>CM046835.1:10803564-11025255 GCA_025618425.1 Heliocidaris tuberculata | reverse complement strand
TTTCTACTCCATCTAAGACCCCGTTCTCACTCACTTTGAAAGTGGACTTTTGGAGTGGTCTATCTAAGACCCGTTCCTCAGGAACGGTTCTTAGGTGAGTGTGAACGGTCAAAGTGGTCCAGGAAGTGGTCTTCTGGACCGCTCCAGAAGACCACCTCGGAGGTGGTCTTGAGGAACGGGTCTTATTAAGAGCGGTATGGACCGCTCTAAACGTGCAATGTGAACGAAAGCGTACTTCAACCGAAGTGAGCCAGTGACGTTCCGCGCACAAAACAAAGCAAAAGCAATCGATCGGGCAGCGGCAGGCACGCTACGGTACATCAGTTTGTATTCCGCGCGAAAAATTTGACCTGCTGAACTGAGCTGCCATAGCAACAAGGCCACTTTGAATCGTGGAGCGGTTTGAGCGAGAAAAACTGCTCGGAGTGTGTAACTAAGACCACTTTCAAAAGTGAGTGAGAACGGGGTCTAATGTTTAGTTTGGTCAGGACAGTCCCCCAATGTGGTCCTGATGAAGCTTAGAGAGTAGGGAAAGTTACTGTCATAACTCTTGAAACAAGTTTTCTTTATAATGCAAAATGTCTCAGCTTCACATTTCATTCCCTTTATTACTCCAGTATGAATTAATATTGATCTATCGTAATTTGACACAACTTCCTGTTGTTCAGATTGAATAATATCCAATAGCTTTTTAGTAGTATGAAAGGTTAACACAAAAATATTACCTCTGAAGGCACATAGCCTAGTTCATATAAATCCAGTAAACTTATAAAACAAAAACAAAAATAAAAACAAAAACAAAAGAACCTGCCCTGCAAAGTTAAATGACTTAGCTTAGCCACTTCATGTATATTTAATAACACTGAGATAAAGTGAATAATAAGGTGCCTGTGTTGCATGCAGCTAATTATCTTTTACCACAACTTCCCATGCATTTACATGTAAATTGGTTTTATTTTTCTGTAGCAGTAGTTAGGGTGGTTACTGCACCATGTCTGATTAAGGCTTACAATTGATCTTGATCCCTTTGGCTTTAAAGGGAAAGTTCATCCCGAAAGATTACTTGAGTTTAAAAAAATGTAGAAAAAATAAAGAAAAATATTTGCGAAAGTTTGGACAAAATCCGCTAAAGAATAACGGAGTTATGGACTTTTGAAGTTTTGATTTTGTGACGTCACATGCGAGCAGCTCCTCCATTATGTAATGTGATAAATATTCCATAAAACACCGTTTTCTCAGAAAATTTAGAATATTTTCGTCTGTGCATTTGATATATTGTCAGAAATGTTATTCAATACTAGATTCTGAAAAGAAACAATATTAATTTATCGTGGAACGTAAAAAAAAATGCGAATATATGGAATATTTGTTACATGACCAATGGGCAGCTGCTCGCATGTGACATCACGAATCCAAAACTTTAAATACTCATAACTCTTTTATTATTTGACCGATTTTCATCAAACCTTCGCCAATATTTTTCTTTATTTTTTCTGCATTTTTAAACTCAAGTAATCTTCAGGGTGAACTTCCCCTTTAAGTATATGTAAGAGCAATCACTTATATTAATAACTGTAGAAAAGTATCCAGTTTAGAAAAACCAATACCTGTATAGGCCTACATGATTTGTTTTCACTTTCTTTACCATCCCATAGACATGGGAAAATTCTGAGAGAAATGGTATTTGTTTGCAATCTTGACAGATAGTGCTTTGACTCTGCGACCTCCTGGAGTTCCAGCAGTTGATAACATAAATCAGAATATCCTGCTGATAACTGATACATTTTATTCCTCAAACCATGAATTGTATCAACAATTGAAGGAGAGTTTACACTAAAATCACTTTGATACCAAATGTTATTCCTACAGGCATGATCCTGTGACCAGGGAAATGTAACTTCTAGTTACATTTCCCTGCTGTGACTATAGTTTGGAACTTTGGTGGTTCTTTGGCTTTGGGCCCTACCAGTACCACACACATCTTTGGTAGTGCATTAGGTGTACTCTAAAGTCCAAAGGATGCTAGACTGATTTTCTGCGATAACTACATGTAGAAGTGTTGATAAGTAGATATTACCAGTTAATGTTCATGGCTTGACAGTTCCTTCTTGATACAAATTACAAGTTATATTTTTCTTTATTCATTTTTTATGAAAATTATTTCATCATGGACCTTGTGACAGATTTTCTTTGTCCTAAACAAGTTTAATATCCAATAAAATGTACTACTACTGCTAGTCTACTACTACATATAATTTCCATGCATGCCTAAATTGCGATATTATACAGTGGCAAATGTGACATTCTACTCAGATAAAGATTGACATAGCCCCATTGGAGATTCTTTTGGTTTTAGATAGGTTGATGAAGGTTAAGGTCTACTGGTATTGGAGTATGCACGTTTTTTTGTCCTTTTCAATAGTATATTATTGGTTTATTTGATCTGCGTAGGTCATGGTATTTCAATGGGAGATTAGATGCAACTGCTGGTTGGTGAGACTTCAGGTCTGAAAGTGAAAGGAAGGATTAAAGAGAATTATCCTCAGAAGTATGTTTGCTAATAGGAGGCTTTCTCGCTTTTTCGTCTGGTTTTATTTATAGTGTTTTGCATCAGGTAGTTCGCAATGCTGGATTTAACAGAGATAAATGCAAATTTATTCTGTGGAACTAATGAAGATTAAAGAGGCCTCAACTTCTGTTAGTTTTGGCTACCACAATCAGCATATTTCAGCACTACCAGTGCCTACTACCAATAAAGGTTACAGACAACAAATTATTTCAGTCATAGACCAAAACTGTCATTAGTAGATGTTCATGACAAATAATCATCCTATTTTTCTTATCTGTTTTTCATGATTGGCTTTTTTTTATCTATCTGCTATCATAGGCATTATAAACCCTTTGTGTTTTGTCTCTTTCTATGTAGAACTTGATCTCTTTCTGTATATTTAATTGCTCTTTGCCTTTTCTGTCATTTATAGCTTGTTATACTCATTTCTTTTCTTCTCTGTTCATTATCAAATTCCAGTTTTGTTTTGTCTTTAGGCAAATACCAGAGACATGGCTTATTTTTCATTACTTTCTAGCCATTTACATATTTTGCTGACCAAATGTCAATGCATACAAAAATAGCCATATTCTTGAATAGTTTCATGGGGAAGTAGTTTTCAGTGCCATGTTTAATTTCCTTAAACCTATGCTCAATCCTCTGTTACTTCTTGTCAAAGCCAAACCCAAATGTTACCATAAGGAAACAGGATTGGATTTCTGTTTTCGTGCCATAGATGAAAGACAGCCTTTCTATGATACCTTCTTGACTTGAAATTAGAGATGCATCTACTGGTATTTTGGACCTATCATGTTGCCACATCTCTTTGAGATCTTGTGGTAACTTTGCTGTAAGCAATAAAACTATGACCAGTATTTTGACAGAATTTTTACAATGAAGGTGTAAAACAGGGGTTTGTTTTTTTATCCCTGCAAACTAAATCATTTTATGATTTTGACCACTCAAAATGGTTGTAAAATGTTACACAATCATAGGTAGACAGTCTATAGTATTGGAGAAATGCGATAATTCTAGATGTTATTCTAGATCCTATCAATATGACGAGGTTCTTTTACATTCGCTTGTCTCATGGATTTGTAAGGAGCGTGAGAAATTATTGCCGCATTAAGAAAGTGAATTTGGAAGGAGCAATTCCTGAAAGAACCTCTATATTGCAAAGTGAAAGTGCCATTATGACAGCCTATAGAAACTGCATTTTCTCATTACAGAAAGCATTACATAAATACATACATACATGTGTCAAAGGGGGATCTCTAACTTGTCTTCACAAAGCCAATAGCTTACAAATCTTAGTATTGGTATACATGTAGGCCTACATTTTTTGTAGATCATCAAATTAAAAAGCAATCTGTTGAAAGTAATGAACTGAATTCCTCTGTTTCCTGAAACACTGCATACCGTACCAGAAGTATAACTAGAGAAACATGAGTTCTTGACATTTCAATGATATTGACTTCTCACCTATGATACCATATAAAAGATAGGCTACTCAGTGAGAAAAGGATGCCTGGAGATCATGTTAAATATTTCTTTCAAAATGGTTTTTAACTCTGTGAAGCATTTAGCATACATGTGTATAACACCATCTATAGGACTAAAATATGTAGTTGTGCATGTGCGAATGAACCCTATGATATTGTAATGCAGTTTGCATATGGCGGAAATGAAAAGTAGTCCACTCGTAGGTTGTGTCTTCACAAAAAGCGGTATCTATTGATAATCTCTGAATCTATAATCAGTATATGAACAGGCCATGTAGTATTAATCTGTGATGCATTGCTTGACATGCATGTGATGATAAGACCAGTCCCCACTAACATGACAGTTTAATCAATGTTGTGATGAACTTTTGCTTATATCATTCTGTGTGAACACACCCTCAGATCCTCCCCAGTAATTGGTTGTAATGGTAGGATGCGTCCAGGCAAGCTGTGATTTGTCCCAGGCACCCCAAGGTGAAGTGGAGCTGGCCTCAGCACAGCTGTGTGAATGTTCACACTACCCTGCACTCTAAGCACTAATTACGTAGACATACCATAGCTCCATCAATTTCAAGACCACTGGTCTACATATATTGTGAACATATGATGGGTATCATGACATAGCACCAGCAAGCAAGCATACCTAATGCCCCCAATTTGAAGCGTTAACCCGTTACATGTGGGAACTGAGTGGTCCCTTTATGAAATCTATGGGAATGGGATAATTCAGTAGTCAATGGGTCAACTCTGAATTTTTAGAACGGAATAGAATTGTTTCCTCTGAGTTTTCAGCCTTTCCCTCAAGTACTTACTATTTGCCTGATAGTCAACACCTCTGCCAAGGCTGCTGGGATGTTTCCTTAGCAACCAAAAGGTGTGGTTAAAGTGGTCCACAAATAAGATACTCTTAAAAGTTCCTGTGATATCCCTGGTTGTATAGAAGGTGTTGTCATCTTTGCTCTGTTGCTGTGTAAAGTTCCAGTTCACCTGATAAATTGTGTTACATGTAAAGGTTATCATGATCTAAATCTGTTCTGCTTGTTTGAGCTAAAGATTTACTTTCTTTTCCTCTCAACCCCCCCCCCCCCCATGGCATACTTCTTAATGTCTCCCCCTCCCCCCTCCTACCCTACCCCCCCCCCAAAAAAAAAAAAAAAATTAAAAAAAATACAGTATGTAGTGCCCATTAATATATTTCACTCCAGTGCACCTTTAAAATGATATCATAATCCTGAAGGATTTGAATGGAAAATGGAACATTTTGATAACATGTCTTTCAGTATATTTATACGAGGAGACAATTATTTCCAATGCGGAAGTTTGGATTATCATTTCACCTGAGCTGAAAGCAAGATCCAAGTACATTAGAGTTCAACAATTTCCGCTTAGACCCAAATCAAATTTGTTAGGTCATGACTGGGTCAGGAACTCTTGCAAACATTGATTTTTCTACAGACAAACTTTTTTTTTACTTGTTAGGATTTTCAAGGGCTTTATACAAAAGAGTGAAAAGGGTAAAAGGTAGAACTGAGTAACACAATGAAAAATTCAAATGTGCTTCATTGAGTAACCATTTATCTCTCAAACAATACACAAAGGTTGAAAAGCATTGCTTGATTAACTTGGCAAGTGAAATTTGCTTGTCTGTCAACAAATAATAGGTGAAATGGGCAAGTAGGCCTACAGTTAGGTTTACTGCTATGTTTCGTAACAGATAAAGGGATTCATAGTCGTGTCAATGGTATAACAATAGGATCCACTTTGCATAATGATTTTATTCATCACAAAAATATTACTGAATTACTACAAATTCTTTTGTCAAATCTGGTTGGAACTAACAAGTTTGCATTCTGTTTTATGTGTTATTTTATTGTGTAAAAGCTGCTTACTTCATGCGAGTACTCCAAAGAGCTTTGCAGGAGAATATGACTGTGGGGAAAGTGGCATTCTTATTGGTCTTTCATATGACTGTTCTGATGAATTTCTTAAAGGTGTATTCACAGGAGCGTTGACTTCTTTCATTTATGAGGCAGTATCAGATTGGCAAGAAATAAAGATGGTGACCTTAGAAGCGATTGTTATTGTCTGTTTATAGGAAAGCACTTGATCCACAACAGAACTCAATATGTGCTGTTTTATAAGGGTGTTAGAAAATTGAGCTATTGAGAAATGGAGGGGAGAGGAGCTTGCTTGTTATAAAGTACTAGTAGCCTACAAACACATAAGAAAATGTTAATGAGTTTCTTTTCCATTCTGTATAAGTTGAAAACGCATGTTCAATCAACAAAAAGCCTTAAATTTTGAATGAAAAACTCAGTTTCCCCACAGGGTACGTTTTACTTATTAATTTATATTTGTCCAGAGCTCTTTTTTAAAAAGATTTTCAGAGCTGAATTACTCTCCAATCCTGTTTTGAGCTGGGTTTTTTTCTGCTTTACCCTTTCTCTCCCCCCCCCCCCCCCCCATCCCTGCCATATATGAACCTGTACTAAGAACAACCCTGCATTATGACTGATCCCCTACTGAATTCTAATAATAAACTCAGAAAGGTAAGATTTCACTGGTGACATTTCCTATACTTCTCTCTATCCATCTTCCTTGGAATCAATATGTAGGTGTTGACCTGGCTCTGATTCCTCTACCTCTATGTAAAGCCACTATCTATTACTTTCGTCCACCATGCCTTTTGTAAAATGCTATTGGTTTGGTGGAGATCTAGATTGAACTGGTGTGAAGCTTGAGCTGACTCTCTCGGCTCCTTCTCAGTCTTTCAATGTTTGTGGACCTGTCCGTCTTTATGTCTGTCTGTCTCTATCTCTTAGTTCTTATCTCTGTCTTTGCTTCCTAAGCCCCCCCCCCCCCCCAATTCTGTGCACTACTCTGAAAAAGACCCCCTTATATTGGTATATATATCTGCCATCATTTTTTACAAAAGCCTACCCATACAAATCACAATTGAATGATTGTGCAATCAGATGCGATGTAGGATACATAAACCCCTTCTGTTATTAAAAATCTGCATGCCGTAAAATGGGTCGGGCTGTCAGGGTTCCAAACACATCCCATGTTATGGTCATGTTTATCATGGAACACGACATTTCAATTCACTTCTCTCCCCATCTACCTCGATTTATTCCTCTGGCATCCAGTCTACATGGAGTCTATTTTTGGTGTTGAACCATGCTGAAGTGATGTATTGCTTAGTTCAGTGTACTCTTCGTATCTTTCCCTCCTTTTTCTTTCTAACCAGCTGCCCGTAGCCCAAGGCGAGAATTGCTGATTATTTCATTTCTTGTATAGGTATAATATATAATATGCCCTTCCCTGAACTCAAAGATAGATATGATTACCTCAACAAGATAATGGAGCAAGCAATAAAGATATAAAAAGTAGGTTTGAATTATATTATGGATTTTTCTTTCTCCTTTTATTATCATCGCTTTTGGTAGAAGAGGATGTAGTTAAGACCTTTCTTTATGCTCCATTTGTCTTTTGTGTGGTCCATCTTTATTCATCTTTCTATCTTTTTCAGTATCATTATTCCTTTTCCTTTCATTTCCATCAATTGTTTTGCCATGAAGTGCCACGAACAAGTGGTTGTTTGTTCTTAATACATAAGGGTTATCCTTATATTGAGCATGATGACTGGAAACCATTTTGTTACAGTAGAATACACTGTAAAGATGACTAATAGAGGAAGACAAGGCCCTAGTTTGTGGCTTGGAAACTGTTCAGAAAGTCGCAGAATCTCAGAAACTCTAGTTCCCCCATGACAAATGTTACCAAGATTGCAAATAATGAAGTCATTGTACATTTTAATCACCTCCACCTCATGCACCGATACATATCAGAGTATCCAGTGAGGACATCACACTGATCAGATTTATTGAGGAAGTGAACTTCATATTTACATAATCTTTTGTTAGTATCATGAATCTTGTCTTTTGCTTTTTTCATTGATTTTCCATTTTGAGTTACAGACCTTTGTTTGCGAATAGCATCGGAAAGCTTTTTGCATAATTTTAGGAGATCTTCAAAAGGTTAATAGCTTGGAAGAACCTTTGACTTTATTTTCAAGAGAAGATATTGGATATGTATATATTTTTACAAATCTAATTAGCTCAAGCAACAAGAGAAAGAGAGAGAGAGAGAGAGAGAGAGAGAGAGAGAGAGAAAGAGAGAGAGAGAGAAAGAGAAAGAGAGAGAGAGAGAGGGAGAGAGAAATGAAATGAAGATGCTCTGTTTTAGTGAATGATACTCGGTGAACAGCAATGTTAACCCATTGACTACTGAATTTTCTTATTCTCATAGGCATAACACAAGGACCATCCGGTTCCCGTAGGCAAAGGGTTAATAATTTCATGGTATTTGAAAACAATTGACAAATAATTCATTTCAATAAATAAACCATAGTAAACATCATTTTTTTTCACAGAAGTTCATTCATAGTGCTGCAGTTGGCTTTGTAAAGGCAATTAACCCTAACTCAGAAGAACAAAAGAAGCTGAATATAGTCTTATGGAAATATTACTTCTTTCCAGTGGGCCTAAATGATTACTATCTGGGGTATTATTTGATGTCTGTCTTCTCTTGATTTGGGTTGTTTTGTGCCACTTGCCCAAACCTTTTATCAACATGTCTCCATGGAGAAACTAGATCTGGTAAAATTGAAAGACAGAAGCCATAAAATCTTTCATATGTGCCTTTTACTCATTTCTGTACCATGCACTTTTGTGTGCTGACATTGACCTGTGAATAAGAAAATAACAAGGACATGGAAATTTGCATTTGACTTCTTTTTAAGTATTTTTAGGTTCTAGCATTGATTATTGGTTTTTATGTCTGATGTAGAAGTTACCCAGAATTCTGTTGGTATTAATCGTAATTGTTAATCTGAAATTGTACATTTAGGTTCAACATTTTAGTAAACTCTTTAAATCATCAGTGAAAGAGGTCAATAGGTTTACTTTTTATTCCAACCATTGACCTTAAACAGGTTACAGGTGCAGAAATATTGAGTGCAATATAGGAGATGATTTCATCGGAACGTCAGTGAAGAAAGATTTTTATTGTTGTTGGTTTAACACTTCAAAGACTTCAAATAATATAGCATTGTTTAGCTTCATTTCTAGCAAAGAAGACTTCCTCTTTATACATGTAACATATTTGAGATAGTATGAAAAGGAATAATTTTGGACATTTTAAAATCTTAGAATGTGTTAATCATTTTCATTTTGTGTTCTGTAATAAGTGAAAGAGGCTTTCAAAATCTTATTGAAAAATAAAAACAAAACATCTGTACCCAAAGATCCGAAGTCATGAAATATTTCCTTTAAGTTATGTGTGTTTCTCAACATGGTTGATGAGAGTACAGGGATCTGCTGAGGAACCTTAGCCCCTCACCTCAGGCAATCGTATCCTGAAGCAAGGGGCTAACTTCCTATGTGTAATGTGATTAACCCACAATCAGGGCCACTAAAGGGGTAAGAACCCCTGTTCAAACAACCAAGAAAATGTCTTTCTTTACTTGATTCTTTTGAGTTTAGTGTCATGAATGGTTATATGTGAAGGATTTTTAAATGTGTGTACATTGAGTAATATACAATGTTCTGATTTAACTTTTGGCTCTGTATTCACAAGTTTTTGTATATAATAAGTATAGGCCTAGGCAATTATATGACTCAAAGATAATGTGGCTGTAAACAAATGAAAAAGAAGTATTTGTATAACAAGTTTAAACAATTTCTGAAATTATGAACTCCAATGATTTTAATGCTGGAACATGAATATTATTGCATGATATTTCTGGATCACTTATTTCAATATGAAAGAGACCATAACGTTGTTACTACCAAGTTAATTGTGTCCATGGTGTCCTTTACCATATACATGTACATGTATGTAAACATATCAATTATTTTCATTTTTATGGTTTCAATGAATTCTTTCAGAGATCTATTTCATGAATCCCAATGTATCATCTCAAGACCATAATGAGCCATATAATGCAAGCTAAAACTCAATGTCATTTCCATTTTGTCATTACCTACAGAAATAAGACACAGCCAGTACCAGCAGCCTTTGAGGGAGCCCCACAACCTGTGACTCCCAAACGGTTGACAGCACAAACTCTGAGGGCTCAGAACCCTGACAGGTTCAAGACTCAACCTGTCACACCTGATGAACTCAAGCAGATCAGACAGATGATGGACCCGGTACAGACTACCAGCTCTATCAAAGATAGGTAAGTCCAGTTGTTATATACAGAAGGTTGAGAATCCTGTGTTATATGATATAGGTTAAGGTATTGTGGCTTTGAGCTGATGATATAAAAAGAATTGCCGTGTGCCAGGCAAAAAGGGAGGAGAAATTAAGTTGTAACTTAGATTAATCAAAGAATAGAATATAGAAATACTAAATCTGTACAGATTAATTCAGAAGATATAGAGGGGTATAGATATTATCCTATATACTACACTCTCAGAAATGTTGGTTAAAAATCATTAGGTTGTTAAAAATATGAACCTACCAACTGTTGGTTTAAAAAAAAAAATTATATGTAAAACATATGGGGATTTTTTTAACCAACAGTTGGTAGGTTCATATTTTAAACAACCTAAAATCTTTTCTGAGAGTGTAGGTCATTAAAAAAAACTATCTGATCTCTATGAATTCATCAAAAGGAAGTTATGTTACCAATACTCATTTTATGATTGATGGGTAATTGAAGGAATGAAAAAGCGAATACATGCCTGAGAGGAGTTCAAATTAAACTAGTACAAATCTTCTCTTTCTTCCTACGTTAAAACATCAATGTTATATTCTGCACACATTTCCATAGTGAATTGCAGAATATACAGTAGTAAAAAGATCACTGGGAGTTCATTGATAATGCCAGTTTGTACTCTGGGTGGCACAGTAAGGGGTAAGGATCATTAGGCACATTTATTACGATTTATGCCTCTCAAAGGATATTCCGTCATGGATTGGACAGCCCAATTATGATGGTATACAAAAATAATATATTGCCTTGGCTTTAAGCCCCCAGGAATGGTTCTGTCAAGGAATGTTATATCAGAATTGCTTACGATCTATGAATATTGCTGGTATTATTTCTATGGTTTTAACCTGGTCTGGTGTAATACAAGGAGCTTTGTTTAGAGATCCCCCCCCCCCCCCCCCGAAATATGTTGAGTCTGTTGACCCACTTCTGATCATGTTGAGAAATGCTGTATTGTTCTTACATACATGTAAAATGTGTGAATGTCCACTTTAAATAAAAGATCCATGACAAAAAAGAAAAGAAGAAGAATCATAGCACTTTGATACCAATTCATCAATAATCTGTTGCTATTATGCTTTATTTATAAATCAGTTTTATTTATTCTTTATTATCTTACATTTTCATAGTAATGTAGATGGTATTGAATATAATCTCTGTCATAACTCTTACAGGTTGAAAGCCCTCCAAAAGAATGGTGAGGAAGGATGGAAGAAAAGGATCAGCAAATATGAGGATTCACCCAAGTCAGGTCTGAAGGAGAGATTAAATCTTCTCAACCACAATAGCAAATTCCAGAAGAATAATGAGGTAATGAATGAAGTCCCATACATGGCTTTTGGTGTAAGTGATTGGTTTTTCACAAGTGAACTTTGTTCTGGGGTAAGGATTCAATTGGAACCAGATTGGTGCCGAACCAGACTGAATGAGACCAGGTGATATGGATGATTGCTGCTATTCAGTGGAAAAGAATACCAGTGCTAAAACTGTTTGTGACGGATCGAAAAATATTCAACTGTTAGACAGAAATTTATCAAAGTGAAGGGTTTCTATAGCTTTTAAAGTGTATATGATGGGAAAAAGGAATAAACTGATTTTAGCAATCCTAGGCTTTCAACCTTTGATGTGTGCCCATCCTGCCTTTTCTTGATGATGAAAAAAACCATTATAGATTACCTCTTACATTGCAGGGTAAATACTGTGGCCATTCATATTGGGATTCCTTCTTCTCAGATGAATTGGTTATTACTATACAATTTGGACAGATTATGAATGATATTCAATTGTAGAAACTCAAGACAAAGTAGGAAAACAAGATATCTACATTGAGAGAAATCATTTATATGTTTAAAGCATTGGTAACAATACTGATAGATGCTTTGCACTTTCTCTTTCGCTGTCATAGTTATGTGGGGTTGTGGTATTGATGGTGCATTTATAAATCAGATAAACAAAGTCATAAATGAACAAAAAATCTATGTGCATTATGAATACGAATAAAGTGTGTTGGGAGTAAAGTTTGTATTAAATTATTCAAATTGTTTATTCCTACTTTTTAATTGTTCTGTGTTCAATTGAAGGTTGATGATTTACCAGATAACCAGGGTAGTATATCAGAGAGGTTACAAGCCCTCAAAGAGGATGGCACAGCATGGAGAAAGAGGATAGAAGAGAAGGATATTGATAACTTCACTGTCAGCGGCAAACTCAAACAAGCGGGTAAAGTCAGCTCCGATGAGGCTGAGACAAAACCACAGACCAAACTCAGGAGGTCTGGCAGTAATCGCAAACCTAGACCTGGATCTTTTAGGAGTAAGTACCCTTACATGTATATATCATCTATTTGGAGCCAGAAAGGTTTTTAAAGTCCTTTAACATCATTTGTGCAGACTTAAGCCCTTCTGGCTCCAAACAGACAATAAATGCCTCATATTGCCTTTCTTTAGATAACCTCTTCTATTTCACTCCTTTATTATTATATTCCTCTTTATGTATGTATTGTCATTTTTTATTCCTGTCCTGACCGTTTTTCTTTCCGTTTTGTCATATTTGAGGTTAGTTCTATTGTCTCTCTGCCATTGACATAAGTAACGTCTTTCTCCGGTTTCAGCCATTCTGTTTTTTACTCTTTATTTCAATTATAGTCTTTCTTTCCTCATAGAAATATTTCTTTCCTGAATTGTATGAAATTAATATTGTTTCAAGCTAACTAATTTTATAGTTGTATGAAACATTTGATGTTTGGGTTTTTATCTTAACCTGTTTAATACCAAGCCCAAGATAACCCAGGCTGGAGTCTATGGATCATGCATTTTATACCAAAATAAATTATACGCAACTTGTTAACCATATGATTACACATTACCATTTTGTTATAGACATACCAAAGGGTAATTCTCCCATTTTCATCTCACATCAATAATTTTCATGTTTTCTTGTTTTTTCTATGCAGTAACAATCAAGAGAACAGATAGTGATGCCAGCATCAATAGTGATTCACAATCATGTAAGTCTTGTAGATTAAATATGTATATTATATTTTGAATATTAGAGAGCATTGTAACTTGATGACTTTGTAAGTTAAAAGAGCACATGTCAAGTACCAATTAAATTTTATTATGTATCTGCATGAAGCTGTTTTGCTGATAATGATTCTTAGTATGGTCTTATCCTTTCTCTAGATACTGTTTTTCATAATTTCCAAGGACATTTAGATACTATTATATAAATAATGCATGGTCTGTCATGCACTATACTGGATTATGTGCACGACATATACTAAATTATCCCGAGTGCAGTTTTGTTTCACCGAGGCCGCAGGCTGAGGTGAAATAGACCTGCACGAGGGATAATTTAGTATTTGGAGTTCATATAGTCCAGTAATGGTGCATAAAATAGAACATGCACTAATTGTTATAGTAAATAGACCCCTAGATCTATAACTGTTATTCATTTAACACAGGATTCCCCGTGCAAAAATCAAAGTTATAGTGCACGATTGTGCACTATAACAAAATTTTTGCACGTCACGTGATGCGAATCCATCACCAATCATCAATCACAGCACGTATTATACATACACTATTTACTATATTGAAATATTTCATTCAGTGGAGTTTAAGACTCATTTTTGAAAGAATTGTGTTTGGTTTTTTTCTTCAGCGAAACACGAGAATGGAAATGAAATGACGAGCAGTGGCCTAACAACGACCACCACCGAATCAGAAGATTCCGAGCCTGACTTCAGGATCATCAGGAAGACGGTTACGGTGATGAAACCAGACGATGAGGGCTTCACAGACTTCTTTGCAAGCTCATCCAAGTTCATGGAGGATACGATTACGCCCTCATCGACATCAACGACCTCCAGGAGCATCACCAAGAAGGTTGAGAAAAAGGATACCTTGAAGGTTTCAGTGTCTGACTTTGATGCTCTAACAGAAGGCACTGGACACAGGTAAATTTTTGTATAGGTCTAACTTATCCTTGTCCAAATACAGAACCTCATTTCACCTTGACTCTGCAAAGAAGAATTTATACTGGGTTTAATCCAATTCGTCACTGTTGTCTGTTGTATATATATAAATCTGAAAACATAGCATATCAGCAATTCTGGAGGTCTGTAAACCTGGCATACCACTGGTTAGTAGTATCTGCTGATCACACTTTTCTATAGTAATGCTCAATCAGATTCAATAAGAAGGTACATTTTGCATTATTAAAACCTTTCATTTTCTAAAACCAAACATGTTTGAGCTTTTCTCAGTATCTAGGTTTGTAATATAAATTTTTAAAACATGGCTTCTGGCTGATATCCCAATAAGTTTCCATCAGTTCTAATCATTTAATCATTAGTTCAATCACAACTTTTTGTGATTTTGCAGATTCCTTATTAAATGATCATTAATGATAAGCTCTTTATTTTCCTTTCATTCCATGTAGCCTTGGATTGGCCTCAGCGCACAGAAGATCTCTTAGACCACAGAGAAGGACTAGGCCTTCAGCAAACCCTCTCAAGGCAATGAAGAACAGGGCAAACATTGTATCAGAATACACAGAGGAAAGGATAGAACTGGCCGATGTTCCCGAGACAAAGAAATCAAAGTCTGAATGTAAGTCTCATTCATCAACAAACATTCTTTGGTTGATCAGAAGGGGAAAAGCTAGAGGAACTAAAATGATTGAAGTGACATATCCTTGAAGACTAGAATTGAGATTGCTGGTATGTGAAGCAAAGATAAGAAGAGAAGGATGTTTTACTTCACTGTGAAAAGAGGGACATTTAACTAGTGTTAAAATAGAGACAGAGATAAAAAGAGAACGATAAAACTAGAAAAGGGGAGAGTTAGAAAGAGACAAGAGTCAAGGAGAAAGAGAGAGAGAGAGTTGGAAAGAGACAGATAATAGAGGAAGGGACAGAAATTTAGAGGGGAAAATAGAGATAGAGAGAGAGAGAGAGAGAGAGACAGATAGAAATAAACAGAGATATAGAGAAAGAGACAGGATTAGAAACAGACAAAGATAAAAAGAAACAGAGTTGGAAAAGACATATTGTCGGTCAAATATTGAAAAGAAGTGAGAGAGTTGACAGAGAGGGGTGTGGTAGTCTCAAAAAGAAAAGATATATACACCCACATATATATATTATCCTTTTTCTACTTCTTTCGTTCTTTCTTGCAGCACGAAAAGAAAATGCAAGTAAAGCTGCCAGGGCTGGTCTAGCAAGTAAAGAGGACATAGCGCAAGGAAAGACAAAACTAACAACAGTCAAAGATGTACGGGAGATGGGCGGTACTTTATCAGAACTATTACCCTACAAAGAGATCATGCTTATACATGTTAAAGGTAAGAGAATAGTTTTACCGTTTGTTCATCAATGTTTTATTTTGATAGTTCTTTGGAGGTTGATTTCCCAGTACATTATCTCTATTTCATTATATGTTGAGTGCAATATGTAAATCTCCCTTTTCAGTAATACTAGTTCATCACCTGTGCCGCCTTTGAGTTTGTAAACATTTTGTACACAGTTGAAGGTATGATCCTCACTGCATGACAAATGTTCTTTAAAATTTCAGGTTTGCAAGCCCTAGGGGATTACATCTAATTGATTTTGAGCTGAATGAAAATGTAATAAAGTTAAAAAGTGTACTGTATTAGTTAAAATGTTTATCTTTATGTGAAGGGAAGAAAGGATTCCAAATCTTTAATTGAATGAAGACCATCAATTCTAAATTGCCGTTTCTCAATTTGTTAAGGTGTCCTTAGCAGTTAGGTGGATTGAGAAAATATGCAAGGTGCTTATATTTGTGTCAAGATACGTGTGCACTAAAAGGTTATCCTGCCCTTGGTGGTTTACAGGTCGACGGTTTGTGCAAGTACGTCTGGTGGAACCAAAGATGACATCACTCAACAGCGGAGATTGTTTCATCTTGGTTACGCCTGGTGAGATCTTCCTTTGGATAGGAGAATATGCCAACGTCATTGAGAAATCCAAGGTGAGCAGGGTAAAAGAGATGATCGGATTACAAGACAAGAAAACTAGGGCAGGGTTTATACTTGTATATGTATCTCTGTAGCAAAAAAAGGGAGAGAAAAAAAAGGGTTATTAATAATCATCCATATCTGGGGCTGAAGGGAGGAGGGGGAATTAGTAATCTTCTTTTAGAGTGTAGCTACGTACAACATGTATAGAATCAGTCGGGTTACTCAAAATAATTATGTGATCTAGTAATCATCACGATATATACGTAAATGTATAAAAATAGGATTTTATATATAAAGGGGAATGTCTGAAGACTTTGTACGTTTGGCTAACAGTAAGGAAGGTGATTACCTGATTAATGCAAAGAAGGGAAAGCGAAATTATTTTGTACATTTAATGTCTTCCTGGTACATACATGTATACACATACTTTATGTGCTAGGCAAGATGCATGTTTCATTTCATTTCATGTTTTCCATCATTTTGTACAGGCAACAGAGATAGCCCAGCATATACAGCAGAAACGTGATCTAGGATGTAAAGCGCCCTCAGTGACAGAGATCCAAGAAACCAAACAGAAGACGAGTCATTCCAGAGGGTGGAAGAGATTCACAGAGCTACTAGGAGGAGAGGCCAAATATAAAGGTTAGCTGAGTAAAAGGAGTTCAACTCTGTTCCTGTAATGTCTCTTGTTACATGTATGTCTGAGATCATCCAATGAAAAAAAAAAGCAATAAATTGCTGGCTAGCTAAACTTGGTGAAAATGGAGGAAAATATTAATCTTTCAGTTGCTGACTTTGATATCAAAATGAAATGTTTTAGGCAGTATAATGCATTTATTCATATTTTTGTAAATTATATACATTGTATAAACTCTGACATGGAATTGATCATATTTCAAAGTTCTTAAAAGTGGGAATTATAAGAAGTGCTTCTTTTAGTAGAATCAAACCGTGTTTTCTTTTACCACAACACAAAATTTTGTCTGTGTTTACGTAAACTCCTCATTAAACAGCTGTTCTCTCTCTTTACTTCTTTTAGATGTTGGGGCTCCCGATGAAGATGAAATGCATGAGATCTACATCACAGAGACTAACATGGTGTATAGGGTAGAAGGAGACAGTCTGGAGCCATATGAAGCCTACTGGGCATCACCAGGGAAGTTCAACATGCTAGATACCAATGAGGTTAGTATCGTCATGGTGATACAAGGGATGATGTAGGAGATGATTATGACAATTATCTGGATTTATATAGTGCTTATTACATCCATGATGTCTGTCAGAAATCTACAGACATATTTTGACAGGCTTTGAATTCAAGAGCTTAAAATGTGGATGAGATTGATGTTGATGATGATGCCTATAAGGTGATGTTTTTGAGGATGCCAGAAATGATGATGATGATGATTAAGATGAATTTTGAAACCAAGAAGGAAAAAAAAGTAGAGATAAACCTGGTTTACATTCAAGATGCATTTAATATTAGTTATCTGTAAATCAATTTTCTCAGTGATGTAGACTGTAATGTGTCTTGTCTTGGATGCTATCATTTCAAAGAGAATTTCTATATGAGAGAACAAAATACTAGTCAGTGTTTGATTTACTGTCTAGGAATTATCATAAATTTAGTATTACACTTCTCATCTTTATTAAAATAAACCTTTGCTTTATCTGCAGGTGTTTGTCTTTGACTTTGGAAGTGAGATCTATATATGGAGGGGCAAGGCTGCATCCAAGAGAAAAAGGAAAGCAGCCGCCCAACTTGCCCAGTTGCTATGGGAACGAGGTTTTGACTACTCAGATTATGATGTGAACCCTATCAATCCCCAAGATACCAAGAACATGGTGAAGAATGAGAGACCTGAATGGACACTCGTTGGGAAGGTATGTCATCACATTAATCAAATAGAAGCATATTTTCCTAGGGCAGAAATTATTATTTTTATATGCATTCATGAAAGAACACTGGCATTACATAGAAGTATGCATCTAATTGTGATGTTACGTTCATGGATTTTGTATACGTAAGGAAACAGTAATGAAGGATAAATTAATTTGTAAAAATCAGTGGGTATGTGAATTTTCCTTTTCTTATGTTCACGCAAGACTCTTGTTGAAAACTGAAAATGTGCAGTATATATGAATGTGCATAATGAAAAAGAAAATTAAATTGGGTTCCTATCTTGAATATTTTTTACGTGCTAAGACTTGCTAAGAGATGAAGCCTTACTTTGGCTGTATCTGTGATCTGCCGCTAGTAAAACCTTACATTGTTCTGATTTGTGATCTGTAGGCAACACAGTACATGGAGACCATTCTCTTCAGGCATAAGTTCATCGACTGGCCTAGGGAGACAGATTCTTCCAAGAAGAATGGACAGGATGACAACCAAAAGGTTTGTAACTCCTCAATGGTTACACGCTCTAAAAGTGTAACCAAGTTTACAAATTGTTATCGTCAAGGAGCTTTTATGAGGCAACTTGGTAAATCCTTCTTTGTAAAGTTCGAACAGAAAAATGCACTATTTTTTTTTGGTATCACTTGCTTTTCCAATAATTATTTGATATGTAATCAAAATAAGTATTGAATTTCCTTGATCGCTCAAAAATGGTCAAATTTTAAAACAATTACAAATTAAAAGATAATTGTAATAATATAGTATGTTCCTAAAGTATTGTTTCATGTACTGGAAATAATTTTTACATCAACAGTTTTTATTTTTCATATTGTAAGGAAATTACATCATTCAGAAATCTTTGCTCCAAATTTATGCTCTTGTTTTCCTTTCCCTTTGTCAGCAGTCAGATCAAGTACCAGAGCTTGTTCCATTTGATGCCAAACTAATGATCCAACCCAGTAGAGAAAAACCTCATCTTATACTGGAAGGTACCAATCTAGGTAGAGGGGATGGTAAGTCATCAGTAGTAGAGGGACAGTGCATGTTGGTTTGTTTGTTCGTTTGCCGTGAAAGGAATGTTGTCATTGTTTTTTGTGCGACCTTGGATTGAAAGAAAAATGTATAGTTTTGATTTTTATTATTTTAAAGGGAGTGTCCATAAATTATAAGTGCAGGTAAACAGAATATATTGAGTTCTAATCAATGGATGTTGTTGATTAGAAAATGAAGGAACAACTTAATTTAATATACACCTGCTGGAATTATAACCATCCATGACAATAACTCACTGGAAAGTCTGTTGCATTATTCTAGAAATTTCTGCATTTCGAAAAAAACTTTGATTACAAGCAGTCTACTTTTAGATGACCCCTTCATACTTTCCAAAAATGACATTTATCAAAGTCTATTTTCAGAATCATTGATGGTTTTCTTGTACCCTTCATATTTACCCTACTAGATTCTTAATTAGTATTTTGTTAATGACACTGTTATCTCTTCTGAAAACTGTTTGGCAGTTGGGAGTGAAAATAGTATATGTAATGGTGAAAGAAACAAAAAGTAATATATTTTTTTTCCCCAAACAACGAATATTATGCTAGGCCATACTTTGAGGTTGACTAGGGATTTGATCCACTTGTATTATGTTGTTTTGTAATACACGTACATTTGTATGTCTACACTAGGGGATACAACTAGACTATCATGTTACTTAGATATGTTAGTTAGAACATGGATATAGACGTATCGGAGGTGTAAATATATTGGATTTGTACAAGTTACTGTTTATTTTCCAAGATGTATAATATTTTGTTTACTTATTAAATAACAGATAATAGTTCAGCATCGTTGAATTACAATATTCTTTTTCATGACACAACTTTTAATTGAAGCTGTACAGTTGAAAAGACAAGTTTTGAATTTAGGTATCTTTGTCTTGCTTTTCAGTTGTTGTTTTTTTCAAGTGGAAAACCACATTTTAAAAGGATCAAGCATCAAATTCACAGAGAGGAAATCAAGAATTAAAACAGTTCATTAACTGAAACCGAATAAGGTTATTAAAACTGAAACAGCCAAGTACATTCAACATTTCTGATGAGTTACCTGTCTATGCAGTTTGTTTAGGAGGCTTACAGTGTGAAAGAAGTCAAATTTGTAAAGAATGATAGATTTCTGTGTTCTGATATTTTAACAGTTTCTTTTCAGTGTGTTATACATCTGTGTAATATTTTAAATACTAAAGTGTTTATAGACCAAGTCTCACTTGTACAAGTGCTCAAAAAAGAAGTTAACTTCAAGGTACATTTATACTGAATATTCAGGATAGTTTGATAGCTTATTTGCGGCCCTCCTATATTTAATATTAATCACGCATTCTGTTTGTAACTTAATCTTACATTTTTATGTGTATATTGTATTGAAAGAAAATGTTTTCATGTCACATTCATAAGCATGAAATTTATGTTTATGGAGATGATGATATAGAAACCAATCAAATCAAATCAAATCAAATCAAATCAAATCACGATAAGAAAAATTGATCCCAGAATGATGTTAAACAAGTTGTGCATATATAGGGAAGACATTGTTATTAAAAAAAAAAAAATGATTGCCGGTACTCAATTTTTTTATTATAGTTAGAGGACCAGATCCAATTACTTGTATTAAGGAGAGACTACAATTAAGAATACCTTTGTAAATTGGTTATACATTATATGTACTTATGAGGCTTGGTCACATCTGTCATCATACAATTTCTACTAATGATGCTCTTTTCTTCTTTTTATAAAAATTCCTACTCTTCTTCTCGACATCATTGTGATTCTATGGGCATAATTTAATGGCACGCATTTCAAAATCTTGACTTAAAAAAAAATGATAATGATCTGTGGAATGATTGCATTAACTGCATCAGGACTGGATACATCGAATGATAATGAGAGGGAAATACCAGGTGATTTTGACTAATTCTTCTCTAATTTTAACATAGAACACTTCAATTTTCACCTCATCTCTCCCATTCTATCTTTACGCAGTGCACATTCTTCTTAGATTCATGTAGTAGATACTTTGCTTTCACCTTTATCAGTTCTTCTTGATTTCATTTGGAATTACATGTAGAACTCCACCTTTTGTTTCCTCACATGTTTCACCTTCATTAGAAACTCGAAACTGTTAAAGTGGAATGCAATTGTAGTTGGTGCAGAAAAACTCCCCAAATGTTTAGATATTTTTCAAATTGGGGAAATGATATTTCTTGGACTGAAGCTGAATTAGAATATCTTCTGATTTTATGGATTAGAACAAATATGTTTTAGCAATCACTTTTTGTGATCCAATGCTCGATTGTTTCTGTGGATTGATAAAACATATTATTACTTTGGACAAATGTCAGTCAATTGAGTGCTCTCCTATATATGTACATGTAGATAAAATGCTTGTTGTGAATATTTTATAAACAAAATATCAATATTCCACATTCACAGTTGACATTTTCTGTTTTATTTCAAACTTCTCAATAAGCTTGTATCTTTTTATTTCACTTCAATGCAGCTTTTTGTTCACTTTTCTTTTGCCATTTTGTTCATGCTGTTATTGCCTTTGAAACAGCTGATTTTAATGACCCCTTTGATGATATATAAATGTAATCTATCATGTGTATGTTGTGTATCCAATATACATGTTGGATGATTGTTCTTTCTGTTTTTCAATGGCCAAAGCCTAAATTTCGAGGTTAATTGTTGAATATGGAGCTTCTTGTCACAATTTCTAATGCATTGAGAGTAAAGGCAATATAATCTGTAGAATACACCCTTGAAGTTTGTATACCTCAATGTGCCTTATATGAATATTGCACTTTTAAATTCAAATAGATGATTTTTGTTAATTCTCGCTCTTTCTCTCTCTCTCTCTACAATTTAATTTTTTCAAAGGCAGCTATTGGAACTTGGTTTTATGATTATATATATATATCTTCTACACCTATGACAGGTTTTCTTTGATCTACTCACTTCTACAACTTCCTTGTTAAAAATGAATGAAATTCCTTCATCAACAGCTTGGGTTATTGTGAAAGATACAACAAATGAATTTTCCAAAGAAATATTTTCACAAGATAAGATATTCATGAACATGTATAATGTGAATTGTAATGTGTGTATGCTAAGGAGGATATCATATTGTGTCTATAGTTTTCTTAGAATTAGTTGTCCAAATTTGAAAGCCTGTATGCAGTGCATGCTTACATCTGAGTATTTCGGTGCTAAGTACTCAAGTAGTCTTTTTGTTTAGTTTTGGTGAGAATGGAAAGGAAATACACGATACTTTAGATTGTAGGTGCATGAGACTTTGAATATATACTTGTAGTAGGAGTACAAGGTTTGTTATGCTGTTGAGCCAACCCTTACCTGCTTTGCTGCATTTATCATAAGCATATGTGAGATTAAACTTGTATTTTATCACAGTTTCAATTAGTCTTTGAATAAATGTGTAAAAATTTTTGAAGGTGTTGTAATGCTGAAGCTAGTTTTGAACAGTTATTCTGAAGTACCATTTGGTTTTGAATGGTCCATAAGATACAGTAGTAATACTGTGTGAAAACAATGAACCTTAATGCGCATAGTATAAATTATAGCTGAAAACATGTCAGGTCTGTATATTTTTTTTCCCCATGAATTTCTGATGATATTTTTGCAAAGGTCCGTTTATTTCTGGAGGAATGACTAAATTTGCTTTTAATTTCAATCTCTAATTATTGCAGAACCTGGATATTTTATGCATTCATGTAATGTTTTTACATACTACTCCTTGCATTTTAATTTCATTATTTTTATTTTTTCATTTTTTTAATGATTTTTTTGTTCATCATGACTTTTATCAAAGGACACAGACTTCAATCAAGTTTGCTCCTTTTCTTTTTGTTGGGCTTACATTGTGATTGTCCATACCCATTTTTGATTTGTCCATTTAGAAATACCATTATTTGTTGTGCATTAGCACTACTGCTGCATCAATCAGTCACGCATTTTGCTTGCAAATAATTTGAGTTGCCCAAATGATCTCATTAAATCATTAATACTTTTTAACTTGTAAATTATGTAATGAAACATAAAGCTGAATACATTATTTATCTGAAAAATGATCTTATTTAGATTTTTAAAAAAAAATTGAATTCCATTTCTTTTTCAACATGTGAAGAAAAAATATTCTGTAATAATATGTCTGCATGCACTATGAAACAAGTGTTATCTCATATAATTATGAAGATTAATCTGATAAAAGTGATATGCAGAAGAAAAAAAAACTACATAAATTAAATAAATTTGTTTTTGTATTGTGTTTAATCTGAATTTCTGATCTGACACTAGCATGAATTCAACAAAACCTGCCCACATGTTTAATAGAAAGGTTATATTCATTACATAACCACTAAAGACAATAAAGATATACTTAAGAGAGGAATAAAATCTTTCACCAATACAGTACATACATTACATATGTAATGCTTTAATTCAGTGGACTGTACACAAATATTGTACTAACTAATTTTGAATTGTGTTTTTATTAACAGCATTCTTCAACAAGATTGACAGGAAAGGGCAGAAGATCAACACATTATCAGTGGTGGTATGGCATGTTCTAGAGTATGAACACAGCATTGTACCAGATGAGAGCTTTGGTCAGTTTCATGAAGGAGATACATACGTCATCAGGTGGCTCTATAATGTAGAAAACACTGGTGAGTGAGAGTAGGGATGCATTACATGTATTTAAACATAATGTTCTAGCATTTTTCAATGAATTTACTGTGCCAGGACAAACACATTCCTTCATACTACATCAAATGTTTGAAATTCAGATAGGTTCATATTTTTTCATAGTTGAGAATATGGATAGCTTTACATTTTGATCTTAGATAGTAGATGCGTCAGTGATGCATGACAGCTGTATGTCATGAGAGCCTTATCATGGAAGCTTGGCTAAAACAAGGGCAATGATAGTATTCATCCCCTTGTATAACCTTAGCAATAAGTGACTATTTTTGTTATCATTATTGATGCGAGTAGAAAGAAAATAATTGCATTTTATGCTCTTTTTTTTTTAATTTCCAGGAATGAAGAGCTTGAAGGGTACAGCCTCAAAGTGGGGAGGGACCCAGGGGCGTGAGAGGTGCGCATACTTCTTCTGGCAGGGACAGCAGAGTACCATCAATGAGAAGGGTGCATCGGCCCTGATGACGGTGGAGTTAGACGAGGAGAGGGGTCCTCAGAAACAGGTGGTCCAGGGCAAGGAACCGGCAGCATTCTTCCAGCTCTTCAAGGGTAGGATGGTGGTCCATGTGGGCAAGAGAGAAGACGAGGAGACAAATACACAAGGTAATTTCTAATATATGACGGGTTAAGATTTCTGCTGTTGGCTCAAATTGAAAGTTAAATAGACCTTCTTGATTATACAATTATCTTCTCATTAGGGATTGATCTGTAGTTTGTTTTTATAGATTCCTTATTTATCTAGAATATCAGGTAATAATAGTGTATATGTATGTATGAATATAACATTCTAATCTAGATGTGTCATTTGCAATATTGTTATTTTTACAAGGTTGTGTAGTTACATTTTGTTTCTAACATTCAAAGTTTTAGAATGTATCATTTAAAAGGAAAGCATACACCTTCTTACTTTGCTCTATCTTAAGTATGTTTGCAAGATTTAGTTGTATATTTAACATTCACTATAGGGAGATCATTTTTCAAAAGATATGGATTCTTATTTTTCAAAAGGTATGGATTCTTATTTATTTGTGAAATACAGTAAAATTTGTTTTAAGTCAGTTTGTACAGTTAATAAGCTACATGTTTGTGAAGATCTGTTCTGTACTTCCACATGTAAGTACTTTGTAGTTAAAATTGCAACATCTATCTTGACTGGTTTGTGTGAGATATTTCTTGATTGTTCTAACACTGTTTGTCTTTGATTGTGCAGGCCCCTACAGGTTATACTGCGTGAGAGGGGAACACACTAAAGAAACCAGTCTCATGGAGGTTCCAGCTAAAATGAGGAGTCTCAGGTCCAGGACCTCCTTCGTTCTTCTCAACCTGTCTGGAGTCCATAACAAGAAGGCTAGTTTACATCTCTGGCATGGTGCCAAGGTTTCCAAGGCAACCAAAGAATGTGCTCAGCATGCAGCTGCTGCACTCAAAGAACAGTAAGTAGAATCTGCTTGTTAAAGAGAAGGTTAAGTTGTGGGAAAGCTGAAAAATAATTTGCGAGCTTTCTCATTCCTTTTATTTGGAAGAACATCATAGTAGAAATGTCCTCTGAAAACGAATTGCTCTTCAAATGCACTCATATTCAAAATAGGACGAGAAATAGCTGAAGTGTTCGGGAGGAACATTCGTGCCATGTGTGTGCAGTCCCATATACCCTTTTCTGTGTACAGTGCCTGTGGTTTTCAGCAATATTGGGTCATTATCTCATCATTTTGAGGATTCCAAAACCTCACAGTATACACAAATTCTTATGAAGACATGATAAACCTTTCCCAGTTGCTTTCACACATTTACAGTTTCTTTCACATTGTAATCTCATGATCAGAACTTTATCTTTAAGCCATGGTCACACATGATGCAGTAAAATACCTCCAAAATTGTTTAAAACAGCAAGGTAAAATCGCATAATATAAGCATAATTTGTTTCACATTTGTGTATCTTGTAAGACACATGTACATGAGTATGTATAGGAGCCTTTGTTACTTTTTTTTCATCCCACTTGCAGTCTATTTCTATTTAGTTTGCACTAAACTTTTATTGCTGTAAGTTCTCTTTAGACAGAATGATATTGCACTTATCTGTGACACAGGGGATGTAATTCTAGTGCAGGCACTTCATTCTAATATCCCTTTAGGGCCAGTCAATATTTTATAGTTATCAAGTTGATTGCACTCATATTCTGAGGGGTATTGGAAACAACAACTCACAGGTATATCAGTTTTCAACAAGTTTAAAAGTACAAAGTAAGCACGAGTGACAAGAGGAAAACTGTTATGTCTTCAAAGGTGTTTCAAATTTAGTGCAGTTTTTGATTATATTATTAATTGAATATTCAATGTAATATATCATACACCACACTGCCTACAATGTTCTTTATACTCCCTGATATAATCTTTGTAGTGGATCTTAAACTACTGTTTTCTTTCTTATCCAGTCTACCACTAGAAGCAGGTGTATCAACCGAGTGCAGTGTCACGTCAGAGGAGATGGAGGAAGGCAAAGAATCTGCTGTCTTCTCTAAGGCTATGGGCAAAGATAGAAATACCTATGACAGTGCAATAAGTGGTAAGTCACTCATGCTTCTCCTTCCCCATGCCTTTTCCTCCCCATCCCCCTCTAGCTACATTATTGTAATACTACCCACGTGAAGTACTGTTAAGAAGTAATTCCTTGAAATACTTTCAGCATCTTATGGCAGCTTGGCTAAAGCCAGGGTAATAGTACTTTGTAGGCACCTTAGGTATCCCCTTAGATGAATGTGTGCGTAATGTAAATGTAGCCATTATTACTGTAATTATTATTATTATAACATTCTATCTTGCGTTGACAGATCCTCTCAAGTACGAGTACACGCCAAGGCTCTTCCAACTGACCAGTGGATCAGGAGTGTTTGTATCCAACGAGATCCTCTACCCTGCCAGGTCAACAGAGTACCCCTCTCCATACCCCTTCCTCCAGTCAGATCTATACAGTGTGGACCAGCCTGGTAGGTTTTATAGCAACCGTTATTATTGGGAGTTGGGATGTGGAGATGAAGATGGAAATGATGATGATGAGGAAATAGAGAATGAGGTTAATGGTGAGGATGGTAATGGTGATGGTGACAGTGGTGGTAATGGTAACTTAGACAATGGTGGTGGTGGTGCTGGTGGTAGTGGTGATGATGATGATAGTGACAATGATAATCATGATGAGGTGATGTTTAGTTGAAATAAACTTTAACTGGTGCACAAAATATGGAGATATAAGATGATGCAGTTTATTAAAAAGTAATTCTTGCTTTTTAGCTGAGAGCAAAGAGAATGGTTTAATTGTACAAATATCAAAGTTTAGATTGCATATTTGTTTTCTTTGATTTTATACAGCTCTATTTGCCTTAGACAACCACTATGAGCTGTACCTCTGGCAAGGTTGGTGGCCGGCTGATCATGAGTCTGCTTCAGGGACGACCAAGACTGGCTCAGCTAAGATCAGATGGGACATTGATAGGAAGCTAGCCATGGAGACAGTCATGGCTTACTGCAAAGGTAGGTTGTTACTCTGTCCGTCACTGTCCAGTTTCAAAATCACTATCGAAGCTATATTAAAAAGAGATAAAAAGAGATAAAAAGAGATAAAATTCATAATTATTTGGTTCTTAAAGAGAAGGTTGAGTTTTGGGAAAGGTGAAAATATTTTGTGAGCTTTCTCATTCTTTTTATGTTATCTTTGAAGATTAGCATCAATGTCCCCTGAAAGGCATTGCTCTTCAAATACCCTCACATTCAAAATATGACAAGAAACAGCTGAAATGTTCAGGCTGAACAATGGTGTTAAGTCCCATAATTATACACATTTCTGTGTGCAGTGCATGTAACTCTCAGCAGGACTGAGTCAATTTCTTATCATTTCGGTGATTCCAAAACCTTACAGCATACACCAATTTTTATGCTATATAATCAACCTTTCCCAATTGCTTTGAGACAATTTCTTTCACGATTCCATCTCATGACCAGAACTCAACTTTATCTTTAACCTCTTTAGAACCAAGGCCCTATCTGCCTCTCTTGTTAAAGTGATTGATTAACTTTGTGAAAAATTGTAAAATCAGCTCAAATGCCAGTGAATTGTGTGCAGTCCTCTAACTACATATATAATTAAGGATATGTGAAAGTATGAGAGAAAATGGAACCCGTTTACTATCCTAAAAAAGAGAAAATCACGATCAATCGCTAGCGCAAGTCGCTCGGCTTCTTCGCTGCGCTGCAGTCACAAATACCAAGCACCAGCGCTTGGCGATTTCAGAGCGGGTTTCCAGCCCATACGGTATTCTGTGATAGAGCGAGATATGCCAACCGTAAGAGTTCTTTAGGGTTCGGTGGTACTCTATCCCGACATCAATGTTCAATCGTAAATATCTTGATATATAAAGGACCGATCAGCTTATAAAACTCAGGCGCTTCCTGTCTGAGCTAAAGGTTTGCAATTATGATTACAACATTAGCTGGAACAGTGATTTTTTTTGTTCAATCCTGGGCAAAGTTAATCAATGCCTTTAATGCCTACAAAATGCACTTGTTTGTTAGTGCCATTACCTCCTGTAATGCAAATAGACATACATGTACATGTATATTTTACCCATTCACTGTGCTCCTTAAGAACACTATAATACCTCAAAGGGGTCACAAACCCCAGGTTAAGTACCATTGATTAATCATAATCAAAGCATTACTTAGTAGTATTTTTTCCCCCATTGTAAATAAAACTGGTTATATCATGTCAAAATGTGATAATTTTGTTGCAGTGGAGCTCAAGTATTCTTTAATTACGGGAAGTTAAAACATTTGTATGATTAGCATTTTCTGAGCATTGGACTTTTGAAGGATTTTTAATCTATTCATGGTATTTGATTGATATCACTGCAACAAAGAGACTTAATGATTTTGCAAGGCTCGCAGTGCTCAAATTTTAAGAAGAGTAGTTCAAATGGCAGTGTCTGATTCTTTGATTGCAGAGAAGAGGCCGAAGAACCCACCCAAGGCTTACTTGGTCTATGCAGGACTTGAACCTCTGACCTTCACCAACCTCTTCCCTTTCTGGGAGGTCAGAGAAGATGTCATGAAGCTCAACAAAGAGGTGGGTTCAATGCACTGTTTTATTTCAACCCCCCCCCCAAAAAAAAAAAAAATAAATAAATAAATAAATAAATAAATAAATAAATAAATAAATAAAAAAAAATAAAAAAAACTAATAATAATGATAATAATAAAAATAATGAAAATAAAATGAAATGAGATAATTAAATTTTAGAAACTAGGGGATGGACTGGGTAGCTCAGAAAATATTTAAGAGTAGTCTGAGGTTACTACTAATGCCAAAGAGTATAAATACGAAGAGTGCTCAGTCCCGAAATAAAGCACGCGTATATATTGTGGTACATGTCGATCGGCCCAGAGAGAAAGGTTATAGTCTTTATCAAGATGTTTTATTTATTATTTTCTTTATTTTTTCATTTTGTTTTGGTACATCGCTTTTGGTAAAGCCGTATAGGCATAATAATTGATATTGTCCCTTCAAATACAAACTTGTGTCCCAAAACAGATAGGAATCAACTCTATCAACCAGGGAGGAGAGGGAGCTGGAGAGATGTTTGTATTTTTGTATTTTTTAAAAATTTGCTGTGAAATTTCTATTGATATTTATGTTATGGGGGGGGGGGGGCGTGGTCCAAACATGTTCCCTAATGTTAAGCTCTGTACGAGCAAACACTGCGATATCTGACGGGAATGTCGAGAAAAGTAATTTAAAAAACTAATGATAATAAAATGCTATCTTTATTTTTCTAAATCAGAATATTTCATTTCATATCATGATTATTGCAAATTGAAGGGATTATATAGACCTATAATGTAAATTTATTGACCTTATTCTGTTAAAGGTCAAGACAGAAAAGGCTTATATAAATATAAAGATTAATTAAGAGTGGCGTATCCAAGATTCTCCTATTGTTATTGGTGGTGTGTCCATGAATGCACGTGCCCCTACTACGTGCCAGCCAAAACCAAATCTGACATTTCTTAGTTACACATCGAATGAAAGGATATCTGTGCCCCCCCCCCCCCACCCCCGGCACAGAAGGAACATGAACATGTGACAAGTCCTTTTTTCCTTCCTTGTCCGAAAATTCAGAATAGAAGGCATCTGTTGATATTTTGTTCGTCAGGCGTGAGCCCCCTCCCCTCCCCCTGCATTCCTGGATACGCCACCAATATAAATAACTGACGTTGAGTTATTTTCAATATTCTGCTGTAGCAGTTTGAGACGGCAGGCGAAGAAAACAGTATAGGGGATTGCTCCGAAGCCCTCACCAGCGCAATAGCTAGGGCCTAATGGCTACTAATAATATTGTATGATGAAAAGGGGAAAAACGGCCTCCGTATTTTGAATTGAATTAACTACTAACCAACAATAGCAACTGACGATATAATTCATTTATTACAAGTCCTATTCTGTCTTACCCGCCCCCAGCTCTATTTGTCTCTCCCCCCCCCCCCTCACAGGCTTTCATTTTCTCATACTCTCTTATTCTCTTATTCTCTCTTACAACCAATCTGTAAAAATGACTCAAATAGAAATGAGGAAAAAATAATGATCTCTCTCTCTCTCTCTCTTTTTTCAATCTCCACATTTTATGAGATCGACCACCAACACTATGCATATGCAATCCCATTTTTCACATCCATATTGGCAGAATAGTAGGGGTGGATCCGGGGGGGGGGGTGAATCGGCTGCGGCCCCCTTTTTGATACCCAACTGGTATACCTTAAGTACACACTAAAAATATAATTGCCTCCTTCATTGTGTACTTTTCCGGCTCTGTACCCCCTCTTTTACAAAATTCTGGATCCACCCCTGGAATAGGAATTACATTCTCTTTTGAAAGAAACTTATACATCATTTTGCCCCCTTTTAGAACTGATAACTTATTATTTATTTTTTTGTTTTTTATTTTTTGCTTGTCAGAGAATTATGGAGGAATACTGGATCCCATAAAATCTGATAACCACCCACTGAGCGACTTTTGGAGGGCTTGCGAGGAGATAAAAATACGAATCTCCCTCTAAGCAGTTCCCCCGAAGTTGACAGCCCTGCATTTGTGTGCCCCCATCCCCCCCCCCTTTTTTTTTTTTTTACTACATCCTGTATTCGCCCCTGTCATGGACTGTCAGTGTCAGACTCATTTGGTTCAGAAGCCCCCTCCAACTACATTGTCGGTCTCTCGGGGCTGTCGGTCTCGTTGGCTGAAGCCAAACTAAACGGCGATCAGCAAACAAAAAACTTTGATGAGCCAAGTTTGAGGCAAGCAGACAGAGTTCCATCGGCAACGACACTACCTCGATCGGGATCGCAGAGGGGTAGACCCTAGCCATGCAGCCAGGGCTATATCACCTTCTCGGTCACTATTCAGTTCAGCTATTCTGCTTGCATAATCTAACATCTGTCATTTGGCTAGGCGTAATTCGGTGATAGAACGTTGATTATATGAATTTATAAATTTTACACATTGAATTTTCCCTCTGGTCCGTTAGAAATATAATACTGGACTGGAATAATATAGTTAGAGTTTCTTCTTATCGGCTGGGCTGCGCTTGCCTTCGGGCGGACATACATCGTCTGCTAGCGCAAGATCTCATTGGATGTGGATCTCACGTGATGGACTACACGCCTATGTACACGCCCACCTTACGTCATCAATAACAACATACGGTTGAACGTGTGTAATACGACAACTTTTTTTTTGTGGTCAAAAGCATGCATATTCCCGTTTATTCATGCGGGGTCTACTGGACTCATCGAGCCTTAAATATACCTTTTCAGAGATTTAAATTTCATGTAAATCACATTTTTCATAATTTCAAATATATACTAGATGAATTAAAATCATTTCAAAATCCCTGTTTTCATGTGTTAACCTATGGCAGCTGGAAGGCCAAAAGCATGCATATTCCAGTTTATTCATGCGGGGTCTACTGGACTCATCGAGCCTTAACTATACCTTTCCAGAGCTTTAAATTTCATGTAAATCACATTTCTTATATTTTCAAATAAAAACAAAGGGATTTATAATCATCCTAATATTCCTTGTTTTCGCGTGTAAACCTATGGCAGCCGAGACTTTTTTTGTCAAAAGCATGCATATTCCCGTTTATATATGCGGGGTCTACTGGACTCATCGATCCTTAATTATACCTTTTCAGAGATTTAAATTTCATGTAAATCACATTTCTCATAATTTCAAATGAATATTATGGGAATTTAAATCATTTCAAAATCCCTGTTTTTGCGTGTTAACCTATGGCAGCTGGAAGGCCAAAAGCATGCATATTCCCGTTTATTTATGCGGTGTCTCTTCCACTTTTTGAGCCTTCATTAATCTTTTTCAGAGTCTCAAATTACATGTAAGCCAAATTTACAATAAATTCAAGGTAATACTAGGGGAGCTATAATCATTCTTAAATTCCCTGTTTTCACGTGTTAACCCTATGGCAGATGACTCTGTCAAAAAGCAGGCATGATCCCGGGGATTCATAGTGGCATTTATTGACAATAAAGGTTCAAGAAATGTTTTTTGAACTATCCATCCTTTCTCTCGTGCAGAAATCAGATTTAAAAAAGATAGAGTAAGATATGAAATATCAAGAAAAAATGTGACATCTTTTCACGTGTTATACCTATGGCGAACGTATTTTCCCCCGAGTCTTTTTAACACAGCAATTTACGCCTGCCAAATGTACTACGGAAGTAGGTGAGAGTGATCTGTCTTGATACTATTAAAAGTCTTTGCTAATGCCATCCTTCACTTATCACTTCAAGCAGCCCCCTGTCTTCCCCCACTGTCCTTCCCCCTACCCCAACTGATTAAATATTCAAAGAATGTAGCAGCTGGTCACCTCAGGAGCATACATATGATTTAGAGTGAGGGGTTGTGATTGTATTTGAGCTAATTGATTTATGACTTGTAATAAAGTATCCTAGAGCATGGTATGGGAGAGATTCTAGTGAAAGTCATACTGCTGACCTTGCAGTGTACTCAAGAGGGTTAGCTTCGTAATTGGGATATTTGTGATCAAGCAGCACCGAGAAAAAAAATGAATGTGGAGCAATTTTAGAATACCACAGATGAATACCTCAGTTTGTATGATCTTATTTCACCAAATGGAGCAAATTTCATTTGCATGAACTTTTACTTCATTTTAAAAATTTCTTTAGTTTTGATGAATTCAGATGATAACTTAGATTGGAAGCCCTTTAAAGTCTCTCTGTCAAGAAGAAGATAAAAGTCATTAAAAAATGAAACAACAGACCTCATTTGTTTTCTTTGTATTAACAAGTGATGTTGTGTAATGCTGTTTTGAAGGAGGTATCCAGATGTACAGGGTTTTTCATTCAAATGTTCACAAATGGGCATGAAACCTCTTTTTTCTATTCTGAGGCAAGTTTAAACAACAGCCTACGGTATATTTTGGGATTGTGCTTTTTATGCAAATTTGGCCAGAATTGCAGGATTAGTCATGAACCCTGTGCTTGTCTGTGTAGATTTAGCGGCCATTATAACAAGTTTGACGTCTTACATTTGAATTGTTTCTTTATTCAGAGTGGTAAGAGAAGTGACAAGGCTATCCTGGTCAAGGATATTCTAGCTAAGCTGACCAAGGCTACATACACCATGGAAGAGATCAGCAAGAGACCCTTACCTGAGGGTGTGGATCCACTCAAACTGGAAACATATCTCTCAGATCGGGAATTCAAGGTCAGTATATCCATCCTGGTACACATCTTACACAGTTTACTAATATATTAATGAATAGTAATGAATTATTTGATCCATGCGTTTGTGATAGAATCTCTGTTGATGGAGTCCACTTTGGATACCATTAGTGACATAGCTTATGTCACACCAGCTTTGTGGTTGTTCTGAGCATAAATTTTGATAAATGGATACCCTGCTCTGTCACACATCACATGTGATCCTTACTCTGTCACTCTGTTTCCAAGCAAGCATCTACATTTGTTTATCCTTGGCAATAATTTGTCAGTACATCTTGCCATTAAGTGATATATTGCATTATACAAATTACTATTCATTTTATCAAAGGCTGTAACTCAATTGTCTTTTATTTTTACTTGTTTCATGTTTAGATGGTGCTGAATATGACCAAAGATGAGTTCTACAAACTGCCAATGTGGAAACAAAAGAACCTCAAGAAAACCAATGGTCTCTTCTAAATGGAGAAAACATTGAATAGACTGGAAAGACTGAAAAGATTTCTCGTACATCTACATTACCAAGCAATGGAACGACAAACCTCCCTGGAAAGAAACTAGCAGTATTGAGTTCAGAGATGTATTTTGAATAAATTGTAATGAGTGAAATATTGTGAGTTTTGGAAAGGACTTGTGACTGTTTGAAGGAGAGACCATGGTGATAATGATCATCTGCATAGCCGTCGTGGAGGAGCGGAGCAGACAGAATCAGAGAAGCGACTGCCATTTCTGAATGCAATAAATGATGCAGCAAAGTGAAAAACAAAGGATACAGCATTTCAGAACTTACCTGCAACATTTTTTTTTTTAATCCCCAAATTAATCATTCTGTGTAGAAGATTTTGTTCAGAACTTCCCATGATGAATTGTCACTGAATGTAATGTCTTCCATTTTAATTACTGAAATTAATTTCAAATTGTGACTTATTATTTGTATACAATTCATTCAGCAATATACCATGGGACTAATTCAAGATTTAGCTGTAGATTAGTACATTGATTTGTTTTTGCACTAATATTATTGTATCAAATGATTTTGAAAATTTAGAGCTTGCATAGACAAATGTATTTATTCCTTGATAAATATGTTAACAAAAGTGACTGATTTTGAATATTTGAACATTTTGAATGAATAAGACTCAAAAGAGATCTTTAAAGCTGCTATGTGTCCCCTTCATTTTGGAAAGTAGAGGTTATGTGACTCTACTTTTTGTAGAATGATTTGTGTTGAAGTCTGAGACATGATGAACAAATGTATGTCTCTCTAAGAGATTTGCTGTGTATTGTTCATGTCAGTGGTGTTGCAGTGGGATGGTTGCACATTAGAAAATGCTCAAAGAAGTATAACTCATCTTCTTTTGGAGACAGACGAGAAGAGTAAGAGAAGGGATGAACTAAGAGAAGTAAAAGGGGAGAAAGTCAAAGGAGTGACGATCTGAAGGTCTGTTTTTTCGAAGTGAAGTGAGAAGAAACGGAGCAAACGAAAGGTTACTCTCGTGAAGAGGTCATAGTGTCTTTGTACGAACAATCAAGGCAGGGTCTTGGAAGAGTATTTTGTATTTGTCTGCCAATAATGAACACCTTGTGTAACACAAAAGAGAACTTTAAAATCTACAAACTCAAAGAAATTATATATTCTGTTATGTGTAATGTGGGGCTCGATTACACTGTATAGAATGAATCAAAAACAGTTGTATATATAAATGATCTGGATTTTTAGAATGTGTATTGAACAAGCATTCGCATTGGAATCAACTTGAATATTCACGACTATCATTCATTATCTATATTGTGTCTGTGTTAAAAAGGAAACCATATTTTCTTGCGCATGAATATCTGTATATTCATAATCAGAATTTTCTAACACTATACTGCTCATCACTGTCATCTATTATAAATGAATAATGTCTACTTACAAAGTTTAATATTGTCTACCTTTACATGAGAAACAAGAAAATGAATTAGTGTTGTTTTGATGATGGTGGTGGTGGTGCTTTTTATATCAATTGTATAAACGACTTGATGTGGCTATTATCGTATTGCCTGAGGAAGAAAGAATGTTTTATTGTAACCTAAAGTGCAATCTGGCTTAGTATGGGTGCTTTGTTTCTTTATGAAATGTTAGGAAGAAATGCAGACGTCACCTCAATAACAATCTTATCTACAATGTACGTCTGAAGTATATCAGAGACTAGAATTTCTTGGGTTTTTTTAATATCCAAAATGATTATAGTGTGCTTCCTACTAGATAAACAATTTTGTGGATTTTTTTCTTTTGTTGTTGTATATAAATTGTATTACAGAGTAGTTGCAGTTGGTGCAAAACACATGTAGTGGAATTTGTCCTTTTAGGTGATATTACAAGACATAGCATATTTAAAGACTTGATACGTATTGATCAACGTCAACTTTTGACAGTTCTTCCATGTGATGGAGAAACAAATATGAAATTTTGATGGAAAATCTATTTTTAAAGAGAAAACACCAGCATTGTAAATTCCATTGTTATAATAGCGTTCTCTAAGGTTTCCATCATGAAAAGCTGAAGAAGCTGTTGTTCTCATTGACTACATGAAACATTGAGATAGTTAAGGGTGTTATAAATTGCCCCAATACTGTAAAACTGTATTGTATCTTCATCTTACCACACAGAAATGAGGCAAGTTACACTATTTTGCAAAAGAATTTGACACTTGCATTGTACCATATTTTATTATCTGTTAAGAAGATTTTTCTATTAGTGAGAACACAGAAATTTTGGGAAACACATCAGCAATGGCAACTTTCCAAGTTAAGATTTGACCTGTTCGACAAACATGGACCTGTTTAGCATGAAGGAATCTTGTGTCTGTCATATATCCTTGAAGTTAGACAATATTCTAGTGCAAAATATTGCTGTATTCACATCATTTTCTCAAGTGACAACTGCAGGAATGTTCCATTATTTATATGTGCATTTTTAAACAAATTAATCAACGTGACTCGTCGATGAATGTCATCAAAGACATTTTTTTTCAAGAACGATTCTGAATGCATAAAGAAAAAATATACTCTGACATGATCATACTGTAGATGAATTTTATAGCCTCTTTATGATAAAATCATTAATTTGTTGAAAAAACATATAAAAATATTAAAGTATGACTTCATATTTGTATTAGAAATTGTGTATTTGTACCTTTTATTATAGCCTTTTGACATAGCACCACTGCCTATAATTATAAAAGTAGCATGACTGTAATCTATAGCACCCCATTGATGCTATTTATTGACCAACGGCAAATCAATTTTATTTATGTATTTATTTCAATATCAAGAATTAGCTTATTTATTTTAAACTATTATGATATGTCTGTATCATTATACAGCATGGATATTAATGATACTGCTCATAATTATAGACACAAATATGTATCTCAGTGGCAGTCATCATAACCAAATATATGATGTTAGCTTTCAGATATTGTGAGCTCATAAATTAATGACTAAATGTTGTCAATGAACAGAACAAATTAAATCAGATCTTCTAGTTCTTTTTATTATGCAACTCAGTGAAATGTTTTATACAAGATCATGCCTTGTCTCAATGATTACTGCTTATGTAATATAGCTGGTCTTGTCTCAAGAGTTTTTTGTGTAATGATATATATCTTGAGCTGTGCTAGCCCTCTTATATAGAGAGAGGGGTCATGGAGTATGTTGTATTTACGAATGAAGCAATGTTTGTATTTTCTTGAATATTTTTCCTTTGTCAGGATTGACATGTTTTTAGTAGGGCTTCTACTTGTATAGAGTTGTCTTCTTTCAATAAAAACTAGGAATTGTCTTTGGAAAAGGAATGTTCAGTTTGTGATCTTTTTGTGTTATGCATGACATAGCACAGTCTTATCTTCTTGCTTCCTTTACTCTTTCTCTAGATGTTGAGAAAGAATGAGAGAGAGAGAATATGTGAGATAGGGGAAAAAAAGGTGAGAAAATGGGTGTGAGATGGAGAAAGAATGAGAGAAATGGGAAGATGAGAGAATGAGTGTGTGATAAAACAAAAGAAAAAATGAAGATGAGAAATAGGTGGGAAAGTACAAAAGTGGAAAAAGGGCAATATAAGGAAATAATGGGTATGTGAGAGACAGATTTAGAGAAGGGAAATGAGAAAATGTGAGTGAGCGATACAAACAAATTGGAAAAAAGGAAATAGAGAATCACTGCGATGAATAAATTAAAGAATGGAAGGAAGAATAAGAATGCGAGAAAGACTAAGATAGGGAGAAAAAAAGGAAAGAACACGATAAAAACTACTTTCGAAAAATAAACTCAAGGGCAATTTCAAAGGCCTATTGTATTGCCCATAGAAATCAGGTTCGGATTACGTAATACACCATTATAATGTTCGCACATTTTTAAAGCTGATAGACAGGGCTATTGAAATTGTCTTGAGTTTATTTTTCGAAAGTAGTTTTTATCGTGTTAAAGGGGATGTAGAAAGGCAGAGTGATCGAGATAAAGAAAGAAATGAACCCCGTCGAAGAGCTGAAAAACATATCACCAGTCTTAATTCTAAGTGTTTTTCAGTTTGCCCCCCCCCCCACAACTCATAGACTGACGCCCATGAGGCCTGTCGTAATTCTGTTTCAGAGGTCCAGCTGATTATTTGAGGCGTTCCCAGCTCGACCATAAAGTACGGCATACAAGCACTGAGTGTTGACGGTGCAATGTCATGAAACATTCAACTTAGTGCAATATCGGAATTCAGAGCAGTAATAAATATCAGATTTGCCCTTCACTGTTGTATTGTAAAAGTATAGCTAGTGTCTGAATGATAAAGGGGAATGTGAGATAAAAAAAAAAAATCACTGTAACAGAATGAGTCCCTGTAAGAATAGTTTCTTTTTTTATATGATTATAAAGAAGGTATTATGCATCAACAAAAACATGCTTTTTAGACAAGTCCAGTTTAACCTCAAATTTTACAGTATTAGTTACAAAACGATAATAATGCAAAGTCGTTTTGTCTGATATGACATTCGGCGTGGCAAATTAAATTAGAAATTATTTGATTTATCTGAGGACGCTTTTCTTGTTGCGAAGTTTTGCAATCGATCGATTCAGTCTACAAACATGTCGGCAAATTCTGTCCTACAGCCCCTCCAAACTTTCCAGCGACTCTCGCGGCGTCCCTCCCTGATTCACGCGCTCTGCCATTCTTATTGTTTTTAAACTTGCCTGACCTGATATAACCTCGACTAGAGTTTTACAGTTCATGATCACACGTTGACAGCCTCGGGCTCAGAGATGTGGTCTGTTTCTCCGACTACAAATGATTTAGTTTAAGAATGTATTTCGTGCCTGATTACCAAGCTCTACCCATTCGTGTAACTCTTCCTGTTTTGTTAGTTTCTTACCGTGGTCTGTTTATTATCATTGATTGTTCGAGAACATTTTGTGTGTGTATAAATAATTGCTTAGTCATCTTGGTATCAATGTGAATCAGCTTTGTGGAAATTTAAACCATTCACGAGGATTTTCTTTTCTTTCCACTTATTTTTAAATATAAATTTCGCTGGAGTATCATTCGGCAAGCTTGTCACTACTGAATTCTCTGCCTCAGTTTACGTCATGTGTTATTTGATTTACATTGGATCATTGATGCATGGTGCAACCTTTAATGTACCGTGAAGGTGTGCCGAAATAGTGATTCTCTCATGCTTCAGTCTCGAAGAAAAAAAATTCCCATGAACTCCTCGAACTCCTCGTTCACTCGTCAATTGTCACTTTCTGAACAACAGTAAACATTAACTAGAAGTAGTTAGTGGAATTGTACCGAGAGGTCTATATTTTAAGGCCCGTTGCACAAGAAGCGCCAATTTGTTGACGTTGGACGCACCATGTGTGAGTGACATCGTACAAAAAGTGGATGCAAAATGAACTATGTTGGATTACTAGAGCATGCATTAATTTCCTTCATAGACTTGATTGGCGTAGGAAATAACATAAGTCAAATAACGTTTCATGTGCAACAGGCTTTCAGTTCAGTTGCAGTTTAGTTTGAATAAACGATTTTTTTTTTCTCTCTTGTGGTTCTTGATTTCTAGGGTCTTATCCATGGCGAACTTGGGCACTTTATGAATGAAATTCAAACAATTCCTACACAAGCTACATTTTAATCAATACAAGATGTCAGTTACCATCAATCTAGCAGTCACTGTCGCAATGTTGTGTCTCTTCCACCGCTTCTTTCGCTGCGTCAGGAGATGGCTGCGCCATTTTCTCCGCGCCAGCTACATGAACCGAAATGTTCCCTCTCTGCAGCCTCACTGGTTATGGGGCAATGTTTTCGACAACCCGGGGATATTCCAAGCTGGACTTGACTGGCATATCAAAGCAGTGTCGAAATGCAGGCGAATGTTAATCTACTGGGGTTTCTGGACGCCATGTCTAATTTTAAATCACCCAGATACAATGAGAGAAGTCTTGAAAAGCTCAACTATTTCTCGGCGGGTGAGATTTTTTCCCCACACAATATCGTACTTTTATTTTTTCTGGTTTGTTTGAGAATTTCTTGAGAATCCTCAAGCATATTCATTAAAAGAGTAATATGAATGGAAGTAGCCATTGTTCTGACTTCTGGGGTGCAATATAGCTCGTTGCGGGCGGGTGTGCTGGTGGCCCGTCGCTGGGTGCTTGGAGATGTTTTTTTTTTTTCTTCTTCTTCTTCTTCTTCTTCTTCTTCTTCTTCTTCTTCTTCTTCTTCTTCTTCTGCATATTGATAAAATGTTCTTTTTATTTATGCCGAAATGCTGACATCATAATCCCGTTACGTTGGTGCATACGTGGTTACTGTATTATATGTCTTTTCTTATGTAGTGCGTTGCGTTAAGCCATCGGTAAAAAATGATAATAAAAAAAATCATGTCAGCACTTCGGAATATATGCTTCAGAAATTGCCACGCCGCGGTGTACAGGAAATGTTTATTTACCCTAAAAATGTTTATTTACCCTAAAAATGTGAATTGTTATATTATTGCTGTAATGAAAGTGACAAAGCCATCCAATACTATTTCTTCGATTTTGATTACTGTAACACAATAATTTTATTTATATTTATTTATATACTCATATTGCTGTATCATGCATTGCTCGTTCCTACTATTTTCAAAGACTGTTACAAATCTTATTACTCTCTGGAGCCTATAACTCACAAGCTTAGCTTCCTCCTTAGGCTCCTCAATATTTCATTATTATTCTAGCCCAGTCTGCTCAATTAATATTGCATGCAAACGCATAGATATGAGGTACTCACCTTCTTTTATTTTCTCTGACAATATATCTCTTGTTTGTTCGTACCATTTATCTCGTCTGTACCAATAATTGTTTGTACCCATTTACATGTATACTGTAAAAAAACACATTATAAATGTGAAATATGAAACAATAAACTGAAACTGAAACTGAAAACTGAAACTGAAGTTGGCAATTTACCTAGACGCGAGAAGGTAACGTAAACAAGAGGAAAACAGCTTTAAGATGAAATAAGATTAGGCAGCAAAGGACGAGGAGAAGAAAGAAGAAAATAAGAAGAAGGAACACGAAACAGTGGGATAAAGGCTTAATTCATTTCAATTCAATTCAGTTTTATTTAGTAAATTCATTAAAAAAACATTACAAACAAATACAATACATTAATGAAGGAGGAGGAAAAATTAATAATAATGTTGTGCAAGTTAGTGTTTATTTCCTCCTTTGAGAGGTAAGGACAGACAGCATTACTTTGTCTATTGCATTGTCTTCCTGCAACTATTCGGTTTTCTTCAATGCTGTTCACAGTGTTCGAGTATGAGTATGTGGTTGTTGTTGTTGTTGGTTAGTGGTATAATGGGAATCAGTCGTTTTGATATATTTTCCAACGTCACTATGTATAGCTCCCCCCTATTGCTCAACTTTCACTTGCTTTATGTTATACCATGTTATACAGCCGGCTGGGCGGACTGGCTACCACATTTTAGGGGAGTGGCTGGGCCAGGGTATAGCTACCTCTGACGGCTCTCATTGGAGACAGAATCGAAAACTCGTTATGCCATTCTTCCAGTCAAACCACGTCAGAAAACATCATGTGCCTGTCATCAACAAGGTATGTGAAGAAGTGAGGGGATCAAAATTAGATATGCAAAAGTTATCAATCGAAAGGGTACTGATCGAAAACAAATTAATTCGCGAAGTATATTGATGAAATGACGTGGAGGGGGAGATTTCATCAGATATTCTCATGTTGTATTTTGGTTTCCTTTTTCCTATTTTGGCGGTATTTTTTTTCTTTTTTTATATGATTTACAAGGAGGACCCTGTGGGTCCTGACTCGTACGACATAAATTATACAATGATGGATACTTTTGGCTAAGCACTACCTTATTTTTTAATCGAATTGGACATAGTTAAAGACGCAAGTTCATTTGAATAAACCACGATATCTTTCTGAATTCTGCCTTTTGCAGACGACAGATATTCTTCTGCATCAGCTCTCAATCAAAGCTGACACAGCCACGCCTTTCGATGCAAGTCACGTGATGTTCAATCTGTCAGGTGATATCATATACCGTGTGGCCTTATCTCATGAGCTGGGATGTCAGGAAGGGGGTTCCCCTGTTCTTACGTCACTTAATACTTTAACCGAAATCGGAACTTCCAGGTAAGTGTGTGACAAAAAAAAGAAGAAGAGGAAAACAGGGGGGGGGGGGGAGAGAGAAGAAGACATAAACAGTAACCTTGGGATTATTACTATTGGTAGGGTCTGAAATGGTCTTATTAAGATTCCTACAATGTATATTGAGAGCACATAATTGTACAGTGCGAGTCAGAAAAAAATTTGATCTTAAAATAAATTGTCTATTGTCTTCGGGATTGTCTTAGAGGTGAATTATAAACATGGATGTATTTGATGTACTTGGTATACATGTAGAGTATTTTGCCACGCTTGATCAGTTAGTGCGGGTAGGTTTTGACCCAGTTAACTAAATCGACCTGTGCATCTAACCATGATCATCCCATGAATATGATATCAAATGAAGCGAGGAAATACATATCAAATACATCCATATTTAAAATGCACTTTTAAAACAATGGGTAAAAATGATAAAAGTGACCAATTTTGTAAAACTCACATTGTATAATGAACTTATTATCTAAAAACGAGTGATTTTTAAATTCTACTTTCACTCACCCCGGGAGTCACGTCAGTGATCACTTGTTTAGGAGTGAATATCGATTTAATTTAGAGTGTTCTCTAAAAAGAAAAAGGTAAATTTTCACAACGTTTTCACTCTCCATTTGAGTGATCACTCGATTTTTTTTTTCAATAGAGAGAGAGAGAGAGTAATACACTTTGATGACCTTTATCATGGCTGCCATGTTAAACATTATATTTCATCTTTTAATTAGGCCTATTTATTACTCTAAATCAGAAGAAAAGTGCACCTTTAATCAACGACATTCCAAGATACGTGTATATGAAAAATGGGGGGGGGGGGGGGGGGCTTTACAGATGTAAAGCGGTTCCAAGTTTTGATTAGTACCCATTAATGTGCTTGTTTGCCATTTTTATTTCATTATGCCTCTATCTTCAAAGGATATTGAATCCCATCATGGCGAACGATTTCATCTTCCGTATGACGTCACAATACAAGATGTGGATAGAAGCGTTAGAAGTGGTAAACAGCCTTTCTGAGAAACTAATAAGAGAACGACGGCAAGTACACGAAGAAACCTTGTATGAGGTACAGTATTGCGTAACACCATTATGAACATGTTTTGCAATAATTAATCATATATTCTTTATATTCCCAATTAAGCTCTTTTCTTAAACAATATGTTATTGGATTGCTTATTTAACAAATCAAATGTTTGTTCTAGAAGCAAACCAAATGTTCTTTATTAATACACTGAAAGATCGCAAAAAAAAATGTACAAAATTTGTTTTAGTTGCATTGGATGGAACTGGATATTTATGAAACAGAGACCCTTTTCGTTGACTTATAAACTTTTTATCACGAGGAGAAAAGATAACAATTTCAATCTAGGTGCCTATGCTGTTCATAGTAAGGAAGTGTGTGGTAATAAATTCATAATCGGAGTTGTTTTTAGAGCACTTTATGTACATTTGTGTGAGAGGTATTAATAGCCAAAAAAATAACGGAAATATTTTATTTCAAAATCTAGACGCAGAAGCAGTCACTAGATCTGCTCGATACACTACTGCTCTCAACCTACCCAGATGGCCGACGCTTAACACATAGAGAGATTCGAGATGAGGTATCTATCGATGAAGATTTTTTTTATACTATTGTCTGTATCTTAAATTATTATCTTCTATAATAATCTCGAGTGCACATCTTTGCTGGACTGATCATAAAATGAACCACATTCTTTTCATATATTGAATATAAAGATAAAGAGTAAGACTATGTATTTTCTGTTTTTTTTTATCAGTGTTTGATTTGAATAATGACACATAACTGACTACAGCCCCCCGACTGGCTATATATAAACGTGAGGCTCTCAAATTACTGATATTCCGTTCTCATAATATAGCGCATATCAACGTGTCCATGCGCATCCATTGGGCTTTGGACATTATTATTTCGGCTTTAGCTTCGGCAACCATTCCATCTCTGTTCTCGAATCGTTTAAGATTATCAAATTTGGTCTTGGCGCTATAGTTGTAGACGTAAAGATGTGATGCATTATGCCTAACGAGTCCCTATATCAACCTACATTAAGAGACTTGCGGAATGGAAAACGTTATACTATATCAATTGACCTATTTCCTTATATCATTTGCATCATCACAAACACTTGGAGGAGTATTTAAAGTGATTGATTAACTTCGTGAAAAATTGTAAAATCAGCTCAAATGCCAGTGAATTGTGTGCAGTCCTCTAACTACATATATAATTAAGGATATGTGAAAGTATGAGAGAAAATGGAACCCGTTTACTATCCTAAAAAAGAGAAAATCGCGATTAATCGCTAGCGCAAGTCGCTCGGCTTCTTCGCTGCGCTGCAGTCACAAAAACCAAGCACCAGCGCTTGGCGATTTCAGAGCGGGTTTCCAGCCCGTACGGTATTCTGTGATAGAGCGAGGTATGCCAACCGTAAGAGTTCTTTAGGGTTCGGTGGTACTCTATCCCGACATCAATGTTCAATCGTAAATATCTTGATATATAAACGACCGATCAGCTTATAAAACTCAGGCGATTTCTGTCTGAGCTAAAGGTTTGCAATTATGATTACAGCATTAGCTGGAACAGTGATTTTTTTTTTCAATCCTGGGCAAAGTTAATCAATGCCTTTTAAGGTGCAGCAACCCCGGATGCTAGCTAGCTGTGATCTACTTGCTTAGCGATTTGAAATGCCCAAGAAGAGGTATAGGAGGGAAATGGAATTAATAATACGCTGGCTCTGGCGTATTATTGTCCTACATCAATGCTTATTCGACTATATTTGTAGTCATTTATTGCTCACCCCTTTCCCATTATATTTATTATATTCATATTTTTTCCGACCTTTCCCCTCTTTGAACTACTTTATCAACCACTTTAGCTCTATCATACACAGGAATCCCCTCAGCTCTCTGATCCTCTCTCTCTCTCTCTCTCTCTATCTAGCTAGCTAGCTACTTACTTCTTCCACGCTCTTTATACCAGTTCCTCACTTTCCAAAAATATATCCCTCGTCCTTAACCATTCATTTTCTCTTCTCTGTCCTGTCTATCACTCTATTCTGTTTGTGATCCAGGAAGGAGGGAGAGGGAGGGAGGGAGGGGGGGGGGGGGGGGGCAGGGGGTCAGTTTCACTCCCCAATAATTTGCAAGCTAACATCTATCCTATTTAGCACCTGTAACGTCACTAACATCCTTGGCACACTCGACCCAGGTGTAAGTACCTGGTAGCATAATTCCTCGAAATGCACGGTGCTCTAATACGTTTGCTTTAGACATGTTAGATAAAGTTGGAGCGATAATTTCTAAAGCTCTTTGGAAGTTATATCACAATGTGATATGCGCTATACAAGAAAGAAATGTTTTCAAAATTATTGACCATATGCTTCTCAGGTGAATACATGCATCTTTGGAGGTGTGGATACAACTGGCAGCGCCCTCACGTGGTTCTTCATGGACATGGCCAAGCATCCAGAACATCAGACGAAGGTACAAGAAGAGATAGATGCAGCTCTCGGGAATCATCCACATGATTACATTGACAGGTAGAGTTGATATCATTGTTACGTAGATTGGGAGTGCGAATATATTTTATTTATTGCCTTTTCTCAAACAAACGTGTTCGTGTCCCTATCAATTTTTTTCACAATTGCTCATTCATCCGAGTAGGGACTACCAATATCAAAATGAAGATGGAAAGTACTATAACACGTTAAATGAATGGATCAAATATGGTAAATTTCTTCTTATTTTGTTATTTAGTGTAAAGAATATTATCATAAATCGGTAAATGAAAAAGAAAAAACAAAATAAACGAACCTACATTTCCTTTGCCTTCATTTCTATTAGTATTTTTTTCTTCAGTACCAAGAGTATTTGAAGTACCCCCCCCCCCGGGAAAAAAAGGGAAGGGGAATTAAAAGCAACAATAAAGCATCAACAAACCAGTCTTCTGTCCCTGTACACATCGCTTCCATGCATGTAGCAAATTGGTGTGCGTTTATATAATATTGAAAACTTGGAGAGGAAGTGCAAAAATGTCGAGTCTATAACATCATGATACCTATCATATTTTCATTCTACATCAATTTCTAAGACCCAGCGGAAATTATTTCCATGCTATTATCCTTCAGTATGATTGTAACAACTATTGTACATGTCTGACCAAATGGAATAAAACGTGATACATTCTATGCGATGTTATTATGGTTCGCTGACATTATTTCAAAGATTACCAAAAACAAGGTCGCTCATGATACAAGTGATACCAGATACGTGACTTCTTTTCATTCGAGGGTAGATTACGATACCCGGAGCACACCATTCAATATAAGTCATATTCTGTTTTTGCGTACAGCATATTGTTATCACATTGTGTGATAATACGAGGGGACATGCAGGATTGCAATGCAATGGGCTCTGGATAGAAAAAACACAAACAAATGAATGAATGAGGCATAAAATGTGTTGAGGCGTGATGAGAAGAAGATGGCACCTGAATAGAGGAGAGAAAGATATCATAAAAACAACAGCAGAATTATTTACAGACAAAGAGCAAGATCGAAATAAGATCATCTGATATGAGAAAGTATTGCAGCAAAATAATGTAATAGAATGCGACTGCCTTATATTGTTTAAAAGTTTGACAGTTAAAAAAATTGATTATACTATATTATCAACGGTATGAGAAACTTTTTTCTAAAATAAAAAGAAATCATCATGTGCAGGGAACGCGAGAGAGGGAGAGAACCAGGGGTTCGAGGCATCCTCAACTTCTTATCAACGGATTGAAGACCATGCCGTAGGTTCCCCATGTAGATGGGCACTTTCTCAATTTGTGCACCCCTACTTTGAAAGGTGTATTCAGCATAGGCACATTCAGCCGTAGGCACGTGACTCCTGTGCCCACCCTCTTGGCCGGGGGGGGGGGGGGGGGGGGGGTCACTCTCAGACAAATGTGCTACCCAGGCGCGTCCACACACTTCAAAAATGGATCCTAAATGGCGTATTGCACGAAGTCTAATTTACACCCCTATACGGCGTCACATCAGAAAAACATACCCTAAATGGCGTCAACAGGGTCATCACGCCACCCCAAAATACACTAAGTGGCGTATAAATCATTATGGTACCAAGTACAACACCCTTAATGGCGTTTAAAATAAATAACCCAGAAATAGCAGAAAAACTACAAAATGACGCTTTTCGAGTACAAACAGATAAACTTTTAGTGATATCATATTCAATTTGTATGCAAATAATCCAAATCACCAATCGATGTTATTCATATCAATAAAATACTCGTGATCACGAGACCACTGCTCCATTTCCCTAAACACTGTCTGATGCAACGTATAAGGAAATGTCATATAAATATCATACAAATATAAACTATATGTATTTCGCGCAGGGGATCGAGTGAGCTCGAAATGGCATGAATCATTGTTTGTGAGTCGATCTTCAATGATGAAATGAAAATGGTAGGAATTAGTGAAATGAGAATTAACCATTGTAGAAACAGATGAAAAGCAGAATTTAAGGATTATCATAACATGCAATTTATACCCTAAATGCCGAAGACCAAATTTGTTATTTAGTACTCTAAACGGCGATTGAAGCTGGAAAACACCCCCTTTTTAAGGAAAACGTCGACAGACCCTTTCCGACGCTTTTTGTGGACGCGGTTCCGTAGCACGTAACGTGGTGAGTGACCACATCAGAGTTTTTTTTGTTTTGTTGTCTTTTTTTAAAGTAAAAAATGTAAATTATTACGGTACTTTTAAAATATTGGCAATGTGCGATGATTGTACACGTAAAACATTCAAAGAAAATCCAACCTTTGCTCTGAAAGAAGGAGGAAAAATCAGAGAAGCAAATTGGTGGTTGGTTTGAACGAAATCGGAAAAGCAATACGAAAGTTATGAATTTTGGAAAGTTGTAATCACAAAAAGTATGGGAATTTCAAAGTGGCCGAATAGGTAATGTCATTGTGATGTAGTGGCGGACAACTCCCCCATTTGCTCCAACACACAAAATGAATATTAATTTATTTTTTTTCAAAATGTATTGCTCAGTAGAGTCTTTTTTATGAGGATCTGTAACAATATGCTTTCTACAATATTTTCAGAAGGCCTACTGCCCCGAAGGAAAAGGAGCTTAGGAGAAAACCGAAAATGAATGATATTTTAGTGTACGACAAAAGGGAGAGTTGACCGCCAATATGTCACAATTGAGTCACTATGTTGCCAATTTGAGATTCGAATAGATTTAGTGATTTTATTTTCCAAACATCCATAACTTTCTTAATCCAGGTCCGACTTCTTTCAAACTTATTTATCTGCTTGCACAAAAAAATCGTTTTGTTACCAAGGTCGTATTGCCCTTTAAGAAATTGTGGCAAATTTATTCGTCCCCCATGTTCAGCTATGATCAGCACATCTACCCCTACCTGATGCAGTGTATACGTGAATCTCTTCGTCTACATGCCATGCTTATGCCAGGCAGAGCCCTGATCGAGCCGCTGGTCGTTGATGGGGTGACTATCCCTCCGAAGACGGGCATCATGATCGATTTCTACCAACTTCACCACAATCCCGATATCTGGGGCGATGACCACATGGAGTTTCGTCCTGATCGCTTCGACCAGGGAATCGCCTCGGAACGCGACCCGCTCGCCTTCCTTCCATTCTCTGTAGGGCCGCACCAGTGTATCGGACAGCGCATCGCACTGCAGGAACTCAAGATCATCGGGATTCGGCTGCTGAGACGATTTAGTCTTGGCCTTGTCAAAGAAGCTAAGACTAAGTTCCGCATTGTAGGGAAACCAGCTAGCGAAGTTCTTTTGACTATCAAACAGAGATGTAATCTCTCAAACATGTAGCCACTTCGAATATTTAGACTCATATCTCCCAAACTATTAATGATAAAAACTGAAAAGTGTACATTATGTTTTAGGATATTGGAACAAAAGAAACAAAAAAACTCCTTGAAGTATGGTAGTCAATACTTTATTAAAGGGCAATCTAACCTTGGTAATAAGATGATTTGTGTGAAAGTAGAAAAACAAGAAAAACATGATGGTGAAAGTTTGAAAGAAATCGCACAAGGTCTAAGAAAGTTACGGATGTTTGAGTTGGACCAAATGGGGGAGTTGTCCGCCACTTCACCACAGTGACATTACCTATTCGGCCAATTTGAAATTCCCATATGTGTAGTGATTATACAACTTTCAAAAATTCATAATTTTTTTATTGCTTGTCCAATTTTGTTCAAACTTTCACCAATCTGGTTCTCTGATTTTTCCTTTCTTTCAGAGCAACTTGTCATTAAGGTTGGATTTCCCTTTAATGTGTATGTGGGTGTGGTTGGAGGTGCATGTGCGGGTGTGTGTGTGTGTGTGTGTGTGTGATGGGGGCGTGTCCATCATTTGAATGAAATAAATCTAATTTAAAAAAAATTAAATCTCTAATAAAAAATTATGGGGAAAAAAAGTCCATGCATGCGTGTGGGGTTTTGTGTGATGGGTGTGGAGGGTTTGTTTGTGTGATTGTGGGAACCGAGAGCAAACGTTAATAAAAGTTAATATTTAATTTTTTTAATTATATCCCTGTCTGTTCGTATAGTCTGCGATGTCCTCTGCAAGACACGCTTCTTAATTTCTGGCACTAATGAATCGACAAAATCCCCCCAAACACTATGTGAGTTCATTTCGTAAAAAGCTCATTCATAAGAACACTGAGGAATTACGCACTTTCAAGATAATCATTCTAAGTTAGAAACAGTTACTGTCTTTTACATGAAGGTTTGTAGATGAGAGAAAGGCAAGACATGTTTTATCATCAGTGAGAATTATCCAGTTATCTACAATCGGTAATTCAGATGTCTGCATCTCATTTTCAAGTGTGAACAATGTCGTCTGCATGCCTTGCACAATTTAACTAGAAATGCCACTTTATCACTTCTAAAATCCTGATAAAACATTTAGAATTTTTATATTCACATCGTATTTCGCTTTACTTTCATTATCGTATTGTCTCTCATCCGTAGTTATAATGTATGTCAAAATCTCATCACTGGCGCTTTTCTCAAGAGAATTATACCGTTAATCATTGCAAAGACAATGAGGAATACTGTAATTAGGAATTATGCCGTTGTGTAATAGGCGCCAATCAGGCGTCAATAAATGTGTTCTAGATCATCTGGTCACGTGATGAATGCCAATGTACTGATTCACAACAACACGCATAGTTCCTATCATAAAACCTCAATGTATGCTATTGTCTTGATTTAAAGGGACCCTTCTTTACATTGATAAGAACTACCGTTTACCATTTGATCAAAAATAGATATGGAAATATATGAATAAAATAAATAAGGGATTTAAATATTTTTCGTGAATGAAAGTCCTGATAAAACATTTTATCAATAAAATGTACTACAATATTTAAGGGTGTAGGCTTCCTAACATTCTTAGGAACTACTCACTGATCTGATCGGAAAGAATAGTCTAGAATAGTAACATGCTATATTACAGTGCCTTTGTGTGAATGCATATAGTAGAATTTCCATGACAGTGAAGTGTTATTGTCCTCAAAGATAAACTTGAGTTCTGGTCATGTGATTACATTGTGTAAGAAACTGTCTCAAAGCAATGTGGAAATGCTGTTCATATAAGAATAAGAATTGGTATATACTGTGAGGTTTTGGAATCATCAGAATGATTAGAAATAACCCAATCTTGCTGCAAAGCACATACACTGCGCACAGAAATGGTATATGGGACTATACACACAGTCATGTGGCATGAATGTTTGGCCCAAACACTTCAGCTTCTCTCTCGTCATGTTTCGAATATGAGGGCATTTGAAGAGCAATCCTTTTCGAGGACATTTCTACTGTGATGTTCTTCCATACTGACGTAAAAGGAATGAGAAAGCTTACAAATTATATTTCACCTTTCCCAGAACTCAACTTTCCATTTAATAGGTAGGCCCAAAGCTTCTTTGTTATATGAATGTATTAATGAATTAATTTTGTTATTTTGTATTCATGTAGACTATAACACCTGTATTAATATTCTGTCTTTTTTAGAATGCATGTGTTTAATCCTCTAATAGAATATTAAAAGGAGACGGAATGTGATAGCATATTTAATATACGTTTGTATAATCTTCTATTTCAAGGACTCCAAGTAAAGTAGTGGAATCATGTTTATGTCTTCTGAAAGTTCTGTAAGGGGGAAAATTCGTCACAGTTTCCACAAAAGGGACAATTTTTTTAAAATGTTAAGTCAATCATATTTGTAAAATAATCAAAAGTCAGGTGGCATGTTGACAGCTTGTGAAGACTATTTTTCCATTGAAGGAAACCCTTGGCACTGTATTTCTTTAATTCTCTCTTTTGTGGGGAATGGGGAATAGAAAAAAAAAATCAGCTGATATGACAATGGGATTTGTTAAAGAATAAGTGATAAAAGATGAAATATGGGACGTCCAAGCTCATGGGAATAAGGGCAACGCTCAATTTCTTTGAATTCCCAAGATCGTTGGTTATAATCAAGTTTAATCCCTCAGAAAGGCGAACATTATTTCTTCCTCAATCACATGCTGTCATGGGAGTGTCTGAACAAATAAAAGCTTCGGGTCAAAATGTCTTCCTTTCTGTCTACTAACATCAAAATAAGAGAGAAGTATCAACCTTAAATACCCAGAGAGAATGGTATTGTTATTACACCTTTTCCTTCGTGTTCTTCCCCGTACAGTAGCCGAAGGGTTAATGGCAAGAGGAAGCATAAACCAGCCAAGTTACTTACCTCAGTTATCTTCACTCAGATTATCGTGTAGGAGATCACTTCTTGTTATTTCAGTCATGTTTCACGATACGATGAGACTGTACAATTTGCAGTCACCTGTTTAGCCCATTCCAAACCCGCGCTCACTAATTGCGGCATAATCACCCAATAAAAACGCAATTCTGCCGAGCAATTGCAGACCCTTCAACCCGAGTTTGATGGTAATGCCATATTTGATTTTCCTCTGTCCTGTACCTAAAACATTTGATTTCGTCATGTTTCGACTCTACTTTTCCACGTGTTCAGAATTTCTTTCATGTGATGTAGCAACTACGCCGCTTTCTGCCCCGCCTCGCAGACTCATTCAAAATCAATCTTTATGAACAAACAGAGTATGTTGTACCACATACGTCATACCAAGAAACAAGAAAGAAACACCTGTGAGGCAATTTACTGATAACTGGCATAGTGCTAGAGGTCTTCTTCAATTATCGTGGGGCCACGTCGCAGGAGAGACTATTTCTCATCAATGTAGCTACATATTCCACAAGTATTGTAGACATCGAACGAAATACATGTCTGGGAAGTTGGCGAGCTAAATGTTCATCTTGTTAGATGTATGAGGAAAAAGTATATATATTGTTATTTCGTCTTTTCATGTTACTTCCGACCAAAACGGTATTCGCATAAATGAATATGGTCGAGATTAGTTTGTCCTTCTATCAAACAAAACAATAAAAGAAGCCCTTAAAACATACTGTCTTATTTGTCATTGCTTCCGCATCATTCCTTATTAAATCTACGAGTATGGACAGATGAGTAAGGGTTTTATTGTGTGTTTGTAGGAGCTGAGACCTCTCTGGTGGGAGTGACCTATTTATATACTTTAACGACACCTTTAATGCACTTTGCACATGGGACGTCATTTACTGGCTTGGGACTGCGTCAGAGACTGGCGCGTTTATTGACGCACCACGTGAGAGTGACATGGTACCCCCAAAAAATGAATGCAAAATGAACAGCGCAAAAATTGCATTGAATCACTGCCGCTTACACTAATTACCTTCACAGGCTTAGTTAGCGTAGGTATAATAATGTAATCAAAATGAATCATAGTGTGCAAATTGCTTAAAGGAGAATGAAACACTGGGGGAAAAATCAGTTTCAGTGAAAAGAGATGATAGAGAGAAGCAATTTTTTTAAAAGTTCCATCAAAATCGGTTACGAAATGACAAAGTTATGAAAGTTTGAAAAGTCTCAATTTACTTTCTATGGCGATCCTCAAATTGGCAATGTTGCTTCAAAGTGACAGGTTTAGTAGTACAACTCTCCATTATGTTTTGTACACAAAAGTTCATATTTTCTCCATTATCTCTAAAGATCTTCTCTAAAGATCTTCTTGTCTTTTTGCGAACTCAACATATGTTGTGTCAAATACATTTTCCCATGATATATCTTGAGCTAAGAAGGAGACAAACTGCACCTTGAGAGATAATGGGGAAAATATGAAATTTTTTGTACAAAAAATATGGAGAGTTGTACTACTAAACCTGTCACTTTGAAGCAACATTGCCCATTTGAGGATCGCCATAGAAAGTAAATTGAGACTTTTCAAACTTTCATAACTTTCTCATTTCGTAACCGATTTTGATGGAACTTTTTAAAAATTGCTTCTCTTTATCCTCTCTTTTCATTAAAATTGATGTTTCCCCAGGGTTTCATTCTTCTTTAAAGATGAAAATGACGCACAGTCACTTTAGACTGGTAGCAGAGTTTTGAATGAATTTCGCTGACTTAATCCGCCTTTTAATTATACATGGTGTGATTCAAAACATCTCATGTAAAACGCTGAGACTGTTCCCAATCGATAAGTCATCCAAGATTTGCGATTGAGTTGTATACGAGATGTATTTTGACTGACGTATGTTAAATTTTTAACCCGAAAAACTTAACAGACGTAGGACGACGTCAATGACTGGTGCGGTATTTGACACGCCATGTGACAGGGACATTGTACGTAAATTTATTGCAAAATAAACAGTGTAGGCCATGCTTTTACCCTTTCGAGACAATTGACCACATTTTGTGGTTTGGCTCAGTAACTTTTGATTCAGATCTCTACAAAATATACCAGATACATGAGTAGAAAGAGCAAACATTTCTGCAAAAACTATGTCCATTTTTGCTGGATGACATTATTCTGTTTGATGCCAAGAATTAAAAAAAACGAGAATAATCTTTGAAATCCTTAAATTGGCAACACAATGAGAGATTTAAAATCATTGTTTTTATTAAAATTGGCAATTTTTTGAACTCTTTGACAGAGTTTGTAACCATGTATATTAATTAAAAAGATTTTACACCTTATTAGCACCTTGTAGCACTAAAAGTTGCCAATTGTTGCCAATTTGAAGAACAAAATGTGATCAATTTAGCCCTTGAATAATTCCTGTCCTGAAAGGGTTAATAATTGGCGTAAGGGCTAATTTCCTTGACAGGCAAGATTAGCGCAGGTAATAAGGAAGTCAAATGACCCATCCTGTGCAACGGGCATTAGGATTATGACAGATCAATCGCAACTCTTTGTATTAAGCCTTAGTCTCACTGGCCTTATAACATGTATGACCGCTTGCCGACTTCTGACAACCAACAATAAAAGCTACGACCATCGACAACCGATTCGCAAAAAAAAATGTCCGCGATTATTTGCTGATCGGTTGTAGGATAGTCGCCGATCGTTTGTAGGCCAATCATCAAAGAATAATTGGCCACAGCTTGTAGGAACGGTCGTCAATTCGACGATTATAAAGAACCGGTCGTAGACTATCTGATGGCCGATGTTCTTACGTCAGTAGGCGATATACCCGTGGGAAGGCTATGAATCACTGGTGCAAAAGTGTATAAGTTATTTATGCCAGGTTACTATGAATAGGTCACCAATTATTGCAATACATGAATAACATCTGAACATGACTAATACATGTACATAATTGTAAGGGTGCAAAATAAGGATGGATTCGAGGTTATCTGGATATATTATTCAAATTTAACAAGCATACGAAGAGGAAACAGCCAATATGGCTTTCCCATTTCTACCATCGGCTTGAAAGTAAGTGGTCCATATTTCAAATCATTTCTTTTATATTAAAGCAAAACTATTTTTTCAATAGGCAATACAGCCAAAGTTACCCTTGAGTTGATTTCATGAAGGTCTTTGGGATGGTGTTGATTACTGTTGGTTGTCGGTGGTGGGTTAATGATTTTGGGAATCAATAGGCGACTAGTCGTTAATTATTCGGTGATCAATCGCCGACCTTATTTTCAAACACTTTTCGAGCACTAAAGATCAGTTGGAGATCATTCTGAGACCTGTCGCCCACCTTTAGAAAAGCAAGAAAAATCTCTTCACTACCATTTCGGTCGGCAAAAGGTTTTCGATGGAGCTGCGTAAACTTTCAGCCAACCAAACTGGTCGGCAAACGGTTTTTATGATCTTGAATCGGTTGTATAAAATGTAGGCGACCGGTCTGCAACCAATTGGCGACCCTGTGTGCAACCTATAGGCGACAAGTAGCCGAGTAAAAAAAAATATTTCAACTTTCGGGTTTTCAGTCGGCAGTGTTTGCTTTTACAGCTTTTTGCGTTTTGATGGTCGGCAACCGGTCGTCACTCTAGTGAGACTTAGGCTTTAGGCTTAAAGGAGGGGACTCATATGGTGATTTCATTGACAGATGTTACAGCTATTCGGTATAAAAATGGGGTATATAATATTCCGGTATCTTAAAATGGAAGGCTTAATAAAGTTGGAGAGGAGTTATCATTGTCAACTGGCCTAATCAGTACGGTATAGAATATACACATTGACACGAAATATTGTAAATAAACGATGACTTTTTCGATTTATTTGTGGGAAACTCTATGGTACTATGAATATACAGCATTTTATGAAATATACAACCATTTACAATGTTTGATCCTTTGTAGCAGCAGACTGTTTTGTTTCGTTCTGCTTCTTGATATAACATTAGACATAAATAGGTGCAATTAAAGTAAAACTCGAAAATAATTATCCAGTAGATGGACAATAATTAATTTTACAATCCTATATTCTTCGAATCAATGCATTTTTGATTTCATGATATCATGAAATATTTTGCAGCACTGTGTTTAAAAGGTCTAAAATAACGTATTAAACGTTCTCTCGTGGTAGTAATATATGACAAATTTAAGCTCACTTTTAGAAGATGAGAGTAAGTTTACAATATGGAAACAATTGTAATCTCTTTTTTAATCATTTTTTGCCAGCATTCCATTCTTGATCTGACTTCATACCGTTTTGGGTTCTTCTAATTGAATGCCTTAGCAGATTCTCAAAGGCAACGTGTACCTCGATGTGAATTAAGCCCGTTCTCGTCTTTCAATGAAAATATAAGTTTCAAGCTCATCTTCATTTATTTGTGTTCGTAAATTCATTATCCCCTTCCCTTAAAATAACCCCAAAATAGACATTTCAACGATTTGCTAAATGCTTGAAGGATCAAATTATGCACAATTCATCTTCAGTTAAGCTATGTTGACTATACTCTTCTCAGGAACAGTGGGGCAAGCTTTATCCTAATGCTATATGCTTCCTAGTTCCTGGTCTAACTTCTAAATGAGAACATTGATTTTCTGAATTTTTATCGCCAATGCTCGCAAAATATCATATATGTATTCCTAAAGGCCTACCTATTTGTTGTATGGTGAGTGTTCTATGTTCGAAAACCTGCCCTTTTCAACGCAAAGCTGAATAACATTTTCGAGACGTGCCAGTCATGACTGACTGGTAAAAACTTAATCAACGTAGCTACTTTTCAGATGATACGCATATTCTGATAGGACCACATAACAAAACTGGACTAACACGTAAGGGAACGAATCAGTAGTGGGTTTCTATTTTCATAAACCTTGTCTGCAGGGAGGGTATAACGATCACGTTATACCGCAGCCTAAGAAATCACAATCGGAATATAGATTGGAACCATGTGTTTAGCAATACAGTCAGACGAAACAATCCCCATTCTAAAAAGTCAACATAATATAAAGAGCTTTGTGGATCGATTAAGCTACGAAAGCGACGAAGCATTCAAAGTATCAATCAATCTTAGTTACATTGTAACACAGATTATGGCAAATAATAACTTTAATTTAATCCATCTTTAATTGATAAAGAAATCAAATAATACTAAATTAACACCACCCCTTTTGTATACATATACATATACAGTGGAGAGGGTTAATAACAATTACAATCATAGAAATAAGAACGGATAAACTCGATTTGCCTTTATACACTACTATAACCGATACAAATCAAATCAAATGAACATTTTAAAATGTAATGACTGTACAAGAACTTTGTTCTGATCCTAAACTAGGTGGTTTAAAAGAGGACCATTTTGAAGGACAGGTAGCTTATGGGCATTTGTACAATAATTAAAAAGTAATAACCCTTTTAAAGAAGAAAGGGTTGACGAATAAAAGAGTGAAAATAGAAAGTACTTGTGGACGTTAGAGTGCAGTATACAGTGATTCTGCCGGGGTATTAGAAATTACCCCCAGAGAGAAGAAATACGAAATATAAGTAATTACAATATCTTTTGATTTCACAAGGCCTTTTTTCTTTGTTACTTTCTCCTTCAACCAATACTACTGTTCATCAATCCGTATGCTCAAAGAGATCAGCAAAGTCGGTAAACCTCTGCCTTGCCGGTAGAAGATTGCCCATCGGTGGCGACCTGCGGCTGAAGACGGACCATCCGTAGTCAGTCTTGCCTTTATTACTTTGATCTGCTAGGGACGCGAGGAGTCGCTGACGGGTTTCCGGCCTTGGTTTCGCCTCAAATGCCTCTTCTATTGTATGACGTAAATCTTCGTAGCCTTCGCGACCAAGGGGCGTGGCCGTGACAACCAGGAGGAGTGTGCATGCGCAGTACAGGACGGCTACGACCACGTGTGACTTCATGTTGACGGTAGAGTCCCTGAAAATGATAAAAACGCACAGGTGAATAATTTGTTAATACACATATATTTTATAGATCATTTATCAATAACTGTTTTGTAAATTGTTAACGCGTCCTTGCACTCGAGGCGTCATTTGCTGAGATCTGCGTCAGAGAGTGACGGCATCTTTGACGCGCCATGCGAGTGTAACATCATACACAAAGTGAATGCAATATGAATAATGAATAGTGCAAACCATAGGGTGCAAACATTGCTTTGAATTTTAGGCGTTTTGGTTGATTGCCTTCAGACTTTATCACAGGCTTGATTAGCACTGGAAATAAAACAATCGAAATGACGCCCATCTTGCAAAGGGCAATAAAAATTGATAAAATCGATGGCGTCTTTTCATGATGAGCCGTCTTAAAAGAAATTCAAGAAAATTCGGAGTCATAACATTGACATAACATTTATTGATTTACAATTCTGCAAAGTACAATATTATACTCTCCGCTTGATCGGAAGTTTTATCACGTCTCCATTTCACAGGCGCGTAAAAGCTATTCCACCAAAATGAGGTTCGTATCCTGAGTAAGGAGAAGCAGATGTGGATTTCAATAAACATGCCTTCTTAAGACAAATAAGTGTTCACGACTTACACATTTCTAAGTCAAGTGTTCAAACCATTCTACAACAACGCATCTATTTATTAACTATTGATATCTCAATAGACCACGAATAGCGTCGTACAATAATTTACAAGTATAAAGTAGCTGAATAACGCTATAAAAACCTCACACTTTAAAAGAATTAAACAAATCCTCTGCGAAACATTTATGCACATGTGACTAAAGCCATAGACCACAACCACTTTAAACTGCAAAAAGTGATGCAAGCGGGGAAATGCCAAGGAGAGAAAGAGATGCCACTCTAGCACATCATTTTCAACGTATTTGGTATGTTTACAAAACATCGTCGAAGAAGATCCACCATGCTTGGCATTGGCACCTTCACATTGATTTCAGGGAAATTATTCGACTCTGAGCGACTGTTTTCTCTTCTATCCTACAATTAATGTCATCGAATTCATTAATGTCATTGAAACCCAACTAACCAGTTGGTCAAGGTGTAAGTAACATAATCCGTAAAAACACAATATTTCATGATATGCTTTTTGTTGGGGGGGGGGGGCATTCATATTGCAATTTTCATTTCTCATACATGTAGGAACCATGAGTGATGAAGTTCTTCATGAATTTGATTTTAGAAACATTCCATACAATTCAGCTCCCGATTTCTGTTTCGAAGTATCTAAGTGAAACAGTTGCATTGACATCATAATCACACAAGACCCAGAAGTGAGCCTAAATGCAAGTGACGTATAAAGAGTTGGTGCAACTTCTCTCAACTCAAGGAAGTTTTTTTTCTTTTTCATCCACCTTTCTCCGCTTCTGATAATGGGTATTGGAAATGACTTGGGAGTGTTTTAACCTCTATATCCGCAGGCAACAAGAGGATCAATGAAAGGTAGCAAGGCTTATTGACTCCTAGCCGCCAAAGAAAATCATATAACAAAACAATGGGTCCCCGTTTCCCTATTTGTTTAACCGTAGAGTCTGTTTCCAAGCAAGCAGAGAAGGAAAAGTGTGAAAGGACCTGTCACATATTGTTGTATATATCACTTCATGTTTCAATCTGAAGTACATTCAGTATGCAAAGAAGACCCCAAACTTGCAGGGGCGATGTAGACAAGCTGCAATGAAATTTTGGATAGATGGGGATGGATTATCTTGCGATGGAGAAAAGTGCAGTGGGTTCCAAGAGACCTGAAATCATATGAAATCGAATGAAGATAGGGCTGGGCTGGAGCCGAGTGACATGTCAATGATTTACCTCCGGCAACATCCCAGATCAAGTCACCGTCTTATTCGATTAACACGAGAATCTGACTCTAGACCGACCTTAAACGCTTCCTCCAAAGTAGCTGAGGGGTGTGGAAGAATCCTATATGAGATCCAATTCATTATAGAGGTACATCTTCCTAACCCATACCACTAATCAAGGTGAGTATGATGCAAGATGACGTGGGGATCAACATTGTGGTGTCATCATACTCTGTCAATAGAGAGGACAATCTAACACTGACTATTGAGACTTCATCAGATGGTTGATTTAGTCTTTCCTATTGGATTTAAGTGCCACCATGCAAGAAACATCGCATACATTGCCTTCCATTAGTAATGATCATTTCTCGATCATGTTGATTAGAGGAATGTTAGGTAAATTGTGAGAATGAGTTCGCACTATGCGACTTCATTTTGATTATTATAATGATCCTCGAAAACATGACTTTATGTTGTAAAAATTGTCGCTTTGCAATCGGAATTATTACTTTAAAACGGTTTTTCTGTATGTTCGGGCTACGGACACAAAACTGGACTTTCATTAGTATGTAAATATCAAGTAGAAGGACGTATGTTAAATTCTATTAGACGACAAAAAAGTATATAAATATCTTGAAAGTGTTTTTTTGTTCTTATCAATTTTGTGCTTTTGTAAATTATAAAAATTTATTGGAGAAGACAAGATTTCATTTCAACTTAAAAATCACCCCATTAATGAAAGAAATGAATTTTAAAATAACCAAGCTATGACTTCCTTCACGCGCTATTACAAAAAAATGATATTCTAACTACACCAGTATAATACTGACTACACAAACTGTTCGAATGCGATATGAATCAAAATGTATAGTATCGAAATCTATGCATCAGCAAGATTGACACTTGAATTTGAAAGCACACTTTTTTTCACGTTTCCAATCGTATCTTTTACAACACATCTCCACTCTCCCGCCCTAAATATAAAACGAATATATTTATTATTTCCTTGTAAGTTAAAAAATAACATAACAGGAAAATACATTTCAAGGGCAGTCTAGCCACTTAGCATTAGTGTGTCAACTGAAACCTGAGAGAGCACTGGATATTCCGTGTTCGCATGCGTAAGCTTTAAAGTGCTTTAGTGATTTCGACAAAATGTTGGTTACGTTGTGGTTGGAAAAAGCCTAGAGATTCGCACCAGTGGAAGGCAAGAAGGTTTAATGTTTCGTGACGTTTCCTATGAAGAAAAAAAAAATCAAGACTTATTCGGCATGACCATTGCTACATGCTGTGAGAGCTGGCAAATGCTTTGACAAAAAAAGTGCTTGTGCTTTTCCTTTTTTCCAGCCAATTAAGTCCATGCGACGCAACCATTGGCAATTCGAATTAATTGGTAAGAACAGGACTGTTTGAATCAATCGACATTACATATGGGTAAGGAACATTCAGCAGACATCAACGGAAATCGAAGTCGAGTTGGACATGTATAAAGATGTTGATACATTTACCAGGTCACCCCATGCCCTTTATCCTACGATGGGAGCAGAAGGAGGGGAATGAAATAACTTTTTATTTTTTTTTAACAGAAAATCATTAACCACTAGAAAACCAGATTAGGAAATAGATACCATACTAGTTTTGGAAATCTCTAAACAACTTTTTCTCAGAATTATTTTAGTTCATTTCATAAATAGCAGGGTACTCATGATTCTAAATGGCTATGATGTTATTTTTCCTCTCCTTAAATAGGGCATTAAACAAATGAAAAGTGAAAATTAATATACATCCCTGGGCCACTATCCAATTCAATACTTGTTTTGTAACATTATCTTTACATATGGTGAAATTCAGGTAAACAACTCTTTGAAAGTTCTTTATTTATCCAAAAGATGAACGGGATAACATTATATCTCCTCATTAATGTGACCTTGCTATAAATGTATGGACATGTTGAGATTAATAATTACATGCTGATCTTTGAGAGAGGGAAAATGACCTATTTTAATTTGACATAATGACCGATAAATTGAGGACTTAAAGACGTTGACGAACATGAAATTCCCTCTCTTTTATGTGTTACTATTTGTTCACAGTTCATTATCATATCATTTTGTGGCGTTTCATTCGGTTATATACACGATTTCACATTGCCAAGGAAAGTGTAGGATATCCACCTTTTAGTTGATTATTACTTATATTTCGAACGATGCAATCGTTTGCTTCCGGCAAGGTATTAGTACTATAAATTTATACTATCAAGTCATGTTATCACATTAAAAATAAGCGAGCCAGGGCAAAATAATTACATAAATGTTGACAATTTTCCGATTGACGCAAGCAAAATTTTGTTTCTCTAGATGAAAAAGAAATATTTAAAGAGAGGAATAAATGTGTAAGAGATTTTAATCGGTTCACGCTTTGTTTTGTTTGATAATAGGCTATTAAACAATGAATGTGGTTACATTCAACGGAAGAACGCTTTTCATTCCCCTTTTATTTTCTTTTATTATAAGACTTTTCATTTATTCACAAATGTATTGCCTTAGTATATTTTGGATGATTCAACTGTACTAATTTTGAAGAGGTGTTTTGGGCGCATTTTCCGTTATAGTCTTTCCCCCCTCGCGACTCACTATTCTACATGCTACTTCAAAGGTATCAATCTTGGTCGAGAGAACACATTTAGGCCATAATAATTCCGATGTAAAGGATCATCCTAGATTCCGAGAGATTGATTTTTCTTTACATATTTTTGGGCCGGAATATCGGTGATCGGTCTTTTTCTTTTGGACAACCATGTCTTCAGTGTTTACTTTTCTTCTTCACACAACCTGCTACACGAGCTAAAATCAATGATCATGTCGACAAAACGCCCTTCATCGTGTCACGTGAAACCCGTCTCGTGCGGAAAGCCAATTTTTGTTTTGTTTGTCGTCTGCTATAACGCCTCGGACAAACAACAATCGGGCACCCCCTATTGATTGCAAAACAAAATGTTCCTGAAGGGGCGAGTGTTTGTCTCCACCCCCATCTTTCTCTAGGTACCACTTTTCTTGTTAACTGGAGACGCAGGTTTGTAGTATGGCTTTAAACATAGCCTAAAAGTTAAATTTTGTTTAAACGTATTTACAGAATTTTCGTATTAAAAACAAGAATCCATCATAATGGGACTTTTTATTCTAAAATAAAGTAGAACCCCCAAAAGTATATGTATGTCAGGGTTTGCATGTGAAAAAAAGTTGAACTTAATTCTGGCTTTCGTCGACATTTTTAACATACATGGTGTGAACCGTAAAATTTATTTATGAAAAATCAGCTTCATCCTCAAGATGCTATACAAGAATGACACTTCATGGTGATACCGCAAACTAAGGATACAAAGTTGGTTATGAATTGATTCCTGGAATACTATGATAATATATAGATCGTGAAACACGTTGTGGATACATTTAGCAGATTGAATTTCACACAAGGGAGTCAAAGATACGTGAAATGATTTGTTACCTTGACATCACATCTTACTATCTCTTCTGTAAATCCAAAGATAATTTGATGATTTTATTTGATTACTGTAATAAATCACAACCCTCTGAAATACTTAATTAATGTTTCGAAGAAAGATCGTCTTCCCATACTTTACTTTGGTTTAAGAAATAGTTTTTTATTGTCGTACCATGTGAGTTATCCGAACCAATGTCTCGTTGGGATCTTTTTTCTAGAATTATATTTCTACGTTCTTAGATTTCCCCCCAATAACTCAAATGTTGGTTGATGCTCACAACATAATATAATAATAATAATAATATAGATTATTTAAGACGCTAAAAACAAGGAGTACCATAGCGCTTACAAAAACATAGGAAAACAAAAACACAAGCAGTTTTTAGTAAAGATGGAAAAAAAATTAAATTACTGGGGGAAAAGGTAAGTCTTGAGATTTCTTTTGAAAGTGGCAGAGTTGGTTATTTCCCGGATAGCGAAAGGGATATCATTCCAAAATTTTGAAGCTGCAACTGAGAAGCGCTTTTCACTTGTTGTGAGTCTACATTTTGGAATGGTGAGTTTGGATGTGTCAGATGCAGAGCGAAGGTTGCGAGATGGTGTATATATTTGTATGGTATTAGTGAAGTACAGTGGCGAGAGATTATTTAGTATTTTGAAGACATATAGACGTGTTTTAAACAGAATGCGTTGTTGTATGGGTAACCAGTGAAGTTCAGTGAGTAAGGGTGTAGTGTGGGATCGAGCTCCAAGGCCAAAAACTAGTCTTGCAGCTCGATTTTGAACAGTTTGTAATCTCTGTCTATCCTTGGCACGTAAAACAGTGTAAAGACTATTGCAGTAGTCCAACCGAGAAAGGATCAAAGCACGGACAGCATGGTGACATGTATTGAAGTCAATGAATCTACGGATTCTCCATAAATTGCGTAGGTGGAAATTGCAATTGCGAACAACCTGGTTTACGTGAGAAGACAGTGTGAGCATGGTATCAAGGCATACACCAAGATTGGTAACTTTAGATGAAAGAGGGATAAAACTACCATTCAAATTAAGTTGGACTCCAGAAACAGATTGCTGATGTTTGGCGGAATAACAAAAAGCTGTAAATTCAGTTTTGTTTTCATTCAATTTAAGATAGTTAGATGACATCCAAGTGTCTATCTCTGAAATACAGTGTGAAATTTGGCAAAGTGTTTCATTGATATTGGCTACAGAACATGGGTCGAAAGAAAGGTACAGTTGTATATCATCAGCGTAGCAAATATAGCTGAGGCCGTGTTGCATAATAATATCAGATATTGGTGAAATGTACAGGCTAAAAAGGATCGGTCCAAGGACCGATCCTTGTGGGACGCCAAATTCTGCAGTCCAGGGATCGGATAGTTTCCCATCAATGTTAACTCTGGATTTCCATCCACATAAATATGATTTCATCCACTGCAGAGCCAAACCAGAAATACGAAACCGAGACTCTAAGCGATTGAGTAGAATAAAGTGATCAACCGTATCAAAGGCTGCACTTAGGTCGAGTGATATAAAGAAAACCGATCTACGTTGGTCAAAAGAGGACAAAATATCATTTTGAAGCTTTAAAAGTGCAGTTTCAGTACTAAAATTGGCTCTGTACGCGGATTGCATTGGGTCACGTAAATTGTTCTCGTTTAGGTGGTCTGTAAGTTGACTAGCTGCTACTTTCTCAATGAGTTTTGCTACGAATGAAAGATTACTGACAGGTCTATAGTTTCGTAATTCATTTTTGTCTAATGACTGTTTCTTGAGGATAGGTACAACTACAGCCTCGTGAGCAGCTTCAGGAAAAACACCAGAGGATAGAGAACAATTTACGATACGTGTCAAAGCATGAATATTGCAATTGATGAGTTTCTTTAAGAGCCAAGTAGGCTGATAATCAAGCATAGAAGTAGAATTAGACATATGAGTTACAACCCGTTTGATACTATCGTCACTGACAAATTCAAACTCATTAAAATCATTGGCATCAACAATATTGATCATTCGGGAGACTGTGCTAAATTGGGAAGCTGTGCCCTGGACATTGTTACGAATATCATCAATTTTCTTGATAAAGAACGAGGCAAAACGGTTCGCCAAATCAACAGGGTTATCAAACACCGGGAGATGTTTGACATTTTTGTGGAGAAGATGATCAATTGTTTGGAAGACAGTACGAGCATTAGCCTTACAAAGTAATTCTGAGAAGTAAGTTTGCTTGGCATTGACAATCAAATCATTAACACGCTTATTAGCTAGCTTAAAGGAATCATGATCAGAATTTGAAGAACTTTTAATCCATTTCCGCTCGGCTCGTCTGCGTTCACGACGTGCAAGAAGAATTTCATCGTTGAACCATGGACTGCGCAGTCTTGTGGAGCGAAGATGGGATCGCTGCGGAGCAAACTCGTCAACGGTGGATGATACAGCTGTAGTGTATGCAGAAAGAAGCAAATTTACATCATCAGTCATTGTGAGATTGTTGACTCGGTCGACCAGAGCTTCTTTAAAGCCTTCAACATCCATGTCTTTGAAGTTACGAACAGTATGTTCCTTTCTCTTCAACACAGGCTTAGGAGATTTCGGTAAAAATCGGATGCAGTGATGATCTGACATAAGATTCTGGTGTACAACAATGTCCTCAATGACACAGTCAGGAATAGGGCAAATGTCAATAGAGGATTGCCGCTGAAGATTGCCGTCGTTCCTGGTAAAAACAAGGTCCAACGTGTGACCCATGTTATGAGTAGGATGACTGATGTGTTGAGTCAGGTTTGCAGATTCTGTGATGGAAAGAAACTGTGCTACGTCTGACTTAGAGGGCAAGTCAACGTGAATGTTGAAGTCTCTTAGCAAAATAACACGTCCAGAGAGTCGTGAAATCTGGGTAGTGAGCTCTTCGATTTCTTGAAGAAAATCTGAAGTGCGAAGCCCGTTCCGCGAGGAAGGTGGAGGCCGATATATGATCACGAAGTGGAGTTGACCTGCGTTAATAACGTGGGCAAGTTCGAATGTCGAAAAGTTCATGGAATCAGTCACTTTCAATTGAAGCTGAAGTGGAGACTTGAAGATGAGTGCGATGCCACCGTGCGGATCTGCTGGTCTAGGAATGTTCATAAAGGTGTAACCAGGTGGGGAACATTCAGCAATGATGGCTGGATCATTTTCTCCTAGCCAAGTTTCGGTTAAGATCATGATATCAATTTCATATTCTACGATATAGTCATTAAGTAAGAAGGTTTTATTACGTACCGAATGAGCATTCCATAGACATATCTTTAAGCAAGGCTCATATAAATCATTATAACTAAATCTGCGCTCCACAATTAGCGATGTTCCTTTCTGCATGCCATTTCAGTAACATAGATATCACTGATACATATGGATTACGATAGTCCAATTTTTGATGGAGACATATTATGATACAATCGAATGAAAAATCAAATTTTTGTGTGAAAACTGTGTTCCTAACATTCAATGAAAACAAGATCATTTGGATTATTTTTAACTTTTCTGATTAACAGAAGATATACCACAAAATGAATGGAAAGTAATTAACTGAAAACATTCTCAGAATAGGGGGGAAAATACTTACTTTTCATTTAAAGACTTAGGATGGATAAAATCGATAGCATCTTTTCATGATGAGCCGGTCTTAAAAGAAATTCAAGAAAATTCGTAGTCACTATAATGTCACAAATCTCATTATTTTAGGGTTTTCATCAATACAACATATATGGGTTGGTGGAGAATATTCTTTCAGGGATATGTGTTTCGATATACATCCCGTTTCAGCTGTTGTTTTCGTCGTAATACTCCATTTAGCAATGAATGGATCGTCCTACAGAATGGCGTCACCGGGCATAACCCCTACCACGTGATCAAGTTACCAAGCACAAGGCTGAAATCTACGTGTGCTTGACCGCTGGGCGCAAAATTTAGAGCTTTTGGTGTAACTCTGGGCTCATATTGGATTAGGTGTGTTAGATTTCACTAAATGATATCGATGGTTGCCACAATACGTACCTTACTCATAAGGATTCTAGGTAAAGAACTCTCATAAAGTTTTATCTCGGTGCCTCAAGCTTTTTGGTTAAACTATACCGACACGAAAGAGCGGTGTATATTTGTGTTTACTGACGTGTGGTTCGGAAACTGATTACGTCAACTGTCCATCATCGAACATCATGTGTATTGAGGGGACTAAAGTAATCTCATTGGAACATATTATCTTAGTTTATGATGTGAATTTTGAAAATATGAATATGACAAACGATCCCAAATCTATCTCTAAGTTATTTCTGTGTTTTTTAATAAGTAATATATTTGACTTGAAATAATATCATGTTTCATTATAGTAATATTTTATCTACAAAGAATACGAAAGACTATACGAAGTCTGTATTATCAATAGATATTTTTTTTCTTCTCTTAAAGTTTCAATTATATTGCAGTACGAAGGATCAGCTTACTTATGATTCATCTGCCAAAACGTGAATTTGTGTAGCAGTATTTGTCTTAGTAAATTCAGTTATTTCACAGACCCCTATAACAGCGACTATTTTGAAATAATTTGTAAAGGCTCCAGGCTGCGCGTTTATTAATATTGCTGTATAATGAGCATCTATTGGATACTGAATGATCTCGTTAAATCTGAAATGCTTGTGTCTCTTGAATATCAATAGCATTCATGAAAGGATCTTGTCCTTAGCGGTAGGCTATTGTACTTCACAAAAATGCAGGATCATAGTACCTTGTTCCTCTCTAAACTGGTTCAGTATACTGATGATCTATTTTCGACAAGAATACGTAAGGGGTAGAAAATTAGCCAGTTGATCTATCTCTTAAAAATGATTATGATTTCGTGATCATGGACCTTACATCTCAGTACAGACAAATAGGGTCATTTGGGAAAAGATAGGGCCTACTTCTCGGCTACTCAGCTTACAATCTGAAGATTGTTGGTGCAGACACCGGCCTGTCTCTCCTGACACATATGCAGCATATTAACAAAATAGAACGTCTTTGAAATGATTTGAAGTCAATGAAAAGATTATCATCATTATCATCACCTTCACCATCATCATCATTTACAAAAAATATGACTGTTTGCCACAAGTCTATGCAAATTATCTGTTCAGAAAGAAAGACTGTGAATGGAAAACACTTGAGATAGATGTGCATATTCTGATTCTATATCTGTCCAAAATGTCGTTCCGACAAGTGTACGTGTGAATGAACTGATTGCATTGTTTTCTTTCCTATTCTCTAACTTGATATACAAAACATGTCGTCGAGATCTGAGAGCATACAAGAGCATAAAATACGTACATATACTCATCAAGGTCATTGACACCTACTGATATCCTCAATCGATATCACTGAATGCTTCATGAGTTTACTGAATGTGATACTCCAACTGCTTTAGTCCACGAGACGGTGTATATCTTAACGATGATACATCCGCAATCTTAAATATCTGTCGCCTAGATTATACCCCGAGAGGGAGAGTATACAGACTAACAAATGAGTTTGTACGCCTTTCTCGAGGCAAGATTAGTCTGATCGATTCTTGGTATCAGATGGGCATTGATTCAGTTCGTCCGGACATCCACAGTTGACTTAGGTACACCTCTTGTCAGCCAATGTGACATCGTGGGCAGCTCACTGAAGAACGACTGCTCATTGATAGAAGGTTATTTCACATTGTGAGATTTGTTATTCTTGCTTCCTTCTCGTACTTTAATGCGTCCGACACCGCGTCCACAGGTCCAAGATTCCCATGAGTCCATACGGATATTTCGCAAATTTAGAGACATCTATTCACAGTTCAGTACTTCAAATGAGTCCATACGGATATTTCGCAAAATTAGAGACATCTATTCACAGTTCATTACTGGTACGTGATATTCCGAAATGTTGATCCTCATTCAATCATAGAATACTCTATTATGTGTTCATTGAATCATATATTTTGCTTTCTTTACTCCTGGGTATTCTTCTGATGTACCACGCGACACGTGTATTAACACAGCAATTCAAACCCAGGTGATGTATATTTAACGTGGTAAGCATCAACAGCACTTTCTAAAATGTCTTCAGTGTTTAGATACTCTTGGCAATGGAACATCCGCCGCCTTACAGAGGTGTCGCATTCAGTATACCCTGACAGTCCAATGCACAGACTGCCTCAACAGAGAGGACAAGATTAGTCTTATCGATTCTTGGTATCAGAGAAGCATTGGGTATGTTCTTCAGGACATCCAGAGCTGGCATAGGTACACCTCCTGTCAGTCATGTGACACCGTGCAAAGCTCACCAAAGAACGGCTGTTCATTCATAGAAAATGAATGACGTAGATTGAAATGTTTGATATTCGTGGTTCCTTTTCATAATTTGATGTGTTACCATATTGAAAGGTCTACAAGACTCTGATGAGTCCTTGGGAATATTCCTTAGGAATAATGACACCTATCCAGTGCATTTCATATAAATATTTTCAAATCAATATCGTCGTTCCTTTAATAATCAATCATTGTTTCCTAATCAATATCGTTGTATATTCTATATGAGTTTATTCAGAGGCGGTGGAAAGTCGGGCTCGGACAATGGAAGGGGGGGGGGGGATGCACCTTTTGTTCGGCAAACAAATTATCCGCCGTCTCTAAGTTCTTAAAGTTTAGAAAGAATTAAAAAAAAGAGTATGTCAAATTTATTTAGGTAAACAATAATATAGACTATGATGATGCCCTGAAAGGATGCCAACTGGAACGATTAAAAATAAGGCACAAAAAATTTGAATATTGATTTTGCTGAATCTTTAATTAAAAACCACAATGTAAAGGCTGCTTACCTGAACGAAAAGTGGTTGGCATGTCATGACGAAACATACAAAAGTATATTCAATATAAATGTAAAACCTCTCGTTTCAACAAAGTGCAATACCATATTTTATTGATCTTCTTAATAGTCGTTCATTTTTCACATTTTTTTTTGTTGAAACTTAATATCTATTTTCATTTTGTATATTTTTTTTAATTAAGTAAAATATATTGTATTTAGTATATTTTAGTATCTCTTTTTAATCATGCCGGCATTTTAACTTCCATATTAACATTATTTACAGTTTGTTGATATGTTTCATTAATTTTATCAATATCTATTCTCTTTTACTTACTTACTTGGTGGCAGTCCATAGGACTCTGTAAATGTTGTCGGCGTTTGGACACCCTTAGCGAGAGAACATCCGCACCGTCACTGGAATTAGCTTTCAATATACCCTGACAGTCAATGCGTTTTTATGATCTTTTAAAGGCAAGAATAGTCTGATCGATTATTGGTATCAGATGTGTATTGATTGAGCACGTCAGGGCATGCAGAGTCGATGTAGGTACACCTCCTGTCAGTCAAAGTGACATTATGGCAGGTCATTGGAGAAGCTTTGGGACCTATAAGTTCATCTTGAAGAAGAAAATGCCTAAAAATTGTTGATAATATGAGAGCATTCAATAGAGATACCTTCTAATTTCAAATGGTTATATAGAAATTTTGTCTGGTTGTTACTCAACTAATAGCTTTGGTTCTGATTTAATACTTTAGTTGCTATACTCCTAGGATTTTCCAATAAGCTGATAACTTGGTGGCCATCAATAAAACTCTAATGTCATCTGCGTCTAGTTCTCAAGCCTTACAGACCTGTCGCCTACAGTACGCCTTGACGATATAAGTACAGACTAATTCTGTGCGTCCTTCAAAAGAGGCAAGATTAGTCTGATCGATTCTTGGTATCAGATGGACATTGATTACGTTCGTCAGGACATCTAGATTTGACTTGGCACACTTCTTGTCAGCAATTGTGACATCTTTTTTTAGCTTATTAAAGAAACGACGGTTCATCTATAAAGGTTGTCATAGATGGCCTTCTCTTTCAGTGATTCATTGTGAGAGAGAGAGAGAGAGAGAGATTCTCGTTCACAAGAACATGAAGAAAGAACAGACGAAAGGAATTCTGTATTTCGGAGAGGTTATTGGGAAACCTCATCGCTTATTCCTAATTTAAAAGAGCCGATCTTTAAAAATTAGTAAGTGCGGAGTATCCTGCAGCTCATAATGTGGACTCCTAGAAAGAAATTTTGCCCTATAGATTATAGACCACTCATTAGATCTGTATCCTAAGTAGGGGTTTAGACTTTTCTGGGTACTCTAAGAGCATGCAATCCAATCATCCCACTGAATGCTATAAAAAGTACAACAATCGAATTCCGTAGTCAGTGGTGTTTTTTTAGAATAGTTTTTCCATCGGAGCACTTTTATTTTGTCCACCCACGAGCAAGGCATGTGCAATTCTAAGGTGTTGAAAGTTGACCATGTGGTAAAAGATTTTTGTCATTTCGTAGACTTGGATGATGATTTCATACACAAGGTTAATGTCTTCTACAAGCGTCACTACTTTGTTAGATCTAATTAATCCTATCGAAGACTGCAAAAGCATGTAGTTGTTTGCTACCTGACTGCCAGAAATGAGAGTAATTGCTTACACACACAAGCAATTTTGTGTCTAAACATAACAATCAGTCCATTTAATTCACTAAAGGCAACATTTCATGGGGTCGCCAGAAGATATAACATACCGTTCTTGTCATTGGGTGATTAAGTTTCTCCTGTTTTCTACCTAAAGGTGGACGTTGACAGGTTTCATCTGATAATCGGTCGTTAAATGGATGTCGATTGGATGAGTGGTTCTGTGTTGCCGGTAGGTTCCTAGACCCTGACTAAACGAGGTGGAATTAGTATGCTTGCTTGGTTGTATCAGCTGCTTGCTCTGACATCTTAACGAGGGCCTCCTACTCTATCCTCTCCCCTCTTAGGATATTACCTATTCCTTTTTAAAGTTTCATCATGCGTGGTCTTCCTCACGTTCACCATACGAGAAATAAGATTCCTATGCATGTTATTTCAACGATCACTTTCTTCCAAGAAATGAGATCATAAAAGAAATAATCTACAAATGGTAATTAAGATAACAATGTTTTTAAATACCACCAGTCCCGCATTTGTCAAGTTAGATGGAAGTGTCATATATTATCTTATGCAACATTTAGACACAATAGATTTCATTCTTGATCATTATATTTACGAGCCCAGCGACGTTGAAAATACTTTCCAAATATAACGTGAGATTGGTCGTTTTTAACATAAAATCCAGTCATTTTCATCAGTATGTAATTCTAATGTTGTAAATACGACCGTTTATTAATCATAGCAAAAACGCAAAAGATTTTTTTTAATTCTTAATTGGTTAAATGGAACCGAACAATACCTAATCCTGTTGTTTGATAACCAATTTTTCTTACTTTTTCTTTATATATATATATATATATATATATATATATATATATATATATATGGGGGCGTGAAGGTCGGGGTATTACTGACTGCTGAAATGATGTGAAAAAAACATGACAAACAATACGCCCTCACTTATGGCCAGTCCTTCTCGAGCAAACCACAACTCCCACGAGAATTAACATTTCCTATATCATAAGTTCTAATAAAAAGAAAAGTGATATGCTATGAAAAGCTGCAACCAAATACCTGCACTCATTTTACCACAGCCATGTAAAATTCATAAAAATTATAATGTAGCACCAGAAAAAAACATCAGATATGCTCTTGGGATGTATAATTAAAGATGGATTTCTTCGTATACAGATTTGTATTTCGATTTGAATTGTTTGGCACGGTTCGTTTCACGTGTAGTGCATCTTTCTAGACCGTCTTCTAACCTAAGTTGTATGATACTTGACCAATCATATTTAATAAAGGTCCTTCTCTATAGTCTTGCTAAAAATCAAGAGAGGCGTATATATGTATTACCTGACCGCAAAGATGGTGCCCACGAACGCACGATCGTTTCTTGTTTCTTGCTTGGGTATAATGGCAGTTCAAAAGTAGAATCAAACACAACGTATGTCTACTCTGTTATGGGCACGTACAACACCGACAGAAAAAGCAAAATTAACGCCTTTTGCTGAATGGGCATATAACAATTGTTCAAAATCGAATTATCAGGAAACAGGAACTTTATAAAGTTAAGTTATTGGTTACCGCGTTTCACTTATACATTTGACACACAATGGTTGTCCCAAAAGGAAATATTCAACAAAAATAAACCTAAAAATATATGCTACAGAAATGGCATTTCAGAAACACAAACATCCGTTTCTGTTTTACCTAAATATTTTTGACGGATCGAATTATATCGTTCGGCCTGTTTGGTCACGCCCGAGGGCCGCTTTTGAAAAATCACTAAAATTTTGACAAGTATACATTTTTGAAAATTTATGCAGGTTGTGGACGAGGGCACAATAACAGACATGGCATCTATTTCTGCTGGTGTAACATTATCTTTATCAAGGGTGTTTCATGGGATACAAATCCAAATATGATCAAATTTTCGCTGAAAAATTTGATCACCGGACATAACGCTTTCGTGTGCTTTTGCTATAAACAGAGTTGCACACATCCTATTAAAGCATAATCAATCATGAAAACGTTAGGCACTTAAGTCTGCCACCTGTACCTTATCTTCCACATAATTGAAGTATAAATCTGGTAACTTGCAGATCAAAATCAGGTTACGATTACATGGATTTTATTTTTCTCTTCAAATGCATAACCAATCACAAAAACGCAGGTCAGAACTCAGTCATCTACTTTTTCACGCCAAAGGGAATACCAATTGAGGCAGGTGAAATATTACGATAGTTCATTGATTAAAGAGAATATACCTCAACGGGAGAACAATACTTATCTTTAAATATATTTACAATAAATCGTCGATTCTTATGACTTCTCTCTTATAGCAGTCAGGTAAAATAAACCAACAACCATCATTGATATGGGAGAAACGCATCGATAGAAAGCACACCCACCATACACACTCCCATGATAGTGGGGAACTGCGACCAGTGTGTTATCAAAATGGTCATATGTACATATTTAGTTTCGACAAAAACGCCATTGTACATACTATACATTTATAATACGTACACATCATATACCTATGGACATAAATTTTATATTCCTTTCTGATTCAATTAACCCATTGCCTACGGGAACCGGGTGAGGCCTGTATTAAGCCCATGGGAATGAGATAATCCAGTAGTCAATGGATTAATATCCTTTTAGGCACAATCCTTTTCCTATCGACTAAAAAAATTAAATCTCTATAACGGGAAAAAAGTCTACAATTATTCATACACACCCTAATCACGCATTATCGGGAATTCCAAGAAATCATGAGCACTCATGCATTCGTAAAATAAATCTAGAATAGCTATATTTTGTCATCTTTATTTCATATTTTCAGACTTTCTGCACTGCCTTCCGGCTTGAATTCATCTATAAAAACAAAAAAACAAAAACAACAACCTAATATTCTCTTACACGCTGGAAATAAGAAATAAACAGACCGTTGTGCTTCTTAAACTACAAGCCTCCGGGCAATCGATTAAGTGATTATCATAACTTGTTCGAACATGCTTTGAAAAGCTACTATAACGCTTTGCATCTCGTCTGATCGAGATAGAAATCTTCCTGGCGTTAATTACATATACATGTGCCAAATTATTAGCAAAGGGATACATCTGTTATATTGGACTTATTAAAGCTATTATTAAGAGAAATTGGACGAGGACCGTGAACCTAGTCGAGCAATCCATATGAAGTATATTGCTTGAATGGCTTGGGGGCAAGATTTTGAAATTATCAACACGGATGTAATAAAGATACAATGCCGTCTAATTCATATACTTGATACACTTGATCTTTAGAATAATTCAATTGCGATAAACACCTTTCGTACAGTAACTGAACAAAAGGCAACACTCCGAGCAAGACAAAAATGTCATGGCACTATAGCAGTTCTTTATTGACTTCAACAAATGCACGTTGGTATCCATTAGTTTGACTTATCAATCTTGAACAATAATCACCTAATAATTTCCTTTCTTTTTTTCAGCTACCATGTTGACCTATACATCATCTGGTCAGAGTCTTTCAGATGACCATGCCAAGTCACCAAAGCATGAAACACCAATAACTTTATACACGTAGAGGGTGAATTCGGGTATAAGAGGGATGCTTTGATTAATTGATTAACTTTGTGAAAAATTGTAAAATAAGCTCAAATGCCAGTGAATTGTGTGCAGTCCTCTAACTACATATATAATTAAGGATATGTGAAAGTATGAGAGAAAATGGAACCCGTTTACTATCCTAAAAAAGAGAAAATCGCGATCAATCGCTAGCACAAGTCGCTCGGCTTCTTCGCTGCGCTGCAGTCACAAAAACCAAGCACCAGCGCTTGGCGATTTCAGAGCGGGTTTCCAGCCCGTACGGTAGGCTATTCTGTGATAGAGCGAGGTATGCCAACCGTAAGAGTTCTTTAGGGTTCTGTGGTACTGTATCCCGACATCAATGCTCAATCGTAAATATCTTGATATATAAACGACCGATCAGCTTATAAAACTCAGGCGATTCCTGTCTGAGCTAAAGGTTTGGAATTATGATTACAGCATTAGCTGGAACAGTGATTTTTTTTCTTCAATCCTGGGCAAAGTTAATCAATGCCTTTAAGAAGGACCCAAGGGTGAATTTTGTGACGGAAAATTAGCACATGGTATATGAAGATGATTTCTTGGGATAACAACTGAGATAATAGAAGGCTACCACCTCCAGATTTTACATAACAATCCTCCCTCCACTAGTACAAATTTAGTTTGATATATTATTATTTGAAAGTTGTTTGTGCGTTTGGAGTTTTTAGCGTACAGTTCTATCATAATATTTAAGTGATTTGGTAACTTTGTAGAAGCTTGATAAAATCTGAGCTGCCTGGCCTTACATGCTATCAGTGTATTTAATATGGTGTAAAAATGAAGCCCAGGGGGAAAAAAAGCACTTCAAAATCATCATGTGCTTCACAAAAGTAAACATATGCAAGTGACCGGAAATGCCATACTCATTTTCCCCCATAGACTCAGTGTTAGACTAAAGCGTATGGCCATACGCTTTCGTAAATGGGAGTATTCAGTCACATATATCTTAATAATAGCATCATATATTTGAAAACCTTTCTGTGCCTGGTTATTTATTTATCCTTCTGAACATCATTATACAAGACAGATATCAAAATTCAACAATTTATTAAATCAAGCCTCCGCAAAGTTACCGAATCCCTTTAATATGAGTATATGACAACTTGAATAATATGACAGAAAAGTAGGGATATGACTTTATTATATTTAGAAAAGGAGATAAGGGCCACGAAGGAGGCCAAGGAAAAAGCAGTATTTATCAAGTGATGGAGAGAGTATTACGTAGGGGAGAATCGTTAGCGAAAAGAAGGAAAGTGGCCACACAGAGACCACTATAGATTGAATTCGATCATGAATTACGGTCTGTTCGTACTGTTCGGAAAGTGTAACTCTATACAAAATGAAAGGCGAGCCAAATGCCCTTCATAATGGCGAAAGGCATGATGTACCGACTCATTTGTTGCAGGAGTCGGGTCACTTGGAGCACCAGGGCGTAAGACACTATATGCACACGTGTGTCAGTGAGGACGTTCTCTTAAGGTCTAGAGGCAGGAGGGAGAGGGTGTTATGAAGATGCCTCGATCTATGTAAGGCGAGATGGGCAGGGAATCGATGAGGTTGCCTCACTTTTGAAACCGAACTCTTGTTTCCTGAAATAATAGATGGTATCAGCCTTACAGATGATGGCGTGGCAATAGCCCAGGGCAACCCGCATCATCCTCATTGATACCTACTTATAATTGGTGTAGCTAGGATGGTGTCTGCGGATTGGAGGGACAGGGCACCCTTATACCACTATGCCATAAAGCCAGAGTCCTCGGCAAAATGCCCTTGGTTAAATGGCGGTATTATTCTTAATAGTCATATCCGTAACACTTGCAAAATGGTCATGGTGTGCCAACTTCAACTTATAAGTGACAAGTGTTGGGGTGATCCATATAGATCTGGACATTAAGGGGTACAACTCTGAGGATACCGTTATATAAATAGTGGCATTTCTTGAGGTTCCCTTCATAAATTTTCGTAAGAGTGGGTGCAAACGTTATTTCTCAAGTATCTTTGAAAGTAAATCAAATACTGTATGGCAAAGGGCTTCAGTAGCGTCCCATGAAATGATTATTATTTCTTCACACTTTTAAACATACAAATAATGAATGTTATATTTACATATAAAACAGTAAAAAAAAGAATGCTTTCCGACCTACCGGTGGTTTGTATTCAATAAGCTGATTACAAAGAATAAATAATAATATTTAAAAAAAAAATTAAAAAAAAAATAGTCATGAATCTTTTCCCTTTTCATCCATCATTGATTAATGAAAAAAAAAAACATCTCAGAAAAGCTTTATAAATAGAAAGATTTTTTTTATAGTGCTGGCCACGCCCTATTCTATCAATCTTGCGATGACGTTGAGTGGCATCACACCCCGTCAAAAATCGATCCCTCTATTGGTTCCGTGCTACATGATGAAGCGTTGGGATCTTACAGTTTATCGACGTCGAGAAAACACTCTCTAGGCCAAACTTAACGAAGCACCACATAATCCCTCAGCATATGAACTCGAAAGCCTATCCAGGCGCTCTGGTATCCACCAATATCGCATCCATTTCATTTTCCTCGAGTGACACAGCCAGAGGTTCGGATCAGGCAAAAGATGTTCCAAGCCCGGAAGTGCGAATGGTGTCACTGCTCACTTAAAATAATAACACAGATCCCTCTCCGTTTCTTACATTTGCATAACTTCTCAAATATCAAAAGTGGGTGGAACATTTGACCCGACAGGGACGACTCTAGCTGTTACTAATATTCCAGTACAGCGACTATGAACCGCCAGAAATTGTTATCATTTTTCTTGGAAATCGTTAAAGACAGCAGTAATCGAGCATTTTGCCAGAAGATACAAGTGATTCTGATTACACTGTCTTTCATCAAAAGTTCAAAAGTGAAGCACTGATAGCAATCAGATCATTATCGTCGTTTTACTGCAGGTAGGAGATAAGCTGTAATTAAACACCTTGTCGAAGTATAACTTATTTCGGGATTAGTACCAAAATCAATGCACAATGCATATACCACTGGCCAATCAACATTGAATAAGCAAATTAATTTTCTAAGGAGAAATTGATAAGGTACCATTTGAAAGCCAATTTATACTTTTTGTTACCACACAGAAACAAGTTTCTCCGATTTCTTTGGATAATACTATAAGAAATTAAAAATTCGAAACTGTGATGTATAAATGCTGAAGACAGTAATCTAAATAAAATTAGGTTTTGCTACTAGTATTTTCAAATAAATCTGTCATATCTTAACAGAGTGGATTTCAATTACATGTTTTTTTTTCTGATCCCACTTGTCTTTTTGTGTCATTATTGATTCTCTTTCCATTCATGGATTTACACAAAGAGCTCTTTCCTTGATTTAAAAAACCTTCCTGATGATGATCTGCTGATTAAATAATACAATTATATTACTAGTTTTAGACCACTTTTGGTATTATTGACCTTTCAAAAGGACTTTGCCAAGAAACATTTCTGACAACGTCTTGCCATTTTCAGTTCAACATTACAGATGATAGCGTATCTTACCATTCTAAGACCATATTTCTGCGTCATGGTGTAATTTCAAACGTATGAAGCATTATTACGTCGGAAATCAGTAGAATTCCCTCCTACTTCTTTTCCAACATACCAAAAGGTATGTTAACATAACGAAGATGGCAGAACAAAAAGCCAGAGGACAGGTACGCAAAGAGATTGGAAGAATTAAGAATTAAGTAGCAAAGATAACAGGAAAGCAAGTAGGGGAAAGAAATTTCTTTTTACAATTAGTAGCTTAATGTGAAGAATTGAAAAGAAAGAGAGAAGGAGAATGGAACAGATTGCACAAAATGGAAAGAGCATCATTACTATATAATATACTATATTACTATATAATATATACAAGTATACTTGTATTGGGTATCTCGTATAAAGAATAAAGTATAAAGCTTCTGCATACCATGACATTCATCAAATTAGGAATTTCCCTGTACAACACTCGATTCCTACCAGCATTGGGAAACCCACTGCATTTTCTCAAACATTTCTACCGGTAATTTGACTGTGCACGACTTTATACTTTCAATAAGACTGATTATCAATCTTCATCTCGTAAATACAAGAACAGAATTATGACGTCACACGAATCCATCCGACGCCTCCTATAATGTTCACATCCAGCCACTTATATATTGTCTTCTTCTGGATTTTGAATGCCCTTGTTCGCGATTCAAGGACCACCTTCCTCTCATATACACCTTCTTCCAAAGCCTAGATAACAGCTCGTTACCATGACAACTGTACCTGAAGTAATGCCGAGTAGATGACTGATCACATTTCGTTTCTAGGTCCTGGCTGAATGGGAGGTTGCCGTTGGACTTGGACACGTATCTAATTTAGAAACTTGCGAATTGATCGATGTTGCATCTTTTTCATTAAAAGCAAAACCGTAGATTTACATTATAGGAACAATATGACACAATATCTCTATTTTACGGAATGTAGATCGATATTGACTGTCAGCTCTGCAAAATAAACGCTTTGTAGAATTTCTCTGTAAGTTTCTGTTTTTTAAAGCTGAACATACAAACGAAATGAAAGAGTAGTGTAAACCATACGTTTGACTGGAAAAAAAATAAAATGGTTCTGTCATTAACGTATGGACACTAAAGCAGGGCGAGTTCTAAAGAGGTCAAGGTTGCGAAATTCTAATGCATTTAGACGTTTGAATTAGAAACAGACGAAACATGAAACAATTGAAAATATCATGAGTTCATGAGAAGATCGAAGAAAATTATAAGCTCAGAGTAGAAAAGTGTAAATTATCCTTTAAACGATTGTTGCATGCCACACTTGTTGGGCCTTCTGCCTTCCTTTGAACGCTAATCAAATTTGAATGAGAGTTCTTCAAGCTTGTGACCTATTTTTTTCGCCGTCTTAGACACTTTGTCGATAAGTTTCCGCGCCACCAATCTGTTATGCTCGTTGATCAAGTGGTAGATGGTCTTACATCACTTCAACCAACGACCACGCTCGCAGAATCATCATCATTTACAGGTGCTAGGTCTACCAATGACAAGGTTGGGATGCGATTGCTAATGGGTAACATTTTTATGACAGGCTACTGTGACGTAGACGATGTATTTTTTTCTGTTAAAAAGATAGGGAGCGAACTGCACATATTGTGATTAAAAAGAAAAGGAAAGAAAATCCTGCAATATCATTATAATAGGCTATATCTACCATGACCATCGTATGCATGACGAATTAACAGAGAGTAATTTGTAATAATGAATACGATTGTACGCATCCTTTTTTCTTCACTCATAATCTTTAATTTGAGATCTATAAACTGAAGTGAAATCACTCGATATTCAATAGCTTTGTATTAAAAGTAGTTTTAGATCTACTGTAGACTTCATTAAATAAGTCGATTATTATTACTGTAGTGATGGCTTAATCACCAATACATTGCCATAGTATATATGGTAAAATATCAATCTAGCAACTACAGTTTTCTGTGGTCAATTACCCTCAAAAACAAAATTCCATACCCCATTTGATATCAGTGTTCATTGAATTTTCATGAGAATCTATTAAAATTCCTTGGCCTTGATGTAGTTCTTATAGTTGAATTAGGGTTTCCTCCATAGGTCCATGTATAGCTGTGGTCTTATAAATTCAAAGATATAATCATAGGCTAAGCCTAGCCTTAAAATGTATTTTTCTGTACTTCCATATCTCACCAAGATCATAGCGTACAGCTGGCGGCCAGCGGATGAATTGCATATTAGGCCTAATACGCGAAAATAAAAGCAATTCTCTGAGAAGTGATTACCCCAGGGGCTTTGGCCTTCTACGCACTATTTTAGAATTCTCATTCGAAAATTGTTTTTCACAATACCACTTTGCTCATTCGAATAAAGCTGATCAATATCAGTACGAAGTTTTATTTCTCATATTAATTATCCGATCTATCGTGAAGGTGCTTTTGAAAACGGTCATTATCTGAAATATATCCGTCTCTAAAACATTCTTGAAATTGATTGAAAAATTATATGTAACATGACGAGAAACAGTAGGCCTACACATTGGCCTTGGATAGCCTGCAAATGAGCAAAATTATATTGCATACAAAAATGTTCCTGGATGACGTCATGCCTAATGATAGTTTTCTTGTCATGTCATTGCAAAGAAGGAGAGAGAGAGAAAGAGAGAGAGAGAGAGAGAGAGAGAGAGAGGGGGGGGGGGGGAAGAGAGAGGGAGAGGAGAGCGAATTGCATCTTAATATGTTTGTAATTACTAAGGAAAGTAACTCTAAGCCGCGACGCAGCTTCGACCATCTTGGGTAGATGTGGAAGTACCGAGTCTTGTGAGTTTGGAATAGGCCTAACCTGGGTATTCTGTCAAGAAGCGCTATGATTTACTTTAATCGGCAAATAGTTTTTATGTTTAAATGATTTAGATAGTATTGATTTATCCAAATGTCCTTCTGACACGGATTAATTTACTGATGTAACAGGATATGGTGTGTATATATATATATATATATATATATATATATATATATATATGAAAAGTTCTGCGTCGGTGTGTAATAAGTAGATTAACTCAGGAGTCAAATAAAAACACCGCAGGAGTCAAAAATTCATATATATATATATATATATATATATATACTGAATATATATGATGGTACGATATATATATACATATATATATATATATATATATATACTCGGTGTATTTACACCCTTTCGGCTCCTGGCCTTCTTCATTTGCTAGATCAAACAGAATGAAACAAATAATAATAATAAGCAACTTGACAAAACTAAAGACAACAGAAGAGAATTTTCTAGATCAAAGAGAATGAAACAAGCAATAATAATAAGCAGCTTAACAAAACTAAAGACAACAGAACAGAATTATCATAAAGCTGGCAATATTTTGTTTCTATTGAGTTCCTTTTTCGTTATTTCACTTACAACTGCCGATTAACATCTTTTCAATTTCACTTATTTATGTTGTCAGCTTTATGATAATTCTGTTCTATGGTCTTTAGTTTTTTTAAGCTGCTTATTATTATTGTTTGTTTCATTCTGTTTGACATAGGAAATTCTGTTCTGTTGTCTTTATTGTTTTAAGTTGCTTGTTATTGTTATTTGTTTCATTCTGTTTGATATAGCAAATACACTTGAATAAGGTCAGGAGTCGAAAGTTTGTAAATACACCAAGTGACCTGTTTCATTTCGTACCATCATATCTGTTCACATATCTAAATTTAACATGGTTCAACCGAACGGTACACACATCCACACCTCTTTCGCTATATATATATATATATATATATATATATATATATATATATATAAGTCTATCTGTGTAGGTCTACACGGCTTCACTTCGCCGAAATCGTCGAAACAACTGCGGTCACCATCCCCATATTAAGTATACAGTAATATTTTACATCCATCTATAGAGGAAGTGTTAAAATAAGCGTTGTCATTTTAGAATGTTACATAGTAACGTGGACGAACCGTAAAGATTGAAGGAAACGCTGAATTAAAGTCTCAAGTGTAAGTGAATTTAACGGCTTGCTGCTCAAGTCGTTGCAATACGGAGGAGGGCAGCTGAATAAACATGTATGGAAGCTTAGTGCCATGCTCATCGCCTCATCTCCAGATTCAAGGCCCTCTAGGTATTGGTGGAGTTGGAATGACGAGGTTTCACTTTTCGGTTTTCTTTCAAGCAAGCCAATATGGATGAAAATAACACAATTAAAGATGGCTCCAGTCTTACCGGACATTGCCTCTATCCTTTGATCACAATTATTGTGATTTTCACAAATCATTTGGGAACATGCAGGTCCATTTTTTTTTTCTTTTGGTGGATGTAATGTTGTAGTTCGGAATAAGATTGTTATGTTTCGGTCCTTATCCATAAACAAATGAGCGATTTTAAGTACAGTGTATATTTTTGAAATTGATGTTGGATTTTAGTGGACAAGAATACAAAATTGGGACCCATGAATTTCTATGTAATGGTACAAGTTGATTGGGGAGGGTTGGTGCAATAGTGGTATTTTGTTACTTCATGGGAGTTAATCTTCTGCTGTACCTTTTCTTTTCGTTGCCGATTGACAACTGTTCTCCACTGAGACTGATGGATGCATCTCCTTTCATGTAATGATAGGCATCCATTCATCTGAAAAATGGTAGGCAGCGATGGAACATTCCCGCCTTAATCAAATCACAATGATTCGTGGACCTTAACGCCTGTAAAAGCATTGATTCATACACTCTTGCAATTTGTTTCATTATACCATGAGGGGTGTTTAAGATGGATTTTTTTTACATGCAGGTCCTAGAGCTATTGTGGTGCATAAGACAAAGGTGTTTACACATGACATGATGAAAACATAGCAAAGTAGCCCTTTCCACATTCTTTTTCAGAACATAAATATATTACCCTCGCATCCAATGTTATTTTATTGTTATTGAAATATAATTATTAATATAAAGATATCTAACCAAACATGTTCTTACGATATATATGTAATCTTAAAAAAAACTGAGTTAATATTGCAAGTTTACACCCGTTATAAACTTTTGCATTTGAAAAGGAGTGATTATGTTAATCTTCCACGTGCATTTTCTTTTAATGAATTTATTGTGATGTTTTATAATATCTAAGATTTAATAGCAATTGCAGATACTATGCTACTTAAAATAATGAAATTAGAATCAGTGGAGGGAAATAGCTAGACTTACTGACATCCGTAGGTTTTTTGTTTTGTTTTTTTATCCTGGTGATGTAGTCTGTAGTTCTTTTGGCATAAAGAGAGTTTGATTTCCGCCCCAAAGCGTTTGAATTTTGACCAACAGGGGAAACGCCAATAAACGTCGATGAAATTCAAGTGATGTTACATTATTCTCTCATGAATTCACTTCTTGCAATTGTTCCAGTAATACAGATATTAGATAGGAAGGGGATGCAAGGTGAAAAAGAAAGAAGATAAAGGAGAGATAAAGGTGCATAGAGGGGAAGAGGTAAAGAGAAAGACAGACAAAGTGATATATAAGGGAGGGAGATGGAGAAGAGAAGGGTGAGGTCGGACCGAGAGAGAGAGAGGGGGAGAAATAGAGAGAAAGAGAGAGAGTGAGAGAGAGAGAGAGAGAGAGAGATAGAGAGATGTAAATGGAGTATGAAGAACGAGGGAAAGACAGAGAGGGAACAGGGAAGACAAAAGAGAAGATCGGAGAGAGAGAGAGACATGAGAGAGGCGGGACAGACAAACACGTACATCACTTGACATAGTTTTGTGCAGCCCAACAGTTTAAACATATTAATACTAAAAACATTCATCTACAAATTGTTCATTTCTATAAAACCTTGCAAGAATGTGTATCTCTAACATGTCTAATCGTAAGTGATACAGTTAGTTCCGCTCAAAAGGACATTTATCGAATGTAATTTGTTAATGTGAAAACGGAGATCTTTTCTTGTCAATCATTTACACTCGCTCTAGCCGAGCAGCTCTGAAAGAAAGGTACAAAATTAATTTAGAAGCATAAACAGCATCTAAATTGCATTCTTCTTGCACGCAACCCAACTCTACAGACAATACCTCCTGGGAACATGATGGGTATTTTTGTTTAGCCCCAATTCTAACCCTCTTCGTGCATTATTCAGATTCAATCTGTCATAGCTAGCTTATTGTCTGAGGAGATTTATTTATACATACGGTTAAAGGCATCCCTAACAGAAGCGATGCCTTTACAGGCTTCGTCTCTTTCAGTATTCAAAGCATTGCAAAGTGTTCACCATTCAAATGAAATGAATGTGAATTTCAATTTAATCTTAACTTTAATAATGTTTGCACAAAGAGGCACTAGAAAGGAGAGAATTGGAGTGTGACATCCCCCATCCACTGTCGGCATGCACTATTGTGCAGGGAAAACTTTCTTAAATAGAGGAGCTTTTCACATCGGCAAAATGAACATTATCAGAGACCTTTTTTGTTTGGGCGGCTCTGTTTTGATTCTTAAACAATTTCCGACACCCCCCCCCCTCCCTCCCCCTATTCATGGATATTCATGTTATAGGTCGCACATGTAGGGTTTAGTCGACTTTTTTTTCTTGTCGAAGTTCCGTCTTTCCTTTAATACATGACTAACGTAACTATGTATTTTACCTGGAGATGAACGGTCTAGAATCATGCGCCGAGCATACGGGTTTCACCTTTCACACCTACCTTTACAGGAACGTGCCTCCCAGCAAATATTACATTTAATGAAAGTCTCAAAAATATTGTCTCTATTGTTATGGCTACGACTCACACCCGCATACATTCTAGAATAATGGAAAAGTCTGACCGGGGACAGGGATGGGGATGGGTATGTAACTGGGAAAGTTGATTAACCCGACCTCCTTGGTCTGTTCACGGTGTTTTGTTCATAGAGAAAATGAATGCTCGCGGCGGGATAAAGTAATCATTTGCGCACACGATTTATGTCTGCTCGTCACAAATTCTATTAGCTATGTTTTACTATCCAGCATTATCTCTAAACAGGGTGATTAATCAAAACAACATGCGGCGTTGTGTACCAAAATAAAATAGCTTCAGATATTAACATGATTAATAAGTAAATACGGATATATATTAGATTACAATGATTCTTTTATATAATTCCAAAATATTCAGCTCTTTATGAAGCGAGTGCAGGAAGAAATTTGTAGATGATTATCATACATGGTATTAAGGAGCACTTACAACGACAAAAAATAAAAATAAAACATAAAGTAATATAAACTATAGCCCCCCTTTCAGACAGCGTGACAAGTGGTTTTCTAATACATGGCGTTTCCGTTTCACGCTACCAAAACGCTACTGTGTCATACACATGCATGAACGAGTGTCGACATACTACCAGTATATGATTTATATTCTAAACTGAAATATTCAAGAATGAGCAAGATATTCTCATAATGGTAACGATATTTACAATAATGACAATACCAATAACGATATTGCTAATAATGATAATGCTGATAATAATCTTAATAATAATGTTAATAACAACAACAACAACAATAATAATAATAATAACAAGAAAAACAATGATGAAACTATTGTAAATGATAACAATAGAAATAAAAGTAATAATAATGAGGATAATGATAATGATGAAAATAATGAAAATGATAACAATAAAAATAATAATGATGATAATAATCTTAATAATAATGTTAATAACAACAACAACAGCAACAACAATAATAATAATAATAATAATAATAATAATAACGAGAAAAACAATGATGAAACTATTGTAAATGATAACAATAGAAATAAAAGTAATAATAATGATGATAATGATGATGAAAATGATAACAATAAAAATAATAATATGATAATAATGAAAAATAATAAAATGAAACAATAAAAATAATAATAATAATAATAATAATGATGATAATAATAATAATATAATGATTATAAAATGAAAATAATGAATAATAATAATAATAGTAATAATAATGGTAATAATAATAATAATAATAATAATAATAATAATAATAATAATAATAATAATAATAATAATGATAATGATAATAATGATAAAAATAAAATATACGACGACGATGATGATAACGATAACATGACTGTATCATACTACTACACAATGGCAAGGAGTACGCATAGCCTTTTCATACCGAGATTTTTCACATTACCCAAGGTAAAAAAGAAATGAATAATTTACATGACAACATTGTATGATGACATCATATTCTAAATCTTAATCTATTCTAAATTCATCCTAGGAGGATTAAAACCTACATTTAATAATGCTGATTAAACAATAGCTTTTCATTAGTCACAAATGCAAATAAAAACGCATATTATGAAACTGCAGAGGGAAATGATGAAAAAAAATATTGATTATGTTCGGAAGCAAGGCCACCTTATTGAGTTATCTAATTCATTATCATAATTGAAAAGGAGTAGAACGAGGCCAGATGTAAATCTTTAATGTAAATTATGAATTTGATTTGGTCCACTGAATTTCACGCTTGAAAGAAGTTTCGGCACCGGGAAAATAGTATTAGTGGAGTAGAGGACAAGAGGCCGACCGTTATAGCTTCGTTATTTGTTTCAAAAATAACTTGTGAAGCCCCTCATTCTAACTAATATAGTGTGTTTTTGTATCTGTTTGTAATGTTCAATTGTTGTAACACAATAAAAGTTGAGAACTAGCTTTTATGTAATTTTTACTACTACATCATTATTAGTCCGACACCACCTTACGACCTCTTATCTATATTGTTATATCACAATTATCATTCTCTGAAGCCCAATGCAAAGGAAAATACGTGATAATACTGAATAGCAAGAAATAATTTTCGAACGTGACTTCATGCTGATTCACCCAATATAAACTCGAATTTTACAGAAAAAATTTGTATTTAAGAGATTATAAAGCATTTGTTTACAAATGTATAAAATTGTACAAATTTTTAAAATAAGACATGATAGATATTGGAGATCTGTCTTTGTGAAGAAAACGTTTCGTTAGTGAATTTCAACATGAATGTCATGATTAGATTGACATAGATATTATGTCTTTGTCCAGTAATGAATAGATGTTTTTGTTTTGTTTTTGTTAAGAAGACTAGTTCATGACAGACTCAAAAGACGAACGTGAAGACACTGCACATGCGCCTTTTCTTCTGCTCAGATAATTGGGTTGCTCTTAAACAAGTCATTCGTTATTATCACATAATCGTATCAGTAATTGAGCAAACATTCTTTCACCCTTCCCCAACATCCATCATGGGTGTCATTTTTCTCTTACTCACCAGATAATAATCGGAAGATTAATCTCTAGCCATGTCACCACTGAGACTTGGAAACAGTTGCACATATCTCTTTAGGGGACCGAGTCTTTTGAATTGTTAAAACATAAACATATTTGATCAAGAGATAGAGATGAGGATCTCTTCAGGAAGATTTACTTTTCGCAGTTAGCGGTGTGAAGGTCGGGGTACTTTATCTCTGAAATGGAGAAATTCATTTTGAATCGTCTGGGACTGACCGATCCAAACCGATATAATGCGGATGATAATATAATGCGGATGATATATTGCTTGATGTTGAATATGAGCATGGCAAATATGAGCGTATATGACCTTAAGCCTTTAGGGAATACCACTTAAAACACATACCATACACTTTTGATACATCGTACGGTAGTTATAGATCTCTTATTTACATAAAGATCGGTCGTTAAACCTGAATGAAACAACTTTTTCTGACAAATTATAAGTTTGGTGGAGTAGTTGTAAAATATGAATTATTCATTACTCGTGGCAAATTTTAGTCTGCATATTTGGTAGATATCATGTGACTCTGATGGACTCGTTATAGATTAGATATAAGTAATTTGAAATAGTCAATTTTCTCTGAATACCATCTGGTGTATAGGACACTTGATACCTACAATTACTTTGTCTTTTTGTTGCAATTAACATACCTTGATCCTGTCAGAATTGCTGTGGATTGATCCTAATATAGGTTTAACAAAATTGTGATATGATGATATTAATGAAGAACGCAAATGATTAATATATATCAATATATCAAAATTTGTATGAAATGCACAAATGAAGAAAGTGAGATAAAACGAATTTGCGTCTATATGGACTGTTCACTTTCACTATATTTCATTTTCAATATATTTCAGTTCTGTACTGTTGAGTCAGACATCTCAGTCACTTTATATGAAAGCATAAGACATCTGCTAAAAGGTCAAGGATTCGAAAACGCCTCTACGGGCTTACACTGTATCGTCACTTCAAAAGTGGATTTTAAAATCATTTCCGAAGGTTGTGTCATCGACTGGAATCAAATTAAAAATAAGATTGCAAAAAAAAAAAAAGGCATGATGAGGATCATTTTATTTCAAACTGTTTAAAAGTCAGTATTTCGGTTGAAATATCTACGACCTGTGGAACTTTGAATTGTGAAAGGTATCATGAATTTTAGAAATGTGTTACTCTTAAAGTTTGTACAAACATTTGCAGAATTGTCACTCTTAATATCATTATCTCTCCCAAGCAATTGTTTCATTCACCTTTCTCTGGATCTTGTCATTTTGTTTTCAGAAACATTATAGAGAACCATGATTTCTTTCTATAATCACATCATGTTCTACACAATGGGGTTCAAGGACAACTACCGTTTTGCACGATGATGAATAAAGTATTGGCAGTTAACTGCCGTGATAACTTTCAGTCCTAAAGCTATTTTTTGTCTTAAGGCAATGGAACCGCAAGGAAAAAAAAACCTACCTGAGATGAGATTATGGCAGAAATTGCGGTCCTCTTATGTGACCGATTCTCCGCGAAGTGTCGACATTGATCCCCGATGAATATACAAGGCGATTTGTTAAGACAATCAACGTTTTCGATTTTTGCAGTGAGTAGTCTTTTGAGGGGACTTCCTCACCGCAATCTGCAAAATTCTCGTGAGATGTGTCTGCAACCTGAACGTATCTAGGCTGGCTATCCCTTGACTTGAAAGAAAATACATATTCAGGTGTCCTCTGCCCTGGTTTTGAGCTTCCCAAAGTATCATCGGATTAGGAAGGCAATTAAGGATAGCCGTAAACGAAGATAAATAACGGGTAATGGATGACGTAGGGGGGTATATACGTGGTGGATACGGATAGATACAGAAGAACGTTCCTGACTCTTTCCCGGGAGCTTTGACAAAGATGGGAACATAGATCGGATCTACACTCTTAGCATGATTGCATGATTGCATGGGCAAAAGAGAGTGACGTTTATATGTGGCGTGGTGGTGGAGAGACATCAAATAATTTAATAATTCAAATTGAGTAAATGGATCTAATTCCGTTGGTTAGACACCTTTACGTCTGTCCTGTATCTAAGCCCTCCTTATCGCATTAAAAGCTTTTGATCGAGAAGAAGATGGCGCCACGAGTACTGTTACTATTTCTTCATCTTTCCGCTATTATAATAGTCGTGGAATCCCCCCCCCCCCCTCATTTTTAAAACTAAAAGGTGTCACAATCTACCAGCGTCGGGGAATCAGTCTAATATACGTGAGTGACACTCTTGGCACATTAAAGGTGGCCATTGATGATAGTAAAGATAGGGAAATAACATTCAACAGAATTAATAAAAACCAAAACAAACAAACTTACTGAATGGTGACAGAAAAAAAAAGAAGAATGATATCTGCCCCGTGAATCTGAATTTAAACACGCGTATTTTCAGGGTAATTATCAAAATAACAATTTTTGTGAGAAATATGTATTCATGATTATGCTACATACAAAATATTTTCACATGATGCATATCTGTGTTATTATGTTCTATTATAAAAATGTGCGTTTTCAACAAGTTGCTATTATACATAAAAGACTGACCCAAAGAACGATATTATATATGAACATTTGTATTAACTACACGATTGTACAGGATATCTAGAAATTTTTTACCTCGAACTACTGTTTATAGGAGTACCTTTAAGATGAAGCAGACCAGAGTGATACCCTTTTGTGCAGTTTTTCTGATGGTCTAATAGAATCAAGTTATCAAACCTCACCTTCATAACCTTATGGAGTCAACTATTAATGAGGTTTGTGGGGCATCTATAAAAGAACATTTATTTTCCTGAATAAGACCTACTTTCCAAAAGTACTAGATAGAAATTGGGGTTTACAGTTTTGTTGCTGTCGTGCTATATAAAAAGCTGAGAACGGTATACATAAAAGTTTTACAGGTTCATCTGGGGGAAAACATTGAAATATTAAATGAGTTAAGATAGGCTTTAAACCTTGATGTCCGTATTTTGAATACTACATTTAATGTCTCAGACGTTTAACAAAAAATACATTTTATTTTTCAATTACTATCTCTTATTTCATTTATCGTGTATATTTTCTCAAAGAAAACATATATCTGTATTATGTTTTACAGGTAGGATTATATTCACATTATTGAATGTGGAAATTTTGCACTATTTGAGAAATTAAAGACAAAACATTGAATCTTAAAGAGGAGCATATTTGTGTTCAGCTTATCTTAATCATTGCACAGCTGTTCCTGTATTCTTGAATTTGCAGAATTAATTATCGTTAAGATACAAAAACTATGACGATGCAAAATGAAAAAAAAAAAAATTCCGATCAAACCTTGACCGTCAACAAGGCGTTTTTACTTTTGATGTCCGATGTATCTACCAGGTCTTTTAAATCATTCTGAATTCGACGTCCGAGCATTTGTTTCAATTCTAGGCACATTTTTTCCTTACTTACAAAAACTGTTACTAAAGTCACGCACTAGTCATAACATCCAATATATCACTTGCTTTTCAGTATAGATCACAGACAGAAATTTCCACCTGAATAAATTGGATATTTCGTTTCTTTGAAATGTTTAGTGTACTATTTTTGCCGCAGCGAATTATACATGAAAGACACCCATAGCTAAAGTAATGCGATGGGCTATATATGCATCACAAACATTAGAGGAAAGGCGCGCCATATGACTGATGTCAAAATAATGTACATCCAATATTAATTTACGGTGACATGAAGAGATATTATTTCCCTTCCGATGGGTGGATGTAGTGATACTGCACGATGTGGTGATGAGAACAAGAATAATTCTGTTCCGAACGCTTTAAAGGGAAGGGAAGTTTTTTTTTAATGCAATTATCTACATTTTACAGCTTCAATTATCAGAAAAAGCCTGGTGGCACCACTGTTTCAATCCATCCAAATATACATGCGCGGCAATTTCTTGTCATGGCCGGAGCTATAGGGATGCGACTCGCCTTTACCACTGGTTGCTATACAATCTTCAAAATTTCCGGGGAACAAGTCCCCCCCCCCCCCCCCCCCCCCCCGCCCGTGAAATGATAGGATACCAGATTTTTCTATATTGAGTTATTGACTGAATTTAAAATGAACAATTATATTCTTTGCATACATGTACACCCTGAGCAGGACTTCTGAAATTGGAATTGCTTTTCTGTACTTGTTTGCTTGCAACTTTAAAAGCCGTATGAAGATAGCTGCACACGGTTAAGTGTTAAATTCGAGAAAATGGAAATTCTTGGGGGAAAAAACGAATAATTTATTTATTGAACAATTGAGTGAATGAATGACTGGTTGATTTGAAGTTTATTTCGATTTCAAACTTGTGTTCTGTATATCAGTCAGGCCTATACCGAGAAAGAAAATAATTTTCTTTGATTTAAATTTTGGTGGATGAATTAAGCAATTACTGGCCATTAAATGCAGTAGGAGAATTGCGGTGTTTAATCAAACACTATTCACTAGTAAGACTCCCCCTAATTGCCGTTGCTATTGGGCTAATACAACATTATACAAGCATAGAGTAGATATGAAAATTTCCAGTATCTGATCTGCTAGGGGGAGACTCCTCTAAATTTATTTCTCTTATATCGTTATAATTTCTTCGTTCTTACATTCCATCATTAACATAGCAACAGTATCACATTTATACCGTAATCATAATTTAACTATTTCTCAATGGAAATGTTTGTTCGGATATTATATATGTGATACTTAATGCTGTATGTCATGTATGTCGGAAAATGGGGGCATCAAAAGACGGAGGGTAGCACATATTATTCTGTAGCATTGCGCGTACAAGTTATTTCAATCAACGTTTCCTTAACACATGCAGTCATGTGCCTCAGGGAAGGCGGGCAGAGATGTGAGCAGTCGGTAGATTAATATTAGGTCTACTCAACAATGCTTGGAGCGACTCATTAATGTGACTGACACATCCTGGTACATGGAAACAAAGTTTTATCTATTCTTGTAATATTCCAATGCATTTGACAAGTTTGTATAGATGCACAGACGTGCTCTAGAGAATACGGAAGTAGAAAGTAACCGGAAACTGTATTTGCTTAAAGGGGCTATACCAAAATGAGTAAATGGTGGGTTTTTTTTTTTTTTTATTAGACTTTATTTTTTTAAATATAAAAACTATACAGCCTTTTCTAACGATGGAAGCCATTAGAAATGAATTGAAATCATTAAAAATTTTCTTCTAATTTTGCAATTTCAACTTTCTGACTGAATATCACAATGATTGACATCTGGAAGTCAGTACATGACAAAGTAACCCGAAATCAACAGTGCATGTTACAGCTATCAAACGAGCGAATTGGCAGGTGTGAGATCATAATTCCACCCAACATGAACCAATCATATTAACAGAGTGATCAACGGATGTAGCACTGTTATAAATGCACTGTCAAGGATGTTCACATCATCTGTCATACCAAATTAAACCCTATCTAAGATACATTTACTTTTAATCTTTCAAAATGTCTACGGCGAGGTGCAAATCAGTAAAGAATTATCTCATTTAAAACATTGTCATTTCGGCGATCCTTGTCACCGGGCCGCCATTCAAAATGATAAAATGTTTGATTTGTAAAATTATAGTAATTAGGCATGGAATCATCACCTATTGCTCCTAATCCGTTCTCGTTAAACGAATCATTCTTGATTAATCGGAAAGGCGATTGCCTTCAGCCACACTTATTTCTGTTAAATGACAGTCAGCTCAGAAACTATATATTACTTCAAACAATGAAAAGGAAAGTAATTACATTATTTCTGACATTACGGACATTTTTGTTTATCACATCGCTATTAACTTTCGGATCATTAAAATTACCGAGAAGAAAATATTAATATAAATAGAATGGATATCTAACCGATTAGCATTATATGAAAAGCTTTTTGCTTGACCGACTTACTTCAAAGCTTTCCAATAATGGTCATGTACTAGGTGTTAAAAATAGCAGTAGACACTTTTTATCGTTAATTTACTCAAAATTATCCCTCGTATCAGACTGAAGTTTTTACATTGTATAAAGTTGAAGGATGTAAAATTCATTGGGAGCAAGTTTTATTACATTTCTCTTGATAAATTTCTTAAAATATTGATCTGAACATTCAGTTAGATTTTTCACTTTTGAAAAATAAAGGCCATAAAATCTGTGTGTATCAGTAATTAATTCAGTACACGACAATTGATATTGTGTGTTGCAGCTGTCATTTCTGCCAACCTTTTGCTGACCAGTGTCATTAGTGATTCATGACTCTTGGTTAAAAAGGTGTTCTGGAATTTCAGCTGCAATGCCCAATGGCGATCGTTGTATTCTGAATTAATTACTGATACACACAGATTTTGTAGCCTTGATTTTTCAAAAAGTGAAAAATCTAATTCAGGGCACTATTTTTGGAAAAGTATTCCGAGAAATATCATGAAACTAGCTTCCAATAAATTTTACATCCTTCAACTTTAAATTGTTAACACCTCAGTCCGATAACATGTATAATATTTGAGTTATTAAAGATCGAAAGTGTCCACTGTTTTGTTTTAACACCTAGTACATGTATATGCAATAAACACATTATTCTAGTGTGACGAAAATAGACAAAATACCAGCACACAGATATACTGTTATTAAGCCTAACTTCCTCACTATTAAAACATGGCAGATATTGTCACTTGTTAACAAGAAAGGCTTTTAAAAATTTCGCAAATATATCTTTGGGAGAGTTTTACTAATGTTCCATGACCCCTTTATTTTAATGCAGTATCTTTATATACGGTTATCAAGTTGACACATCAACTTATATCATACACTCATTACATCAATATTGTCGGCATTCTTTTACCAATATTTTATCCACGCTCACTCTGGTGATATCACTCATGGCATTGCTGATGAACTCTACTTTTAGTACAACTCTCAAAGAAAAATTTCAAAAGAAAATATTTGTAAGCGAAGAGAGAGATAGGGAAGAAAAAGAAAGAGGGAAAATAGAGATCAGAGAGAGAAAGAGAGAGAGATAGAGAGAGAGAGTGAATGGGGGTAGAATTTCACTTGTAAGTTATAGTAGGAAAATATTTTTTTTGTATGAAATTGGTTTTGACGTGTCAAAATCCACAAGTAAATAACAAATTAAATAAGTGAGCAAATTTGAAACGACGCGGCGCCATATAAATTTATAAAAGTCAGCAAGGTTATACTCAGTTCATGCGACCATAATATAGTAACTGGACTTTGCTGTAATAAAGACAATCTAAGTTTTGATGATGGATGTTAATTGTAATAAATCCCTTTGTAATTGTCATCATCATACGAAGTCCATTTATTTTTATATATTTTCTTTTCCAGTCATTAGTTCCGTTATACACCAGCCGTTTCCTCCCTCCGCTTCTCTCTCTATCTCTCTATCTTACTTCTCCCAGTCTATGCTCTCTCTCTCTCTCTCTCTCTGTCTTTCTCTTCATTTCATCTATCTCTATCTCTAGTAATTTCTCTTTATCCATCGCACCATTTATTATATTTCGATATACTACTCGTCTCTGTTCTATTTCTTATTATCTCTCAATACTCCTCATCATCCCATTATTCTTCTGTCCTACTTGCGATTTATGGAAAAGAACATTCTGCTCTCCATGGCGGTTTTTTATGAAATTTTAGTCTAAATTTTAAATTGCTTGAGAAAAAAATCATACATTGATACAAGGAATGAACACTGGGAAAGGAAAGATCTGTATTCCAGGAGTGATCTTCAGAATGGACACCTCTAAAGCACACTGCATTTCCAAACCACGGGCACAGATTTAATACATAATCATATTTTTGAATTAAACATTGACCACTGCACTAGCTAGTGTTCGCACCTTGCAATGTATCCCCTGACGCATCTAACATCTTGACAACAACACAAAATCTCCCCTCCATATCTCATCTCTTTGTTCCATATCGTCTGGTCTTTGAAAATGAAGTGTTATCCACCTCTTTCTCCCGTTGTCAATTACCATCTCGTGGTAGAGAGGAGAAGAATGGAGCCGGACTGGAGCTAAAATGTCACTTGACATACCGCTATCTCCATCGGTCACATGTTTTATTTTGATCTGAATCAATAGAGTATTGATTTCCACTTTTCCTTTGACAGCCCTTGCGCTAAGGGCAATTGAAACGAATGAAGAGCGCAGAACAGTAGTTTCAATTTCTATCTATATCCTCCTTTTCTCAGCCGTGTGTGTGTTTTTTAATGATAAAGAAAAGAATCATCTTCGGTGTGAAATCAGGGACCACGTGGGCTTGACGGAAGAAGAAAGAGGCCAGTTGACAAAAAAAAAATGAATGATCGTGACGTGTGAATCCAAGGGCAAATAGTAATGTTTCTAGTTTTCAGTCTGCTGAGAGCAAAAATCTTTTAACAAAGTTCCGCCGTTATGTTCCGATTTGATAAGCATGAAGGAAGAAACATGCAGTGCCATCTTTTGCATTTTCAATTGTATGTGACAAATTAAAAAGATTCTTAGCGACACTATTTGAGAAAGCTAAAGATTGCTGAAATTGCTGAACACACACACACACACGCACGCGCACACACACACACACACACACACACACACACATATGTATGTATGTATATATATATATATATATATATATATATAGATAAGATTGAGCAACTTAGACGCATTCACTCATCCATGGTAACTCGTTTCCTTCTTATCTATTATTGTTCATTCTATAAAATAAGTCTGTTCTCCACTTGATAATATATATATATATATATATATATATATATATATATATCAAGTGGAGTATATATATATATATATATATTATCAAGTGGAGTATATATATATATATATATTATCAAGTGGAGAACAGACTTATTTTATAGAATGTACAATAATAGATAAGAAGGAAACGAGTTACCATGGATGAGTGAATGCGTATAAGTTGCTCAATCTTATCTTATTAGTTATTGTTCATTCTATAAAATCAGTCTGTTCTCCACTTGATAAAGGAAGAGGATTCTGAAAATCTGTGGATTTTTATATAAAATGTTGGAACTCAGCATGACATTTGTCCGGATTTTGTTCCTTATTAGTAGTTGACGCCATCTTCCGCCTCCTTGGGCCCGTTGCACAAAACTTGCGTTTAATCGCAACTCCTAAAAATCAAACGCAAGTCCTAAATGCGCACTTCTGATTGGCTGACAGGGGCGGATCTAGCTTTTTTCCAAGGGGGGGGGGTTTGAGGGCTGAGCTGGGTATTGCGAGGGAGCGTAGCGACCGAGCCCGAGCGAGCGAAGCGAGCGAGGGGGGAGGGTGTGGGAGGGGGGATACCCCCCTCCCACAGTAGGGAGATTTTTCATTTTTAGGGTTGCCAGCTTGCGATTTTAAGCATACTTGCATGCTCTATTTTTTCTCTTTTTTGTTTTCCTATGCACATTAAATGTTTACTTGGCAGCCCAAGGGGGGGGGGGGGGGGTTTAAACCCCCTAAACCCCCCCCCCCCCGTAGATCCGCCACTGGCTGAAAATAAAGTTGCGTTTGATTTTCCTGAGTTGCGTTCAAACGCAAGTTTTGTGCAACAGGCCCCTTGTAAACATGCTGATACATATATGAATATTGTATATTTCGTTTCTGCTATATATATGATTTATGTTCAACAATTAAAATGATAAATGGCAGTAAACGGTTTGTAAGAATTGCACCGGGCTGATTCATATCTGTTTTTCAACAAATACCTTTTTTGGGGGTACTTGGTTCAACTTTCACTTGGTTCAACAGAAGAAACTACAAAAGGTGAGTTATAATTTCTGACTAACTTCAAGATTTGCATGAATGCAACAGTAACAATTTCAGAGAAAAGAAAAGAAGATAAGTCGTGTCTGATACCAACCCTGTAATGTAAAGATCAAGGTCAGTATCCTCTGTCGGGTTAACCTGATGTAAGCATCATTATTATTGAGGATACGACAATGTTGGCGCTTTTCGATAATTCGAATTCCCGACTCTCCCGTACATCTTCTGCTCATTGGTGCGTAAACGGTTCAATATTAACATGATCAAGAAGAATGTATCAGCAAGTTTACGCGGTGACGGAAGACGGTGTCAACTCCGTAATTACATTATTGCCTTAAGTCAGCTTGGATGCATAAGGAAAGTCAAATGTCCATGGGATCGAGCAGATACTGATAAGTGACCACTGACCTGCATGGGCTTGATAGGAGAACACTTTTTATGATCTGACAAAGGAGGTGGTAATACGGGTAAGGTCATCCAAGGTGAATTCAAAATATTTTAAGGCGGTATGCAATCTTCCGATAAAGGCGTTCAATCATTCAGAAGATGTTCAGTCTTTCAACAGCATTTCATAGAGTTCAGGTCTTTAATGTCAGACAAAACAATAATGAAATGCTGGAATGTATATTGTAAGAATGATGTATTTTACCATAACCCTATGGTATTGGTATAACTGAGGTAAGATATGCCATCCACTGTCTTTAAAACTCCAGCTTTTCAATGTATCATTCATCGCACTCTGCAAGGAATGTGCATTCCTGTTTCAGAGATTTTTTTACAAGTTAAAATGGCATTTTTTTTCTTCTCAGAAACCCTGCAATTTATTAAGATTTTCCCAATTTATGTAAATGATATTATTCATCGTTCTAGCTATTTCGCCCGATTTCGCGATACTAAATGAGGAATGTAAGTGTTATCAAAATTTGAGAATGAGTGGTATGGACTGAGGACTAGCCGATTTGTAAGTCAGTAATCTTAAATAAATTTTCTTTTAAATGGGTTTCGACTCTGCATGTTCACTAAGAAATAGATGTCATATTGTTCCTTTTGACATTTTCCGCTGCGCCTCATGGTGCGATGGTGCATTGCAAGTGATGAGTATTATTGTCCTAACGAAGTTAAAATAACATTGGATGTGCTTCCTATCACATTGTCATTTCGGATATCGCTTGATATTCATAACAATTAAACCGTTGATACTGCGCTATACGTTAACGCCATTCAGGCTCCCCCTTTTCATAATTTCACTAAGTTTTGTTAAATTTAATCATCCCCTATTCAAGAGAAGCATGTTTCTTTCATCCTACAGTTTAATTTAATTTCCCCTTCCACACTCAGCTGAAATTAATCTCGTCACTCCAATATAACATTGTGAAAAGATATGAAACATATATATCAGATTTTCACTTATGTTTACATTCATCCCACGATTATTTTATTTTATTATCTTATTTTATTTTCTTATGATTCATATGTATATGTACGTTCCAATTTCAATTAATTTTTTTTTTCTATTGTCATAGAAACATATTAAATTATATATTATCTTTATATCTACTAAAGATTGTAAAGGATGGAATTTGAAAGAAATATTAGCATACAGGGCAACTGCAGAACTTAAAGGGAAAGTCCATCCTGGTATTAAGTTGATTTGAATAAAAGAAGACAAATGATAGAAACAGAAAAGTGAAAGTTTGAGCGAAATCTGATAAGAAATAAGAAAGTTAAGAATCTTTGAAGTTGTAATAAATCAAATACAAATTGCCAACTCCTTGCGAGCTCCTCTCCAATTTGCTCGTAAATTTTCATTTTCTTAGTTTTAGATGAAGGTATAGATTTGTTTCATACAGGTTTTGTGTAAAACATATGAGCAATGATTATATCTAATGTGCATGTATGACTGAATATTTTCTTTAGAGAAAATGGAAACTAATGATTTTGGGGGTACGGGGCAAATGAAGAGGAGCTCGCAAAATACGTCGCGGAATTGCCAATTTGTGTTTGACTGATTACAACTTTAAAAAGTCATAACTTTCTCATTTCTTATCGGATTTTGCTTAAACCTTCACTGATATGTTTATTTAATTTCTCTACTTCTTTTAAAACCAACTTGATATCGGGGTGGACTTTCCCTTTAAGATTTCGTGTCTTGATGATTCTTATTTCTCTACACTTACCATCAGTACTGTTTCTGCTTTTAAGGTTGGGGTATCACCCAGAACCATGCAGTTCATACATGTAAAACTGTTCGATTTTTTTGTTCACTTTCAAGTCCAACGCATATACCACACGTCCACGTAGTACAATAATATCACCTTATCGACTAGTGACTTTACGGCGATATGTAATTTTGGCGTCTCTACAAAATCTACATTTCCACAATTATCCTGTTATATTAGAGTTAAATATACAAGGAGATAAGGTGACCTCGAGAACTAAGAAAAATCAAGTGCTTCGCACATGGAGAGGAAGATTAAGAGCGTCTACTGCGAACGTCCAATTATGCCACTACATATTTTCCCTCTTCTTGTTAATTGCGTTACCATCTCACGCTTCGGTGTAATGTGATTTTTTTTCAGCTACAAAGCATATACCAGGATGCTAATGCACTGGTGTATAACGAAGTTTTCAATCTTCACCATCACTGGGTCAATACCCTTACCCCCCTCATCACTCTCTTTGTAGTTGAAGTTTGATTATTAATGGTCTGCCTTTTGCAGAATATATGTGCTATCTATTCCCAGTGATATCTATATCCCATAAGGAGAATGAATAATACGTCGAATGTCGTGTTATATCATTGCCGGTTTAAAGAGAGAAGAGGAAAAAGAAAGTGGCAGACAGACAGACATACAGAGATAGGTATGAAGAGATTGATAAAGTGAGAGAGTGTGTGTGTGTGTGTGTGTGTGAGAGAGAGAGAGAGAGAGAAAGATAGAGACAGTAAGAGGCAGATAGAAAGACAGAATGAAGACAGTGAGATAGGGGAATAGAGACAGACAGACATCCAGACATGTAGGTAGAAACAGACACAGCTGGAAATAAACAGAGAGAGACAGCAAGAGAGAACAAAAACAGAGAAAGACATAAGAGAGAGGAGAGTGGAAAGAGACAGAGAGGGACATATAGAGAAGAAGCGTGTAAGAAATAAAACTTGATAAAAGTACATACAAACAATGAGGAAGATAAAAACATTGAATTTGGTTTAATATTAGGCCTATATAAACGCTATTTCGAGAGATTGGCTGTGCTAGAAATGAAGATGAAGAATTAAATAAATATCTTCCTAAATCGATGTTCATTGGGCAACGTTATATGCAGAAATCGAGGAGAATTAGAGATATCAACATTGTCTTCATAAATACAGATACTATACTGTGTATATACCCTTGATTGTTCGGCCAAGGTTATCAATCTTGATCCCTTACACAATCTGAAATCATCCATTTACCGACCAGTATTAATTCCATTTCAATATCATAACCCAATATTCTAGTTGAAAAGAAGATTAATTATCATCCATTTGCTATTCTATTTACAATATTTGCATTGATCAATACCATATCCCTGGAGTCAAAATTAGTTTTTGATGGTCTTTTGTTGTGCAGAGCAAGACACAAATAAGTCGAGGAAAAAAATAATGAATGGCTTGCATCCACACGCGGAGCTATCAACCTTTCTCTAAAGGACTAATGACTTTGTCATGAATATGATAAACGGTATTTCAAGATTAAGAGGAATATGCTGAAAGAATGAATGAAAGTATAAATAGGAAATTCATGTATTTCAATGTATCTTGTAATAACGACGTTTTCGCAACACAACCGGTGATGCATACTCAGTGGCGTACCCAGGAGTTTTTAAAGGGGGTGTCTTTTTACTCCAAAATTCTCTGACAAGCAAAGAAAAAAAAAAAGAAAGAAAAAAAGGTTATCAGCTTTTGCTTCATTTCTAAAGGGGGGGGGGGGGGTGTTTTAACACCAAACGGGGTGTTTTAACACCTAGAACACCTAAAATTAATTAATTAGAATTTTGTTTTAATGAAAGAAAGTTGTCACTGTGGGATATAACATTAAAGCGAATATATACAGTTCTGTTAAATACTAGAACAGAACATTCATATGCAGTGCGTAATCTTGAGCACTTATATAATGCTTCAGGAAAAGAAATACAATTTTTTTTCTTGACACCGAGAAGGTCCACCCTGAATAGCAGGCTAAGAGAATTCCAGTTTAAATTACTTTATAACCTCGTTTATACTAATAAACATTTGTTTAACTTTAAAATTGTAGTAAGTAATGCATGTTCGTTTTGTAATAAAGAAGAAGAAACGTATGAACATTTATTCTTTTTATGTGAAAAGGTAAGATGTCTTTGGATAGAATGTGGAAATTTGTTTGAAATCATAGAAATTAAAAACATTGATTGGAAAGGGGTTCATGTGGGAATACAGACTTCCAGTATAGCAAAAGATCAGTTGTCAAATCATCTTATAATTTTGATAAAGTATATGATATTTACGTGCAGTAAAAAGAATGGGATGCCTCCGACGTCACAAGATATTATGAAACGAGTAATAGAAAGTAAACAAGAAGAAAGAAAAATAGCTGAGCAGAAAGGAACACTAAATAATCATTATAGGAAATGGGAAAAATGGAGTCATTAGTTGCTCTCGCTGGAAACGCAACACAGATCTGAGTGTGCATCTACGGAGGGGGGGGGGGTGGGGGGGGGGCTTTTGAAGCTACGCGTGTGTGGATGTTTGCGGTTTGAAGGAGGTGATGTTTTTAGGTGAGTGTGTTGGGGTGTGGTGATTTCGGGGGGATGGGAACGCGCAGTGTCGTGTCCTATTTGGGGAGTGTTTAGTGTTTTTTTGTTGTTGTTGATTGTTCTTTTTGTTTTCGTTTTCGTTTTTGTTTGTTGTTGTTGTTGTTTTTTTCCTTGGGGGGGGGGGGTAAGATCACCTCCACTCCATTTTCCTTTTCTTTCTTTTTTTTTCCCTTTCTCTCTAGACAGAAGTTAAAGTATACATTATATACATAATTTTCCCTTGATTACTGTATTATTATGCCAATCATTTATTATTCCAAGGTATAACTTGTTAAAATTTGTTTGCAATTCTGTTGTGAGAAAATTTATCATAATTTTGTACATGAAATGTGAAACTTTATTACTTGCAGTTATGTTAATGTGAAGATTTATTTGTAATTATGTATTTATGGAATGTGAAAGTTTACGTGTAATTTCGTTTATGTCAAAAAATTATTTGTAATTTTGTATGAAATGTTAAACTTCATTTGTAATTTTGTTTGAGAGAAAGGAATAAAAAAAAAACTTGTAAAAACAAAAAAAATGAGCGGCAATATTTTCCAAAGTCAAGTCAAAGTCAAAGTAATCAAAAGTCGAACTTGAGGTGATTTGATTACTGTTAATGACGGATAATGAATTCTCACAGAGGCAAACGAAACTCACTGAATATTCAAGACTACGGACAGGTGATTATGTTTCAAACGATTTCGATACGATAAAATACAACATGATAATGAACAACTACGTATAAGATAAGATAAGGATTGAGCTAGTCATATCGATCCACCTGCATAACACGTGGTGTCTGCAAGGGAAGGTTTTTGCTTTTCAATTAATGTGATACCATGCATGCTCTCATTTGTTTGTTTATATGTGATGGTTCAAACAACCCGTTTATCGCATGACGGACCATTCAGAATCAATTAAAGCCAGTTTCTGTCAAGCTGAACTCATGATTAGCTCTTGCCACCACTGCATATACCCATGAGAAATAATGGCCCTGGTAGAATGGCGAAAGTTTCTTTTCTCTTGAATTGAATTTGGTAGGAATACTAAAAGAGGTTCACCACATGGACGCGAATATAAATCCCATAACGGCATTTTAAAAAAGATCTCTAATGTAATTCCCGTATAACATGAGGCGTCATGTGCTGTCTTAAGACTGCGTCAGTGACTGGCTCGCGGTCTTTGGCGCACCATGTGAGTGACATGGTAGAAAATGTGCATGCAAATGAGCAGTACAAACATTGTGTAAAATGTAACGGCCTTCACATTCTTGATTAGCCGAGGTAAAAACGCAATCAAATTTTAACTTTTAATGTTGTTATGGAAATAAAAACAAACAAACAAACAAACAGACTATTAAGTCAGTGCTATATGAAGTACCAACTATGCATGCATTTTATGTATTCAATTGCTATTCTTCAATGTTACTGTAATGACAAATAAACTCTAAATTAAAAACATTGAATTGACAACGAAACGGATGGAAAGATATTGTGGTGCGTGTCCGCCCAATCTACGTGTTCTACGTGTCAAATTGATTCTCTATTCAATATTTCATCCATGGAAACCCTTTGTAATGGCAATTACTATATTATCTAGGCCAAAGGAAAGTGACCAAATATGATGAAAACGGGTCCCAACATTTTCTGCATAGAAATCTTAATAATGTGTATTATTAGTAACCACAGAACTGAAAGAGAATAAACTGCACTACAAATACACAACTCTATAGGAAAATGCACAAAAGTGGGTTAATTCAGACATAATCATTTTACCTAGAAAGCATATACATTTTACGTAGAAGGCATATACATTTCGATAACAATAAAAAAAACGCCCTATACAATCTTAATCATGAAATTTGACCATAATTTTGCTATAATGTTCGTATTCATCTGAATTTTGATGGTATCAGCTGATAAGTTATGACACAGTTGGGATTAAGGACAAAATTTCCTGTTCTCTTCCATACCCTATAATACCAGTAGTACCTCTTCTGCAAAAATAAAAGAATACAAAATAAATTATCCTTTTTTTACGAATAAAAACTATATAGAGTATATTCGTTATGTATCATTTCAAAGTAAATAATGATTACAATTTGTACAAAAAAGTATACCATTACTTACCCTTATTTGTTGTTTTCAGTCCCGCCTTTCTTTCCCTTCGCCTTTGACAGGCCGGTTAGCTTACTTCTTCCCGTTTCCCGTTATTCCGTCTGTCTTTTTTTCTTCTTTTTCTTTGCCTGGAGAAGGCCAATTTCCTCACTTTTTCCCGTTCTACCACTCTACGGCTCTGTAGCATACAAAAAAGAGGAAGAGCAAAGCGCGCTTAGTTAGTTCACGTTTATACGACTCGCTTCCCAGGGGAGGTGTGTTCGCCCGCTAAATCACAAGCGCAGTTATCAATTCTCATTGACCGCCAATCAAGCAGGTAACCACGCCCATCGGTAATGACGTCAATGGTATATTTGACCAATGAGCGTATCATCCTCTACTCGACTTTATGTTTTGGCGGAAAACGGGATGGGATGCTTGTTTCAGGTTTTCTCTCGAAATCGGATGCAGTGCGTTGCCGATGTATATTTAGAATTTGGATAAGGAAGTAAAGATTTTGGTGTTAAGCACAGTTGGTATGTACATGGCGCAATATGCCATTCATTTTCTTCTCTGAATTAATAAGGTTGTTTTAGTTTTTCGTTGATTGTTAGATGATGGTAACAAATTATCACTACTCTTCTCATCTCAAGCCATTTGCTGTTTCTTTTATATATCCTTTTATTCATTGACAATTAAAACTTTAAACCAACATGTTCTAGATAAAAAGCTCTATCACAAAAAGAGAGTCCGGAAGGAATTTCAGGTAGAAATTATCAACAGACGAATTATGGTTGTGATAGAATTACTACTGTCAAAGTGTCAACATATTTTGATTTTCAGTGAAAGGCAATGATTACCATCTTGCTTGTCCAAGAAACATCCGCCGAGGGTGAGCTAAAAGTCAGATTTTCTATCTGAGTGGATTGGAGATTATGATATTCATTACTTTGATTTCCTCCACGAGTATTGGGCGGGGTGTTCGTACTTTAAAATGGTATCCTTCATTGCACATCTTTGAAAAAGTGAGAGCACGTTTTACGTCCACGTGAGCGGATTCTGACGACATGGAATAGTGACAGAAAATAGAACTAAATGCATATTTAAGCATAGTACTGAAACTTGAAGGGAATTCAAGATCTTTCTTTCACAGACAATTGAATTCTGAGGTTTATATGCGAAGTGCCAAATTCTGGTAATAACCTTCTCTAATATTTTGATTTAGAGTGGGTTGAGTTGATTATGCTGTTGTAGTACCTCTGTGGGATAAAATGATATATAAAGTTAAAGAGAGCTTTCAATTAGAGGTTATCAGGAATAACACATGTCATGAATAATTTGGTAGGCTTCTTCAGTGTTAGGTATTAATAAGAATGTGACAAAGAACGTGAAAACGGGTCATCAGACTTACAAATTTGCTGACCAATGTTTCAAATTTGTTTCCGAACAGCGCAAAATCGTCACATAATTATATTTCAAGGTGTTGACGAAGCCCTAAAAATGTCCATATTTGCCGGCAGAAAGGAGGTGACACACCCCCACCCCCTCTAGCGACGCCCCTGAATGAGCAGCATAGCTGGTTTGACAAGCTATGACGAAGGTGTAATTAAGTGGACTCTCTTTCCCATCCAACCCTCAAAATAGAACAAAACCAGAAAGGAGCTGGTGCCATTGAATGATACATCTTTCTCAAATAAAAGTTCCATCGTGGAGTATGATGATCGAGGTAACCATGTCCGCTAATCATGTCGATGTAGAGTGTACTTTGGGGTTGTAAACAGGTTGGCAACAAGTGTTTGTGAATCTGTATTGCGTCACTGGAGACGAGTGTCCCGTCTTCTTCGTCAACCATGAAAACTCGAATATCAAAATTATATTTTAAAGGAAATACGCGATATCATTTCAAACCCCTCCAATTGAAATAGACCGACTCGCGTGCTTCGTAGTCTCGCAATCATACCCACAGACATGCATTAATTATTATCATGAAATTGAATTTAAATTGTTAAAGTTTTTTAAAATATAAAGTTCCTCTATTGTATGATATCAGGCAATGAAATGACTGATAGCAAAAATGTATTGACTGTCCAAACAGTGGACTCAAAGTGACCGATAACTTATTCAGTGTAAAGAAAATAGAGCAATATATACTTGGATATGTAAGTGATCAGTTTCGACTGCTTTAATATGAGTAATACCTATTCATTTTCTTTGTAGAAAAAGAGCGCTCTATCATCTAGAGTCTTTATTAATTCATTATTAATCCACGAAATCAGTCTTCTGCGAATTGAAATATATAGTGCGTGATGTTAAGGCTTATTAGTAGATGAGGCAATTTTTTAAATACCATTTCAATGTAGATATTTTGCTTACATAGATTACTGAAAGGTGATTTGAACTACAATTTTCTTCTAATGATAGAAAGGATTTTAGAAGGAACGCACCATTATGTCATGAAAAGTTTTCTAAAATGTACCATTCTCATAGATGATATAGACGGTACTGATGATGAACTTGACACTGATTCTGAATTGATATTCATGGCATAAAGAAAGGAGCACAAACTTGCAAATTTGTCTTGTTTAATAGACTCACACGTCTGGTATTCTGTCTGGCTTTGATTCTCGATTCCCTTTTAGTGTCTGATCTACTCGGTGTGTTAATCATGTCTATGATAGCTATTGCTCAAGGGCTACCATCTTGAGTTGTGTCTGGTTGACGTACTGTCGCTTTGTGTTCTTATTGGTTTCCTTTCCTGCGCTATTAACGCACACGTCCATAGTCTCATCGTGATCTGGTCAGTTTTGTTGAACATCCCCTGTCCATTTTTTTAAAAGGAAAAATGGCGTCGCTATAGGGTAGGCGCTGTTCAAGAACATCCATCGACCTGAGCCCCGCCCCCGACGAATATTAGAATCCAGAAAAGAGTTTTTCTTGCTGGATCATCATTAGCTCGGATATTTTGCACCTCCCCCTGAAACCAAGGTCTAGATACATCAAAGATACAGGGTATACACCAATATCTTAAAGTGACAGTAAATTGAAGCTCATAATGGCGCCATCTTTCAACAGGATTTGAAAAGTGTCTGTGCCTCTAATTTTCCCATCATGCCCCATTCTAGTTTGTAGAAGCTTAGAATGTATCTGTGGGCAATTTTCCACATGTGCAACGTCAAAAATAATAGTTTGAAATATAAAATGTGCCTATTTTCCAAACATCTGTTTGTCAAAATTCAAAATAAAATGCAATTAATTTTCAAATTATGATCTCAATTTAGCCGTTACTGTAAGGTGGCGCTGTTCAAGTTTTGCCAGTTTAATGTCATTTTAATATCTCCTTTGCTGAACCAAGAAAATAAAATTCACAACGGTTGGGTTATGTATTTCCCTTACCTACTCTTCCGAACTTTTTATAGAAACGGTAAGAAGAAATTTAGAATGGCTTGAAGAGGCAATATTCCTACAGGGTCATCACATCAATCACCTTGTCACCGAAGTAGTATTTGATACAGAGTTATGGAAAGAGGGAGTTAGAAAGACCCTGGGGAAGGTGAAAGAACTACGAGGTTCTATAATTGAGCTCCTAGATGTACCAGCATCAATCGAGGTCAAGAACTGAAAGGTGTTACGATTATTACTTACTTTTTCCGGTTAGATATGCTTATAAAACACCTTGAGCAAACGTTAAACCCCCCCCCCAAAAAAAAAAAAAAAAAAAAAAAAAAAAAACACCTTAATTTCAAAATGATACTTGCCTTCAGCTATGAGAAACTTCCATAGGCGGTACAAAAATATATACAGTGTCATACAAATTGTATATGTCCTGTAAACTTACATATTTTCCAGTGTTTTTGAACACTTTCCATTCAGTATTTTTGTCATGAATTACTTCTTATCTTTCTTAATATACTAAAATGTTTGTAAGTCTGCTAATTCTGCGTGCACTGATAAGCTTTGCGAACATCAAGTGGTACGTCATGTGACAAACTTCCACAATTTGCGTTTCGCTTGCAAAACGTGCGGAAATAACAATTCCAATAATGAAATTTCTCACAATTCAATGCAAATATTCAGTTGAAGGTTCGCTAGTTTGTTATAGGGAAATTTGCAGTCGCACTTGCAAAACTACGAGAATACAAATTTTCGGGGAATTTCTTGTCAGCGTGACCGCACCTTACGATGTATTTTGTCGTAGGAAGCGAACATGCGTGAAGTCAGGCTAGTCTGGTGACATCATCACTCACAATCATCTGTCACTTCTGTAAGACCAATCACGCAGGGCTGGTGCGGGAAATCCATCTTGATAACTGCTGCGGTCCCCGTCAGTATAATTATGTGTTTGTGCATCACATAATACTTACGCTTATAAGAGTGTATTGTAGGGAAAAGGAGAGGTATGATTCGCGAGATATTGACACCATGCATGGCAACTAAACATGCAAAGTGCGGATGTACTGTTGAATCAACGTATGGTGGATGCGAATATGCACTTTTGTTTTTAATTACCCACGACGAGTGAACTTTTAAAAAACAATATCAACTACAAAAATACATTTCCACCTTGCCTATGAATAATGATATTCCATTAAGTATATCCACATGGATACTAATCCAAAAGGATCAGGGGTGAATTTGAGAGTCCGGGAGAGGAGTTGGGGGTATACTGGTGTGCTTCCCCCTCCCCTGAAATTTTGGCAGTGATCATGGTGAACTGAATGAACATTAGGAAACGATAATTTTATGATACTGCATATATCTATTTCAAGCTTTGGAAATTTGGTGTGATAGCTAGATGCCTACGATTTATGACTATGATATCGATGAGGAAAAAACATTGATTTTAATGCATATAAAAATTTGTCGGTGAACGTACGCCGGTGTATTTGGACTTCCAAGATAAAAAAAAAAAATGAAGTAGAAAAGAGGTACAAATAGACTAACCAGAATAGTACACCTTTTTAACATAAAGATAAGTCATGTCAGTCATCAAAGTAATATTTTTCTTTATTCTAGTTACAATAAATGCTTATTAGGTTCTCTTTATTAGGTTCGTCTTTGATTTGATGCTGTATTGGCTTATCGTGAGAAAATTTCTAATGTGCTGAAGATTGGAAGCGGCTTTTATCATATTTCAAAAGTCACAATAAAAAAACGTGAAGTTGCAGATGAACATGAAGAAAAGAAAACCGTCTACGACCTTCCAGGGGTTAAATCAGATTTGCCCTCCCTCAGAAAAATGGCGCGATCTCCAGGAACGATAATAAATAGATGCAAAATTTCATCCCATTTTATTCTGCGGTGGTGGGCACTCTCCATATCAAAATAGGAGTTTGGTGGCTTCGATTTGATTCAATTATGTGTAAGCAGAATCCATCTTCTGTAAGGCGAGAACTCACTTGCCACTTAGGCTCCTATTCGCGTCAAGTTCTGAGACTAATTTTCAGTAACGCTGCGACCCACACTGGTTCTTTCAGTGGCATAGCCAAGTAGGTTTTCATCCTCCAAACAGGGGAGGGGGATGTGAACCTGGAGAAGCATTGACGGGGGAACTTAGTGTATAATAAATTAATTTGTTCCTCGTGCAGACATGCAAATGTTATGACGAGTTTACTCTTTTCTTTACATTAAAGATCATTTTATGAGGTGAGGTAGAAGAAAGAGCCCTCGTTCTCCGAGATTTTACTCCACCACCTCCTACTGCCATGTATTGTGACGTTATTGAATGATGAGCGATCATTAGCAGTAATTCAATCGTGGGAGTCATTGGGTTAAGCCCTCGCACTTTCGATTCTTCTTCCATCTTCGATATCACCAAAGACGCATGATCGAGTCTCTGCCCTCGATCTAGATTTGGACGACTCATTTACTTCCGTCACTATATACTTAAACTGGATGACCGATCAAGTAAAATGAATCAGTATTTTCTTTCAACTGGTCGGTTGCATATATTTTACATCTTTATCATTTCTTCTTTCCGTTTTGATTTTAATATTTTATAGATAATTATATCTCAGCTAGCGGTTCGTTATTAATTAATCAGTCATCTTAAATATCAAACTTTTTATTTGATATGTCCCTTAATACCCTACATAAGGACATGTATTTTATTGGCATTATCACTGTCAATAAAGTGAATACGTGGGGGTTCCTTCAAACCATCCCGTCGAAAGCTGAGACAATGAAGTAATTATGTTGTTCAAAACCGTTTAGAATCTCTAACGGATCTATTAAAAACAGTAGGTTGAATTTTGCAGTTTGATGGGAGTGTTTGATTTATTTTGATGACAAAATAATAGTGGCATGTAGAATTTAGCACCATGACAAATCCTTTTCTCTCACCACGTGTCACTGTTTTTGTATTTAATTTTACATATCATTGTAGTTTTAATCGTGTATGGCCTTGTAGAATAACAATTATTAAAATTATTCATTTCCCAAATCAATAGGAAAATATAAAAGAGCATTAACTATGGAATTGTGCAAAAACACAAAGTAAATCGATAAAGATACAAGCACCACATGGAGAGCAGTATAGTTGTATAGAAATAAAATTTCAAAATTTTCTGTATAAAATGCAATAATTTTCACCAAAAACTTATTTAGTTATTCTTCCAAACACCTTATTCTCAATAATTATGTACATGTAACTGATATGAAATGTGAAGTTTGATTTTATAAATAGAGTGCAAGAAAATTGAAGAGTCTACAAGGAGCACGACGGCGGTCTCCTGCGTTCTAAATTACCTCTCTAGTTTATTGGAGAAAAAAATATTTACATGGGTCTATATATTTCTTATTCTTGTTTGTATGCTTTGTATTATGTTTATTGTTTAAAATTATTGTACATGATTTTCTACTTATGTAATATGTAAAACTTATGTAAAACGCAGAAATAAAAGCAATCGAACAAAAACAAACAGACCAAGATTGGATTTTGTTTATACCTGCGTGCGATTCCGAGCTAATGAAGAAAACTGTATACAAGTGCCTTGAGCTACATAGGAATTAAAATGTACATGATTTCATTCGATTTTCGCATGACCTACAATCGTGATTCTCCTTTCGAACAACACACTTGGCTTCAGTGGCGTAAAAATAGGGAAAATGTCACCCTCTTCTCTATCGGATGGCGAAAAAAAATTGTCATGGCATGTCACTCTCTGTGGAATAATCCCAGGATAAAGTGAATAATATAATTCAATATATTTCAAATCTTGGTGTATGAAGGGAATAGGCTTTATAAATGACATTTTGAAAACAGACGGTACGTTTCTCTACAGTATTTTGAACTTCGACATAAATTCAATATACAAATAAATTTCCTTCAATTTTATGGGTTATGCAGTGCGATTAAGTCCGGTTTTAAAAAGAGTGTTATACCAAAGTTGAGGGAACCTACATGTATTATACCTGAAGCATTATTTCTTCTATTGAAAATGAAAAAAAAAAAAAAAAAAAAAGATGTTCTAATATTTACCAGTCCTTTTTAAAACATAATGTGAAAGAATGTAACAGCCCTACCGAATGGAAACAGAGTTTAGAACTCAAAGATAAAGCATAGTGTTTATATTGTTTGATTTCCTTTCAATCAACTATTGATATGAATATGAGGTGATTTCAGTTTAAGATTTTAAACAGAATACTTTACATGAAAGATCCATTATTAAAATTCCAGTTAGTTGTTGATGAACAATGTGCATTTTGTAACAGCAGTGAAGAGACAAGTATTATATATTTTTTGTTACTGTCCACATTGAAATGTGATATGATTAAAAAGTTGAGGAATGATTATACCGCCAGACCAATATAAAGGTCAAACTCACAAACCAGAATAAATTGTTCGACTTTAGTGGATGTCAAAACAACGTTTTTAATTGTATTTTAAATATTGTAAGAAAAGAACATTTTCAGCTAAATTATAAAAAAAATTGTGAAAAAAGGGTTTCATTTTACGGAATGCTTCTGAGTTTATTTTTAAAAACATTTTGTTTGTTCGTTTATTTGTAATAGCTTTGAAATATAAAAATTATATTTTGCTGAGTCTTTTATACTATGTGTCGCAATGCGGCGGAGTTAATTTTGGTATAATATTCTGTTTGAATATTTTTATGACAATGTCATGGAATAGTGCATGTGTCGATCTTTTGTGAAAATTAGTGTTTACAAGTAATAAAGTAACCAAGTGGAAGGGTAAATAGAAAAAATAAAGGGAAAAGAGAAAAGAAAATGAGAGAAAGGTTAAAGGAAGATGGGAAAGAGGAAGTTAGAACATGGAGAAGATGATATGACCCTCTTCCGCACCCTCCCCCAAATCGGTGACCTTGCTAATGTATTATTTCGCATTTCATTTCACCCCGGGTAACCCCTTAATAGCCTGATAGCTGAACCTACGGTATGTCACTGCTTGGCATACACCCTTCCATTAGTCGTTTCCATAGATTCTCGAAAAGCAAATGATTGTTTTTAAATTCTAGAAAATGTTAAACAATACATCCATCTTTGAATGTCGATAGTTGTTATACGGAATGCTATAAAAAAAAATCTTGAAAGAGGTAATGTTCCATTGGTGACAGCTGACATGACTTGCTCTGTTTGAGTTTAACAGACGTGTGTGAATCATTATGGCGTCTTTATGCGAAAGTCATTTTAAAAAATCTCTATCCTATTTTCTGTATAGGCGATAGAAAGCTGAACTAATGTCATTAGATATGAGAGAATCTTGCTGTATAACAAACTCTTCTTTTTCCCCAAGACGTGTAATTTGGGGTCAGTCTGAAATTGATCGATCTAGTGTATTACCGTCTAAATCCATTAAATGTATCTTGCACCAAAATAGAAACGGCTAATTATGGAATGAGCAGCCTGCCGCAAGCTCGTTGATGTTCACGATTTTTCTACTATTAAAGTGATTTGGTAACTTTGAAGAGGCTTTATAAAATCTGAGCTGCCTGGCCTTACATGCTATCAGTGTATGTAATATGGTGTAAAAAATGAAACCCAGGAAAAAAAAAACACTCCAAAATCATCATGTGCTTCACAAAAGTAAATATATGCAAGTGACTGGAAATGCCAGACTCATTTTCCCCCATAGACTCAGTGTTAGACTAAAGCGTATGGCCATACGCTTTAGTAGTATTCAGTCACAGATATCTTAATAATAGCATTATATATTTGAAAACCTTTCTATTCCTGGCTATTTATTTATCATTCTGAACATCATTATACAAGACAGATATCAAAATTCAACAATTTATTAAATCAAGCCTCCACAAAGTTACCGAATCCCTTTAATGTCCCTGAAGTTTCGAGTGGTAACTTAAAAGTTGATTCTATATCATAATTATAAGTCACGAAAGTTTAACAAATCTCCCAGGACATCTAAAACAAGAGATCTGAGCCTTGGAGTTAACTTATATAATTTCCACTCCTCCTTCCATTTTCCATTATGAAAATTGTAAACATATCAAATCTAAAGAAACATGTAGAGGGCGCCACTGCAATAACTAAGAACTGCTTTTTCTATCAACTTGTTAATCTAAAAAGAGGACGATAAAAAAAAAAAAATATATATATATATATATATATGTGTGTGTGTGTGTGTGTGTGTGTGTGTGTGTGTGTGTGTGTGTGTGTATATATATATATATATTTATTATATTATATATATATATAATATATTGTATAATACTTTAAAGATTTTAAAGATTTAATTCTCTTTCTTTTCTCTATTCTCGTACGTCTAGACTACAGTTTTTTTTTAAATTCCAACATTCCGATATTCGTCATTCTCTCTCCCATTCTCGGACCATGTTTCTAATTATTCCCTTCATTTCTCTCTCTCCTTTTCTCTTGCTTTTAGTCTGTTTCTTCAATTCTCTGTATAATTCAGTCTCCCTCTTTTGTAATGCATTCTTTCGTGTGATTCTCCCTCTGACATTTGTCTTTCTACTTTCTCTTTCTTTGCCCCCCCCCCCCTCCTTAAAAAAACCCCTCCAAAACAAAACAAAACACATACACTCACAAATTGGAATGCATTAGGTAAATATTTCAAACATATACATGACATAGATTAAGATAACTTTGCTCTACATAGTTTACTTCTTGATAAGTTTTGCAATTATTCTGATGCAAATAAATATTGCAGTTTTTCACCAAAAGATAATTATCAAGATACTTATTTATTACATAAAGATTGAAGAATGTTTTCTAGATATGAAATGTGTAAATAATATAAAATGTAAAATATTGTTGTATTTTTAGATATTACAGATTCAATGACATTTAATTTTTTAATCGTAAAATTGGAATGTATATAATTGTATACGATTCATTATGATAGGAGGCGAAATTGCATTCAGTATGAGACTTTTATTGAATCCTTCACACAAAAATACTTAAATCATTGCAAATTAAAAGAATAGAAGACATCTACATCTACATGCTTCTCAGACATTTAGATTAAGAAAAAGAAAAGGTAATAGTCTCATTGAGTGTACTGTACAAGCAATACATTTTCATAGTATAGACAGAGACGAAATTTCCTGAAAGTATGTGCCTATGTGGCTTGTGCTAGAGACGCCTTTCCAAAAAATACTTACGCCATTACCAAATACCGTAAAAAATACAAGACATCAGTATTTACATAGTACCTAAACGTGAAAAAAAAATGGGGGAAGGTAAATATCTATAATTTGTATTACTAAGTGTATTGTACAATCATTTGTTTTATTCTGGTAAGACTAAATGTAGAGAGGAAATGCACGATTTGGACAGAGTCCTTCAAATGATTTTAGAGTTCGGAGCCAGCTAAATGAATATATGCTTGGAAAGCATTGTTGTTGTTGTTTTTTTTTTAATCAGTATTAATATCTTAAGAAATTATTAATTTCAAGATTAAAACCACACAGATAATAAAAATGTTTGAGAATGTGTTTTAGTACACACTTATACATAAATATACCCTAACTTCGATCAGTCGATGTTTCGGTCCCGTGTGAACCCTCGTCGTTCTTAGTGTGTGGTAACTGGTTGTTTAAAAAAAAGTAAAGTGAAAAAAGTTTCAATAGTATATACGACGACCAGTGCGAGCGTAGCTATTGTTACTATACCCTTGTTAGAATATTAGCTGTCGTTAGCTGTAGAAAATACGTCGGGGTTGAGCAAGTGTCAGCTGATTCTCGTGGGGTTCGGGTTCCTATTTCATTTCATCTTCTTACCGTTTCAGATTTGGTGCTGCGTTGGAAAAAGACCAAGGCATCGCAATAAGTCGTTAGGTCGTAGTGGAATTTGAATAAGATTTTGAGAGTATACTGATTACAATGGCAGATATGAATACCGCACCTCTTTGATTCATATGCTTTGGGCAGTTTTCCGTTTTGTATGATGTTTACTTGATGATTCATTTATCCAATATGGATCATGCGATTAATCCATATTCATATCATACCATAAGACCAACAATATGATCAATACAAGAAACTGAAGGCTCGTATTTGAATAATGATACAAGTTAACATGGTTATTGCAGTCGCTGTAAAACAGAAATAATGAGCAATGTCGTCTATCATTCCTGCATGGTAATGAAACTAAATAAAGAAAACAGAGCATAGTGTTAATTTACTGTTGATGGAGCTTTTGAATCAGCTGACAGTATTTCTCTATATAAAATTTTAAAATGTGAATGGGCCCAAACCTCAGAGAAAACGGATTTAATACTCAAACATCCTATTGTTGATTACCGTATCTAGACTGAAGATGGCACATGTGAAATTGTGCCCCCCCCCCAAAAAAAAAAATAATAATGTGAGAAGTGACATAAGGATGCGACGTATGAAATTTCAAGTTGTTTGGGTGTACAAAGAATACAGTTGGTTCGCGATTAGAAATTAGCTGCCGTGCTTTAATGCCTGCACATTTTCCTGAAAAGGTACATGTTACAAATATAGAAAACGCATTTGTTTTACATCTTACTTTCTAGCATGGACGGGCCACAAACAATATCAAAGTGTGATGTGAATAACATAAACATTGCATGAACTATATTTAAAAAGAGTCTTTACCACGATTTGCACTGCCTGTAAAATCATTTTACGTGCTTTTTTTAAACATTTGGTATGCTCATATTTAATATTTATTTTTGTGTATAAAATGAACGCGTAAGCTAAACTTGTTCGGTTAAACTTGTATCTTGTTAATACAAAGGCATATTAATATGTCGTTATTGTTTCCATTGATTTATCCATTGCTTCATAAGTATTATATTGTGTGCACGCATGCGTGGCGTGTGTGCTCTGTGTGTGTGGGGGGGGGGGGGTTGTGGGTGTGTGTGAGGGAGTGTGTTGGTTTGGGCGAGTGGGAATGTGCATGCGTGTGCTTCTGCCTATGGCCTGTGCGCAGTGAAGTGAATTTACTTACCAGGGCAATAGACGTGCTTCGCTTTTTGATGCACAAAACTAATTCGACGACGATGAGGGCAAATACAGAAATTAGCGCCAAGACGACAAGAACGACGACAGGGACTAGGACGAAGAGTCGAATGGCACAATAATCGACCCTATTGCATGTATCTGTACAGTGAAGATAAAGTATAGCTAGTAATTCAACGACTCTTGAATTTTAATTTTGATTTGTTTATAATACACTTTATATTTTTATTTTAAATAACAAAAATGGCACATGTCAATAACTTCATTAACACACAAAGGGAATGTTTTACAGTACTGGACAGAATGGGCTTACATTTCTCTAGCATAATTGTATATAATCACGTACCGACATATTATTAATCTTATAAATGTCTTATATATCATCTTATGTCAAGGTCTCCTAACTTGATCTGTACCAGTTTAATATTGCCATTAAAAAAAAAATCTTGCTGACCTTACATGCTTGATAGGAGAGAACAAAATGGGGATTAAGCTGCTTACCATTTAACGATATTTCAGAAGACATGAGTGGGAACACTAGATAGAAAAGAAAATTCAAATCAAAAAGAAACTTTGACATGTTATCAAGCTTTAATTATGTTTAAAAGACCAAAAACGAAACACTGACCGAAGATAGGAATGCAAGGGAATACACTCACAAAGACCATAAAAGTTATCATCCTGATTCGTAATAATCAGTGTATTATTTTATTCAAAGTAATTTTGAAAAATGAAATTAAACATAATTAACTCTTTAATAGGAGCTATTGTTCACTTTACGACAATCTAAAACACTGACACATTCAATAAGTCTAAGTACTCTTTGGATTAATGAACAGGGCATCAAATCCCAATACACTCACTTAAACGTCATTTTATTACCTTGAAAATGACGATTTGAAGTTTTAAATGACAGAAATATAATCATGAGATGAAGTTGCAAACACTTATTTCGGTGAAAGATGCCGCGTTCCATTCGACTACATGAACTATGCCACTCATCCTTAAACAGAACAAATGCATTTTTCACCTCTTGACATAATTTTACCATGTCTTAAACATGAAATATTTGTATACTTTCTCACCGGATCCAGTCAACGATATATCTTCAGCTGAACCTAGGGGGAGAAATTGAAATTTTGGCATAACTAATACGCTAAAACAAGTAAAATCTAGATGAAGACAAGTCGATATCACTGTCAATATCGAGCAGAAAATAGTGATTTCGTTTTTAAACAAGGACATTTAAGGGATTTTTACACCAATGCGCAGTAGTATACAGTAGCTGCACTATATTAAATAATCATATTATAAAAAAGGCAACAGATGAGTTTCTTTTCTCAACATGAACTAAAAACACAGAGTAATGTTCATTATGTTGCGTAACTCCTGTAATTAACGAGTGATATCTGTAACAAGCTGTTGAACGAAAAACTAAACATACAAGACTAAATTGGAGATTTAATGTTGTCAGAAATAAGATTCTTATTTATCATATTTCAATTTTTATTTTTATTTAAATTTTATTCAGATCTTTGGGTTAATACCCTCAGACAAAGTTATAACATTTTATTGAAAGAATATTCATTGCACATCATGAAGAATTGTCTTATGTTGTGATCAAGGGAAGCGTTGGGGGGGGGGGGGGGGGGACGACCGTCCCTTCGGTTTACCAAACATGCCCCCACCCCATCAGAGTTTTGAGACATAAAGCGCATCTGAAAAATATGAGCATCTATTTTTCTTTTTGCTTGTCAGAAATTTGCTACAAATAATAAGCTTCAGAAAAGATGTCAAAACCCCCTTGTCAGCGATCTCTGATACTATGTCCACTTAAAAATACTCCCGGTTTTGATCACATGGTTTATTATAATCATGGTTCTTTAAAGGCCTACAGAATATTCTTTCTCGACATGATGATGCCAAAGCAGAGTGATTACCAGTATTTCTTTCTCGACATGATGGAATGGTTCCATGCCATTCAAAGTCTAGTGACGATGACATCGTTCCCCTGCCACACTTCAGCACCTGATCTCCACCCACTATCTCGTAGTTGTTGTTACATAGGGCGGTGATAGACGTGCCGAACATGTATCCACTTAATGTCGTCTTCCAAAATCCATTATTCAGCGGAGGTGGCTCCTTGCAGAATCCGAAGGAGGCTGCAGAGATATCGAGAAACAGGAGAACCAAACATAATACTTCAAATTCACTACCCCCATAAGTGTTACACCGATAAAAAGGTATCTTGATCGAGTGGTATGAACACGTCTGAGGATGTGAAGGTCGTGAGTTTCAGCCCCTGCACGGTATTTTGGCAAGACATTAATCTACATTTACCACGAATCTCCTTTTACAACAAAATCATAAGTAATTCAAGAGTGGTTCGAAACTGCTTTCGGTTTAGTTAGATTTTTATGTGCTACCAGGTTAAGCTTATGTATCGTTCTAATTAAACATCAGAATGAAAGAATAACAGGCTTACAGATAATTTCGCTGAAAAGACACGTTACAACTAATCAAACTTAAATCAAAACAGTTTTATGATTCCTATTGGAATTCTAAAAATGTGATTACCGTTGAAGAGAGTAGCCCAGTGCCCAGTTTGACTTTTCACGTTTGTCCCGCACCGATCACGATCGTGAGAAAGTTTGGTAATGTTCAGGTCAGTCTGATTGATACATGAGCAACAGGTTCCATTATGATGTACAGCGTACTGTGGAGTGGCAGAGTTGGTCTTGCAGTGGGTAACACATTGATCTTGGCTCAGTTTCAGCTCACTTCTTGTAAATAGATGGATATATTGTGAAAGACTGAAGCAGCCAAGTTCACTCAAAACTGAAAATGAACACAAAACACTCATGACAAATGGTTCAACAGTTTTCAGTGCTCCTCAACATCATTTTAGCTGCACAGTCCATTTTCCTCAGAGCTGTCCAACTCTGGCATGAACCCTTTCAGGTCAAAATGAAAAAAAGAAAGAAAAGGGGTTCTCGCCCCAAATAACAGAATAAATGGAATTGTTGGCAATTTTCAATCTTAACATTTCAATGTAATCAAAACACGCCATTTTACATTTGCAAATGCAACAACATATTCTAAGGGTGTGAATGGAACCCTGTCCCACACTTGCCCCTGATGTATCCATCATATCTATCTCAAAAGTCAGAACAGTACATCATCACACGTCTGAGGAATTTCACATCTTAATATTTTCTTCCACTTTTCTTTCAAAAGTTAGACTTTTTGTGCATTATGAGAAGACTTTTGGGGTTTTCACATATCAAAATTTCCTCAGGCTGGAATTGGGAACCTCACACCCACCCTCAGTGTATCCATCGTCTTTAATTGTAAGACACATTCTCCGGGGACATTTGCTCCGCGGTCAAATACCCTGCACTAACCGGATTCTTAACTTCAACCAGAGAACAAGGCATACCTAACCATAACCCTAAACTAACACCCGAATGTAAACTTAACCCTTTATATTTGACGAAATAAAGCCCGGAGCAATGGTCGCTAGTGCTCAAAAGTGACATTTGTGCATTTTAGCACACGAGGGATGCAAATCTCAAAAGCCCCCCCCCCCCCCCCCCCCGACAGTCTTTTGAACAGCTAATGTTCAAGTTGTCGCCAAATTTTGGTCCGGACTCCCTTCAAAATGTTCTATGGATGTGTTACTTACCATTACACTTTATCATACACGATTCTTTAGCAGTGCATTCGGATGTAGATCTCTTGCAATCTTGAATCTTGGGGGGGGGGGGGGGGCAGGGGGCAGAGTGCCCCCCTGATAATTTTGCAATCTTGAAGGCGAAAAGTTACTGAAAGTAAAAAATAAGAATGTTGTATACTGCACAATCTTAAATGAAATCTTAGGCTACATCATTCTGATAATTCAAAAAACTCAAGATACACAATTATTCTTATTTACTACGTAAACGGCTATTTGAAAAAACTTTTACAGTTCATTAAATAGAATTATATAAAATGACAAAGCACCACGTCCGGAGTACCATGGTGGTGATGAAAAGTTGTGTATTTTCTTTGAATGCAACCTGTACAGAATATATTATGTGTAGTTTTTAATGTTGTAATAATATGCAAGAAAGATGACAGTTCTGCTAGGAGCATGAACTTCAGATTCAAGCTTGCTATTGAACTTCTACTAGTTGACTTGACATTTTATGAACCTAGAAAAGTTCTTTCCGTTGAATGTTTTTTTAATTTTTGATCCCATATCGTCTCCGGACAATTTCAGCATTGTTGCCCCAAAATCAACTTTAAGCATTTTGTAAAATTTTGCATAAATCCAAATGGCCACATGTATATAATTATAGGCAATGCTAAACAGCCCAAGACGACTTTCGCACTAAGTGCGCGTTGCACCCAACGCTAACAGTGTTATTAATCTTGTTGCGATGAAACCTGTGATACAATAAATTTCCCAATATAAATATCCTTCGTTGCATCACAGGTTACATTACATAAGATGAACAACACAGTGGATTTTGATATGAAAATTATGCAAATTGTTCAAAGTTGTCCCTTAGGCAACAAAACTGAAATTGTTCAGTGACCACTTACGATTAAAAATCAACAAAAACACTTCAACAAAAAGAACTTTTCTAGGTTCGCTGTTGGTTGTGGGAGAGTCAATTAATGGGCTTTACCTTCGTTAATTTCAGAACTAATCAGAAAAACCTGTAGCTGAGTCTAGAGCTCTAGGGGAGATCCAGGTGAGTTGAGCCACAAGGAGAGTTGATCCACCCCCTAGAACTACCACTTGCATTCAAGAAAGAAAGTTCAAACGCCCACTGTTGGTAGTGTGTCACATATCTTTCTTTTCAGTTAAGGCAAAAAGTTGCATAACAGCTCTATAAACATGAGGTGAAGGAAGAACTCTAAATTGCTCCAAAAAGTGGATTTTAGAGTTAGAGGTTCGACCCTTTCAATCATTTACATAGGAACAGTTACTTTTGTCGCATTGTGGGCAACATGTAGACTATGCTTGTAGATTTATTGAAGAGGTTTTGCTGGAATTCGATAGAACTGCTTTGAAGGGAATCAATTCATATGTCAAAAAGGCCGACCTGGGGAGAGATGAGCCACTAATCATTAGGAGACTTGATCCATATCTCCTCTGGTACACATGTAATGCCAATATGTGAGATTACTACTTGAAAAAAAAAAAATGCTGTATTCAAGTGACTACAGAAACTGCACATCCCTTTTGTCCTAGGCTCTCAAATGGAAATCTCATGAAATGGGAGTTAACAGAGATAATGACTACATTTGAATGACATAATCTTAGGCCTATGTACGCTACATGAAACCACTAGCGTAGCTGGGGGGGGGGGGGGCAGGGGGCAGAGTGCCCCCCTGACAATTTTTCCTCTATATATATATATTTTTTTGGGGGGGGTAGAATTTTATTTTATTTTTTATTTTTTGCTAGTCAGAGAATTTTGGAGGAAAACATGTGATAACTACCCCCCCCCCCCCCCACTGAAAGACCTTTTTTGAGGGCTGGGGGAAGAAAGTTGTCGCACCCCCCCCCCCCCCCCAAGAAGTTGTCTTTTTAAAAATTTCTTTGATATCTTACCTTTTGTGATGGTAATGATAATAAAGATGATATGATGATGATGATGATGATGATGATGGTAATCACCATGATAATGGTAATGATGATGATACTACTTACTACTGCTACTGCTACTATTACTACTGCTACTACTACTGCTGCTGCTGCTAGAAATATTGATGATGCTAATAGTCATCACCACCATCATCATCATAATTATACAGATCATTAAGGGTTCTGCTATTTGCAACAGTGTGATTGATGACAGAAATAACATTTTTTTGTGGTGATAATCTACCACAGACTATGACTATATGAATATTTATACAAAGAAATACATATTTAGTATGGCTACATGTTGTAAACATAATGTAAATATGTGTCAGGATGTTTAGACTAATTAATTTGATGTATAACCACGACAGTCAATAGATTTAGTATCCTCGAAAGGGGGAAATGATATGCAAAACAGCACATTTTCGCAAAAACCCCTAACATTTGCATATTCATCAGAGTTGTAAATATTGAATCTTCATGGATGGAATAATGTGTCATTTTTTTACGGGAAGTACTCTATTTGCAGTGATTTGTGGTGTATACTGTTGGTTAGATACGAACAATCAAAATTACAAAATTAATCAATTGCTGCAACCCCACGGACCTTGTAAGATATAACCATAAAGGAAACAAAAATATTCAGTACAATATCTGTATCTCTGCAACTGTGTGCAATTTTGTGTATAATTTGTCATCGTCTTGTTTTAAAGTATTTTTCGGAGGACTAACTTTATGTGCAGTGACCACATCTGTATTTCCGCGTAGGTTATGTATACAATGAAATTAAAAGAAAAACTTTTAGCTTAATGCCTTCCTGTAAATGGTAATTAAATATATCATATTCAGTCCATCTGTTCTTCGTTCAATATTATAACTTATGATTGAATCCTACTCCCATCTTCTATACAGTGTGAGTCAATAAAAAGGACACCAATATTAAGCCCCAATATTTTAAAAACCAAGTGAAATCGCTAAAATGTATTATAATGGTATGATAGTTGATGATGTATTCTTTAATTTGATAGGCTGCTCACCAAAATGCGATTATGGATGAATGAGCACTGGCCATTTTCAAAAAGTATGTCAGAATCAGCTTTGCCCAAGTTTGGGCTGAATGGTGTTCGGGAGTTGCTTTCATTATTTGTGAGTGCGTTCTATTTCAGCCAACCTTGGATTGACCGTTCATTTCATTCAAAACTTGGGCGGAGGCAAATTTGACATGCATCAGGAAAAACGTTACTGTTCAGCTGTCCATTGTCGAATTTTATTGATCAAGGTGTCAACTTTTAGGAAACATGATAGGCTACAATATGAGTATCTATGATTAAATCTATATGTACTGATTGCAACGACATTTATTGTTGAATCTGTGTTTCATTTTTGACTCACACTGTATGTGGAGGGGCATGTGTAGTCGATATGGAGTTCGTGTACAGTTCATGTTAATTTTAGGCCACCACTATGAATGTATTCTACTTGTTCCCACTAATAAAAAAAATGATCTTGCCACTCTATCTGTTGAACTTTAGTGACCTTAAGCCAACGTCAAAAGTCAAAGGTCATTAACATGACCATACGTCATTCAAAGTATGTTGAATTTGGTATCAAATTGTAACAAACTTTATAAGGAATAACTTCATGATGACACATGGGTTTCGTCTTTAGACCTCTTAGATTTTCGTTATATATAAATCCATATAAATAAACTTATTATAATACACTCAAAATATGCATGTTTAATTAATTTCATTTTTGATTAACTTGCATAATGCCAAATATGGTTATGTTATGACTTTCCATTGCAGAGATATAGCATATGTTAGAATTTTACAAAATGGCGCCTAGATGACGTCACGATGTATTGACTATGTTGAAAAAAAAATCTGTGCTGACTCAGCACAGAAATTGCTGAGACAATTACCATATCTACCAATGTACCAAATTTGAGTATATTTGAATAGGTAGTTTTGGAGATATTGTGTGTACAAAAAAGTAGGTAGAAATAAAAATAGATAATAATGATAATAATAATAAAGAAAAAAAAAAAAAAAAGAAAAATTCGTACAAAAATATAAGGTGGTCTGTACTTGAAGTACATCCCACCTAATAATGTGTTGTTTTAATCAGTGTTTTAGTGACTACTGATGTATTGCTAAATGTTTATACGGTAGAATCATAGATGTTGAGTCATAATAGACCTCTATCATATCTATACGAAAATGGTTTTATTTCTTCAATGCTTAAATCCAAGTGTTCCATCTTATGTTTGCATTGTGTTGAAAATTTTTTTTTTTTTGTTATGTTTTTTTTGTTTGTTGAGTAATTAAAAAAATGACACTGGCTATCGCTGATTAAGAAAAAAAATGAATAATTATAACTCATGCCACGGGATTGATTGCGAGGATGAATATGTTCCGTAATTATTCATTTGTTACAAATGCCCCAGCCCCAGCTGTCCATCTTTAAGTCAGCATAGATCGATGTATCATCTTTAAGTCAGCATAGATCGATGTATCAAAGATGCGTCTACAATTTGGAAAACAGGTCCATTTGCTGCCTGAAATAATTCATAGTTTACCATTAGTTCAATGTCATTGTATTTCCATTTACGAAATCATGCATATTATTATGGCGATTATACCAGCACTTTATACTAGGCAATGCAGGCCAATCCACAAGCGAAACATGTCTTTCCCTACTTCCATTTACAAGGTGGCACAACTCTCCCATGGGTGGCTCAACTCTCATTTGGAGTATGCTCAACTCTCCTCACCCTGTGGGAGACTTGTGCCATTCGACATTTTTTTTAAAAACGGACTACTACTTTGAAATGCAATCACCTTGAATATTATAACCCATATTGTATTATAACATAGGAGCTAAATTTCAAATGAGAAGAAGTTCTCCAACCCACAATGCAGGTTTGGGGAAATATGGCCCATTATGAAAAAAGTAGTTAAACTCTCCTGGATCTCCCCTACACTGTAAAAAATAACTGTAAAACTACAGGTTTTTTGGCCCTTGAAATTACAAGTTATTGCCGTTATTTCAGTTTTACAGTCTTTTCCTGTAAAACAACAGCAAGTTTATTGGTTTACCGGAAATGAGCATATATTTACAATCGCCCGACATAAATTTTATGTGATTTTATTGTAAATATATGCTGATTTCCGGTTTAAAAAAAAAAAAAAAAAAAAAAAAAAAAACCCGGGGAAAACGGGCATTCCCGGCATCCTGACTGCCAGGAAATTCCCGTGAAAAATCGGCAATTTTTTTACAATGTATGGATATACATGTGAACTGGAAGTGCACGATATAATTTCATACGACTGTCACATGACAGTTTACCAAATAAGACCGCTGAGCCCCCATTCCCCCCTCCCTTCCCATGCTCGTGCTCCCTCAATAGCTGGACCCACGCTACGCTACTACTTATTAAACCACACATCCATCTTTGAATGTCGATGGTTTTTATCCAAATTGATGAAGAACAAATCTTCGGAAAGGTAAAGTTCAACAGATGACAGCTGACATGACTTGTTCTAATTCTTGTGTCAATCATTATTGCGTCTTTAAATGAACGTCATTTTTATCCCAATCCTATTTGCTACACTTACCAAGATTGAAAGCTAAATTATAGATATAAGAGAACTTTTCTTTATAACAAAACCCTCCTTTACTCCATTTGCAACACGTGTTATTGGCGGTGACGTTGATATTGGTCAATTTAGCTTATATGATTAAAAAGGTGTTATCGTTTAAATTCAATATCTCGCACTAAACTAAATAAAAAATAATAGCATATTGTCAAATGAGCAGCCTGCCAAAAGACCAAATGATCACGATTTTTATAAATATTTTTGAAGTTTCAAGTGGTAATAAGTTGACATTATGTCATAAACGACACTAACTTTAAACGAATCTTCGATGGAAAGCTAACAGAAAACATTGAAATAATGGAGCTGACTCATAGCACCCCCCCCCCTCCCTCTATTCACATTTCTCATAAAACAAGATGTAATGCATCGTCATGATCTTGAGAAGTGAACACACACACACGAATTTGATAAAAGTGGTAGAGGGCGCCACTGCAATATCAATGTTTTTTTCTATCTACCTGTAAATCCAAATGTAATACTAAAAAAAATAAAAAAAATAAATAAATACATAAAAATACAAATACTGTAATGCGACTTGGTATTCTCCTCCATGGTACATATATAAATTGTATATTATCACAGTTATTTACACGTATGTTTTGCGTCTAGTCTAGACTACAATTTCCTTTAATACAATTTATCTCTTATTCGTCTCACACTCAACCTTTCGTGCGTCCCTTTTTCCAATTAGTCGATTCCTTTCTCTCTATCTCCCTTTTCTATTGATTTCTATTTCTTCCATACTTTCTGTGTAATTCAATCTCTTTTGTAATACTCATTCCAATAATTCTCCCTCTCCCACTTGTCTCCCCCCCCCCCCCCTCCTCTTTCCCTCCCCATTTTCGCTGTCCCTCTTTCTCTAAAAAGTTACAAGGCGAATCTTTAAAACATGGGTCCAGATGACTCTGCTCCACATAGTTTACTTCTTGGTAATTTTGGAATCATCGCAATGTAAACGCATCGCTTTTTTATTAAAAAAAAAAAGATATGAAGGTAACTACCGTTCAGCCTATATAGCACATAATATGAATATATGTATGTATCCATCTCTAAGCACTTGATATTTTGTATATACATAATTTATTTAATATAATTACATAGATTGATACGCTAAGCTAAGTTACAAATAACCAAATGTAAAAACTTTTTAAAAAGAGGAAAACGAGGAAAAGTAAGAATCTGTAAAATACACATGTATTATGAAGTGCATTGCACTAGCAAAATCTTTTTCGTGGTATAATAGGAAACGAAAAGTATGAGGCTTGTGCTAAGGACGCCTTTAAAAAAAATGCATTATGATATAAAAGAACAGAAGACACCAAGATTAACATTCTACTTAAACATGTAAGAGAAGAAAAGGAAACGGTTTTCATCTCTCATTCGTAACAAGGATTGAATAAGTGCATTGCAAAATATACATTGCAATACACGAAAAATTGAAACCACCTCCGAAAAATAACGTATAAATTTAACCTTTACTCACAGAAACCCATCACTGCCAGAAATTAAAACCCCCAAAGCCCCAAAAATCTATGACATACGATTTTTATTCACAACAGGCCATGCAACAACAAGATAAAAATCAGGTATTTATGACATATAATATGTACCTTTTCATAAAATATTTCAAAACGTGCATTTCTTTATTTAAGGTATTATATTAAATCAAGGTGAAACGTTAGTACTGATTTGTCATAAAATTCGACTTTATTTTGGTATGCCAACAGAACATAAATGCAAATTTCAGTTTTAATTCTTAATAAAAAAAATTAAAAAAATCAGAAATAGTGTTTTGTGCATAGTCACGACACTATAGTGTAGAACTGTTAATATTTGGTCATAAATATCAGTGTTTTTTACACTGTATCATTCGTAAGATGAAGATGAAATTTTCATCTCATGTCTTAACAAACATGATATTTTCCTTACATATAGTGTATCGGTGTTTTAAATATTTCATTTATGTATTAATCAAACTCAACTATTACAAATTAGATCGCTTGATTCACAAAAAAGTACATGTATTGTTATCCGTAGACTTGCTACAAATGTTGTTTAGGGGGTGTTGTTTTTTTTCATACAGTGTTTTCTACTCCATGTTACAAAACATCATTCTCTTAACTGAAATAGAATTGTAAGTGAAAAATTAAATAAAGTGAAATTCTATGATTTTTATTTAATCTGAGGAATACAATAGTTTTTAAAGAGACAACGATTTAAAATGACTTATTCATCAACTGACAAAATGTAGGCCGAATGGGGTTATTTTGAGGGGGCTTTGATATGGCCCGCCGATAAAGGTTGTTTACGAATTGTAATATTTCCCGCATCATTCGTAAGATGAAGATGAAATTTTCATCTCATGTCTTAACAAACATGATATTTTCCTTACATATAGTGTATCGGTGTTTTAAATATTTCATTTATGTATTAATCAAACTCAACTATTACAAATTAGATCGCTTGATTCACAAAAAAGTACATGTATTGTTATCCGTAGACTTGCTACAAATACCACGTGAAATAGTTTTTGCATTTGTTTCATACATAGTTTACATAATAGTTTACCCCCTTCCCTTCATTCCATTTTCATCTTTCTCCCTTTCACTCTTTCTCTCCTTGACCAAGTAAACATAATGGGTACACCATGTCCCGCTTTACATTTGTGAGGACTTGTGGTCTTTGCCGAACTTGTATCTATTCCAAGCCTGAATGACATCAACCCATGTTGTTGTGGGAAGTCCTCTAATGACGTCCTTCCATTGCTTTATACATGTAGTGATTATTGAGCTCTGTGTTTTCCTCTATACTAAGAATGAAGCTCAGAGAGGTAAATCGATGAAAGGGAGAAAAGGGTGTATTCCTTTTCTTCCTTTCATCAATTTGCCTTTAAATTCTTCCTCATTATAAGAAAGGAAACGAAAAACGGATTGCCTAAAGATAAGGTTCAGTAGATACATATAAGGGATTGTCAGTCATTTCTGTCGTATCTTCATCTTCTCTTTCCAATGTGAAATAGAAAGGATCATGTGATGATGTCGTCTTTCCTCTCGGGGTATGGTCCTGATGAGTCTGAACCTCCTCGCTGTCGTTTTGAGGTTGAGGGTCATGAATAGAATAGTATTTCTTCTCAGAACAAGACGAGCTACGTTGAGTGTGACGCATCCTTGTGTCAAAGCTGATGGATATACCTGAATCTGCAGAGTTCGGTGTCAAAGGCTTTGGCGTGGATCCATCCCTAGGGATGTCTGCATCTTCATAATCATGTTTATCATGGTTAACGTTAGAACCATGTCCATCAGAAATTGGGCTTCCCTTTGAGGTCACGCAATTCAACAATTCACCTTCCCCGAGTAGTATCCGAAATGCAGGATATGAACCATTGACGTCTAGGGTGGTAAATGGATCCTGATAAGGACGTTGTTGGACATCGTTAGAAGATCCATCCAGATCCTGCCCGGGAAACCCAGCAGACACATCTATATCCGAAGGCTCAATGGATTGAGGATCCTGATGTCTGTGATCTTTGTTGGTAGATTGACAAGGATTTGCACGGTCACTTTGGTTCCCAGGTTCTGCATAAGTACGACCCGCGCTGACTGGTCGTAGAGGAAGAGGCCGAAAGTTCACAGGACATACAGTTTGTGTAGTAGTCCCTGATCTGAGATTTACAAGTTTTAGTGCAAGGGTACGTGTAGAAGAGAGAGTAGAGTCAACGGTCAAGGTGCTGTCGGGTTCTTCGACTCTTGAAGCAGGATGAAGAGAATTAACAACACTTGGGATGTTACTGGAGGAATTTTCGGTAGACTGAAAACTAGTTGAAACCACAGAAATGGTAGAATGGTCTTGTCTAGTTATGTCTGAACTAATGGTGTTGTGTATGCTTGTGGGAGATTCTGACAGACATTCTGTTGTCGACATGTATCTGTTTTCAATGACTATGCTTGAATAGGACAAGACTGGGAGGAATCTCGAGGCATCTTCTGGATAGTGGGTTCCTCTTTCTCTGGATCTCTCATTTGACTCGCCGTGGATATCGGTTTGGTACGGCACAAGACCCCTATAGTAAAACAAGATGTTATACCTTAATGCTTTCAACCTATAAGTTTTAAATTATGTCATACCTCCCAGAAATTTGGACAGAAATATTTAGGCCTACAAAGAAATCATTCGACGAATATCAATTTGAAAATGATACATCCCGACTTTTATCAGCACTGGGCCCTCTTGCATAAAAAGTTGCGATTAAACGCAACTCGATTTTCAACCAATCAGGATCGCGTATTTTGGACTTGCATTTAATTTTTTGAGTTGCGTTTAATCGCAAATTTTTATGCAAGAGGGCCCTGGTGGTGAAGTTATACGATTGATATCATATGGTGATAACAAGTGGGCGGGTATTAGTTCATTGTGTCAGCTAAACTAAAAACTGATTTTGTGAGGGGCAGAATAACACTGGCAGATACCAAAGCAATATGTGTTTCCTAAATTATAGATTCATGATCGAACAGTTCACACAATGGAGATCCGTTCTGTATCCTACGAAAACAAATATTTACAATTTGGGATGGTGTTTAATTTATTCCAAAAAAATTGTTATGTGCAAAGAAAACTATCTGAACTTAAATAAAACATATATCTGAAAGCGTTCAGTCATGGCCCACCTATATTTCATCTCTGCTAAAAATATTATTGCTGATGGTACAGCGTTGCCCGTTAGGGTACAGATTTTTCGAGTGCGAAAAGTAAATACTTGCCCCGAAGAAAAAGAGTTACTGGACAGTCCCCCTGCTGATCGTTACCATCATGGGAAAGTAAGCTGAAGGTGTCAGAGATTCAGGAAGAGAAGCATTGCGGTGTGTTAAAAAGAAAATGCCTTTCGTAAAGTCTTAATAATAAGCGAATGTGGGTAATGCGTGAGAACTTGGTTGTGAAAAAGCATATCTACGGCACGGTGTTTACAACCCATTCAAATATAACGGCTTGCTTTCCAGGATAAAAAATAAACAGGACCAGAACAGCTACATTGTAAAAATGTTTGGTAAAATTTTACCCAATATCGGGTAAATCTTACCCAATGTTGGGTGAAATAGTTGGGTAAATTTTTCCAAGCAAACATAAATGTTCCCTTTTTACCCAATATTGGTTAAAATTGTACCCAATTCGTTTTTAGAGTGTACACTATTTATTGAAGGTTCGAAGTCCTAATATTTGTTATGTACCATTGCACTATAACCTTATAATGTCCCGAATGTAATGATTCCAGAATACACGTTGAGTTCATTATACAATTTGTTCAAATTAACTGTCCCCATAACTTTTATACACTCTTTCTACGCCATATAGTGAACTGTAAAAAATAATATGCCCATTGGTAATTTTTATTTATTTTTCCCATGTAGAATTTACTTCAAAACATAAGTTTTGCCACTTACGCACTCGATTTAAGTCTTACTAACTCAAACTTTCAATTTAGTAGAATATACGTGCAATTCTAAAGTAAAATAAATATGAAAGAAAATTTAAGTAGTTTCAACTTGTATCAATTTAGTAATATTAACTCAAAATAAGAAGTTATACATATTACTCAAACAATTTATGTAGATTGTACTTATCTTTTTTAAGTGAAGACTGATGCAGTGCGTAATATAAGTATTAACATAATTCATGAATATTCATTAAGACCAAATTCATCTCTTTTTTTTTAATAAAACAATTCTTTTTAGTGGTTGAATGAAAATTTAGGAAGTTTAAAATATTTCCTAATTCATTTAAGCAAATATAAGAAGATAAGACATTTTTAATTGTCACTCAATTCAAAACAAATCAAAACTTGATATTTCAGGAAAATTGTCAACCACTTTTCTTTTTAATAAAGGCGATACGATGAGTATATAAAGAATTCGGAGCCCTTTCAATAGTTGTCAGATTCAAGCGTAAGTAATAGTGTTTGTTGGTGATGATGATAGATAATTGGTTAAATCCTAAATCATGTAAATTGAAAAAGTGTCAGTGAATGTTAGATGGGTACACGTTTAAACATGTCATTTTTTAAATTATCTATCATGATTACAATACTTAAATTATTTACGTTAATGTAACTCAATTTAACTGAGTAAAAATTTATTAAGCAAAATAAGTAAATTATACTTAAAATTTCCTGTGACAAATACTTAAAATAATCAAGGCAATCTGTTGACATAAATTTTTTGAGTAATTTCGTTGATTTTTTTTTTACAGTGATGGACAAATTTAGACGTTGATATCTCCCGGCTCTTTCTGGGTATGACTTTCCTAACACTGCCCCCAAATTATAGATAACTCAACATTTTACATGATCGTGAAATTAACGTATTAATGCGGTGCGTTAGTGTAACATTGAATTGTCATGATTTATTTCGCTCCTCTTGATATTCAGAGCAATATTTTTATCAGTCGTGGTTTTTTTTGTTTTGTTTTTTTTTTTGTTGTTGTTGTTGTTGTTGTTTTTTTTTTGGGGGGGGTTCATAAAGTATTTTCTATTCCATATTACAAAACATCATTCTCTTAACTGAAAATGGAATTGCAAGGGAAAAATTAAATAAACTGAAATTCTATGATTTTTATTTAATCTGAGGTATACAATATGATTACATAGACATTTAAGAGTGCATGTCGATTTTGTGTTATTATATTGATGTATCCTCCCCTCAATATTGTGCAGATTAATATTGATCAAAAATCTTATACCTACCATAACCGACTGTTGTTAAGGTCTCCATTTTTTGTCTTTTTTAGCCTTATGATGTACAGAACTAGGACGATGATGGCAATGAGGGTGATGACGGTGATTGGAACGCCAACCGAAATGCCAAGACTGACACCAGTTCCTGAAAATTCATTATTATAAATTAGTATGTCGTTATATAGGGGAACAAGATCACCTTATCACATTTGTGGAAAAAAGACAGCTGCAGTGGTTTAGTCATGTAACTAAGATGGAAGAATAGTTTGGCAAACACCATCTTGCAAGGAGGAACCAATGGCAGAAGAAAAGGGGCAGACCGACTAAAATCTGGACCCTCTTGCATAAAAAATTGCGTTTAATCGCAACTCAAAAAATTAACGCAACTTGATTTTCAGCCAATCAGGAACGCGTATTTGGGACTTGCGTTTAATTTTTTGAGTTGCGATTAAACGCAACTTTTTATGCAAGAGGGCCCTGGATTGATAACATAAAGCAGTAAACAGGAATGTCTTCTGAGTCAGAAAGTTATGGAGAACATGTGCCTCAACCCAACGGCCTCCAATCTAGATAGATGTCGTTAAACTAACGACTTCACAATTTCATTCTGTCGCTACATAAGTTGGTACAGAAAGGGGAAAAAAAGGATGGATTTTTTCTATTTGTCCAATCGCATGTTTTCAAACCTACTTGCCTAATGGATAAAGTGAATACTATTTCGTCCTCTAAATATATCTGATATTAGTAACTTGCACAAATATGCACAAAATTTATCAACAAAAAATAAAACTGTTTAGCAAGACGTTGTTAAAAGAAAAGTAAAAACGAACTACGGGCATTCATCCAGTTTGCACATTAATTTTACCACTCCCTTCATTAATAAACTAGAATGGAGGCGCGATGGCTCCATGGCAGAGCAGTGGTCTCGTAACTGGGAGTACCCGGGTTCCAATCCATGTGCCCTTTGGTAAGGCAATAATCATTACCAAGTCCCTTGAAGAGGACTTAAAGCTGTCGGTTCCGTGGTTGGTCACTTACAAGCATACACATGCTTCCCTAGCAGTCAGGTAAAATCAACTGTGGAGCCTTAAAATATTCCCTACAAAGCAACTGTGAATAATACAAATTATTTGTGAGTATGATTTATAGGATGTTGTATATACTTGAGTGGTTAGAACACTTGATTGGAGAGGCGAGTGTTGTGGGTTCGAGTCTTGGCACATTTACCACTATAAGGGGTACTTTATTATTATGAGCACTGCTATCTGTAGCTTTCTGAAGCCAGTGTAATGGGCGCACATCGATCTCATAATGAAGAGGTCAACAATAATGTTTGCATGACATACTTATTTGTGCTTGATAACTCGAAAAGACAATTTAAGCCGTGGATCAGAAGGACGAAAGTTTCCTGAATCTTCCGCTGTGTGACTGTGATAAAAATGCTTACCATTAATTTCTGACGTGTTGTTTGGTGCCGGTACCGATGGTACTAAAATGAAACAAACAAATAAAGCAATATAAAAGGAACTGCAACTTGGTGTTTTGGGGGGTTTTGCCTTCATTTATTTGAAATTTTGAAAAAAAAACAACAATGGTTACAAAGTCATAAACATTCGTACATATGTTGCACAGACTCATAAATAACACTTTTTGTAAAATAAATGAAAATATGAAACATGCGTATAATGTGCATAAATCCAAGCATTCTTCTGGCTTTGTTTCATAATCTTTCACAATAAATATTGTAGGCTACAACTCACAAGACCGACAGCCAACGAGACCGACATATCGTTATTGGGGTTTCTGAAGTCTTTTCTAAGGGTTCACCAGACCGCGTTGTCAGTCCCGTGGGCTGTCGGTCTACTCAGGTGTCTCCGCTCCGTAATAAATGAATACACGAAGACAGTGAAAATACGAAACTTTTGAACAAGGGAAGGTTGAATTATGGAAAATATTAGAAAAATCACTTTACAAAATATTAATGATTATTTACCAAAAATCATTAGAAGCTCAATTAGAAAACCAGAAGTTTCGATTTTTCTGTAATATAAATCGGTGAACTCCAGGATTGACATTTAGTACAATCTGATATACATGTATAACATGTATAACAGAGAATTTAAACCGAAAATTGAAAAAAGATCAAACTCTCTCCCTATACATATATACAGAAGAATTTTTGTTACCATTTCCCACCGTAGAAATCGAGAAAGGGGGCACCGTGCAAACTGGGTAGCAATTCGTATTTTGCGGATAGTGCCTCGTTTCAGATCATCCCATATGTCCCCTCTCAAAAAAGAATATTCACCCACACCCATGCACATTAGGTCTGCCTACGAATTTGCAACCGTGTTTGTTGGATTCAGGTAATGTAAGAAAATCTCAGAAAAAAAGGTAATGAATTTGACTGAAGTCACAAAGTTATTGATTTTGTTTTTCATTATAGAAGTTCGCAACGAATTACATCGTACTTTTAACAGCAGATAACTGAATATACATAAATAATTGTCTTCCAGGAATAATCGAAACATTGAAAGTGAAGTAACAAAACCCTCAACTATTTCAGTCACACACTGGACGTAATAGCCCATTTCTGGCATCAAATAGCCTCTAAAGCTAGCAACATCTTGTTCTAAAATTTTCCACGTAAATGTACTAAACTCATCTAGTTGTAAAGCAACATCATTTTATACACAAAATGAGTATGGTAGGCTAACACTGACAAATCTCAAAAGAAATGAATGAACAAGGACAACACCGCCCACCTTTTCATACATTAATTTTTTTTTTTCCAGGGAAATTACCAAACTAATTAAACTAACCACACTCAACATTTTAACCATGCAAATGATGTCAATTGGTGCATATATTTCTAGATAGGCCACCGCCACCAACGTCTTCTCATGTACGCAGATCCTAGGTAACTAAAACATTGGTTGAATGAAATGCCATTTTCGGACATTTCAATCGAACGAATGGCGTGCATTGTGGTTTCCTGAATTATACGTCAAATACGCCAAAATATCAGCACCATCCATCTGTTATACATCAGTACATGTTTTCCAAGAGTGACATAAACCTAAAAACTAAAATACTGAATTTCAATTTTAGAACAAATGAGAATCTTGACCGAGAAGGTAATGTTGTCAACAACGAAACTTGTTGTGAAATAATAATACTCAGATCGTAAGTCCACTAAGCCTAGCTTTGGACTATTAATATTGGCTTGTATTCTGAACTAAGGTTTAACTTAAAATCCAGTCTAAGTTAAACCAGATTTTGATTAAACCTGATTTAGGCTGCAAGTCCAGTCTAACTTTCTATACAAAGTTAAACTACACTAGACGGGAGTTTAAGTTAAACCAGAGTTCAGAATGTGATTTTCTAAAGCTCCCGTATAAAGGGCAGGTTTAGACTGGGTGTAAACCACACTTATAATACACACTATAAGTTAAACCGGAGTTCAGAATAAGGGGCCATTCTGTTGGATATCTCTTGGCAATGATTTCAAAATGTATCATTTCCTTAAAAGCTCTCGCTTCCAAGCAGTTGTGTATATGAAGAAGAAAGATATAATTATGGGTTGCCATTTTGACTTTAAAACCTTACCAGACCCGGTAAACGACTCATCTTCAGCTGAACCTATAGACAGAAAGATAGTGGGGTGGGGAGAGAAACAGAAAGAGAAAGAGGGAGGAAGAGGAGAGAGAGAGTGCGATGAGTGAGAGAAGGAGAGTGGGGGATAACGATGGAGAGGGATAGCGAGAGAAAAAATAAAAAGTATTGTGATCACAAGTCAACTAAAACAATAAAAACATTCAGTATAAGACAACGGAGGAAAACAAATGAAAAGAGTTTGACCTATGAACAATTGTCTTTAGAATATACGGCACACCATATCCCGAAAAATTTGAAGACACATGTTTCGGTGTCAATGAAATCTGACTACTAAAAAGTACCGGTCTCACATTTCCGACAGCAAAGCATAAATCGGTACCTTGCAGTCTATGAGGTGTAAGAGGTGATGAAATTCCGAATGTTAATGAGCTACCACTATTATGATGGTACAGTACTTAGTTATCAATGCAGATATAGTTATCATATACAGGAAAGGTAGGATAGGGCTTCAAAATGGATGTCAAGTGATGAATGCAAACTTTTATGATAAAACGTAGCTTTTGCTTGGTAAAATTGCTATGCATTGTTATTTAAATAAAACACTTGATGGGTTGAAGAAGGAAGGTAACTTTCAAAGTAAATGTCATTTAATACTTTTTTTTTTTTTTTTTTTTTTTTTTTACACAATGTCATGATGTCAAATCATGGCTCTGCTTACCGGTATTTCTTTCTCGACATGATGGAATGGTTCCATGCCATTCAAAATCTTGTGATGGAGAATTCTTTGCCCTGCCACACTTCAGCACCTGATTTCCACCCACTATCTCGTGGTTGTCGTAACACACAGCAGTGATAGACGTGCCGAACATGTATCCATGTGATGTCGTCTTCCAAGATCCATTGTTCAGCGGAGGTGGCTCGTTGCAGAACCCGAATGAGGCTATACAGATATCGAGAAACAGGAGAACCAAACATAATACTTCAAATTCACTCCCCCCCCCCCCCCCCCCCATAAGTGTTACACCGATAAAAAGGTATCTTGGTCGAGTGGTATGAACACTTGTCTGGGGATGTGAAGGTCGTGAGTACAAGCCCCGACACGGTATTTCGTCACGAAATTAATCTACATTTAACACGAATCTCCTTTTACAACAAAATCATAAGTAATTCAAGAGTGGTTCGGTTCAGTTGGATTTTTAGGTGTTACTAGGGTAAGCTTATGTATCGTTCTAATAAAACATCAGAACAAAAGACTAACAGGCTTACAGAATATTTCGCTATTGACACATTACAACTAATCAAACTTTAATCAAAGCAGTAATATGATTCCTATTAGAATTCTAAGAATGTTATTACTGTTGAAGAGAGTAGCCCAGTGCCCAGTTTGACTTTCCACGTTTATCCCGCACCGATCACGATCCTGAGAAAGTTTGGTAATGTTCAGGTCAGTCTGATTGATACATGAGCAACAGGTTCCATTATGATGTACAGCATACTGCGGAGTGGCAAAGTTGGTCTTGCAGTGGGTAACACATTGATCTTGGCTCAGTTTCAGCTCACTTCTTGTAAATAGATGGATATATTGTGATAGGTTGAAGCAGCCAAGTTCACCCAAAACTGAAAATGAACACAAAACACTCGTGACAAATGGTCTAACAGTTTTTTCAGTGCTCCTCAACATCATTTGCTGCACCGTCCCTTTTCCTCAAAGCTGTCCAACTTTGGCATGGACCCTTTCAGATCAAAATAAAAAAGAAAAGGGGTTCTCGCACCTTTTTAGAAGCATATTAGGCCCCAAATAATAGAGTAAATGCAATCATTGGGAATTTTAAATCTTAACATTTTAATGTAATCAAAACACGCCATTTTACATTTGCAAATGCAACAAATTATTCTCAGGATGTGAATGGAGCCCCGTCCCACACTTGCCCCTGATGTATCCTTCATATTTATCTCAAAAGTCAGAACACTACATCATCACACGTCTGAGAGATTTCACATCTCAATATTTTCTCCCACTTTTCGTTCAAAAGTTAGACTTTTTGTGCATTATGAACAGACTTTGGGGTTTTCAAATATCAAAATTTCCGCAGGCTGGAACTAGGAACTTCATACCCACCCCCAAGGTATCAATCGTCTTTGTTCGACACATTCTCCGGCGACAATTGCTCCGCAGTCAAATACCCTGCATTATTAAAGCGAATTCTTAACTTCAACCCGGAAACAAGGCATACCTAACCCTAATCTAACACCCGACTGTAAACTTAATCCGTTATCTTTGGTTTGATTTGATTTGATTTGTTTATCTTTATGATCTTTTTTTTTTCTTCAAACATATTTTACAAACTGATTACAACATAATAAAGAAATATTAATACATTATCAAATAGAGTAATTGCATTGTATAATTAACATAAATGAATCATAATGAAGGATTGTCACATAAGCAAAGCTTGATAGAGCGACAATCCTTTACAAAAAATAGGAAATACTAAAGAAAGGGGGATATTAAAAAAGAAAAGGAAGAAAAAAAGAAGAAAGAAAAAAGACTTTTCGTTGCATTTAAAGTAATAGAAGTCAATTAAGGATGGGATGAGATGAGATGTATGGAGAAAGAAAACATAAATAGAAAAGGATGGTAAGTAGAAAAGTGAACTGTGTTGAAGAGATATTAGGGAAGAGTTAGGCAGAGGGAAGAAATGAAAAGTGGGAAGTGTAGGGAGTGCAAAGAGAGAGAAAAAGGAGAAAGAAAGAAAGAGGAAGAAAGAGGAGAGAAGAAGTAATATGTCATTTACGCCCAGAGTCATCATACTGTTTGATGAGGTACTTTTTGGCGGCTGCCTTGAAAGAATAGAGAGTAGTGTGTGACTTGACTGCATCTGGTAGTGAATTCCATATATCGGGACTGGTATGTCTAGTAGATTTGTGTGCTAACAAAGTTTTAGGATTATTTAAGTGGTAATTATTAGTGTTACGGGTTGGGTATGAATGAATACTTCTGTTAAGCATAAACATATCACTAAATGGGGATGGAACTTGAATAGAGACTTTAAACATAAGTAGGCCTAGGGCTATTTGGAGTGTATTTATATCAGAGACTTTAAGGGTGTTGAGTTTATGGAATAACGGGTCGGAGTTCGCTCTATAGTGCACTCTTAAAATGTTGGGTAAATTTAGTTGGGTAACTGCTGGTTGGTTAAAAATATTCCTAATTCTGGGCTATTATTAACCAACTGGACACTCGAGTGGTGTAACCAATATTGGTCAATACTTTTTACCTAAATATTGGGCATATATTTACCAACAGTATTTGGTAATTATGGGTTGGGTACTTGTTGCCCTGTAGTTGTGTAATTTTGGCACATTCCCTTAGCCAGTTGGGTAAATTTTGTTGGGTAACTGATGGTTGGTTAGAAATTCACTTTTGCCCAACTTGTGGTAAATATTTTTACCCAATATTGGGGAAAACACTTATATGAATATTCATGAATTTTTAGTAGCGTATGGTTTGGGGTGGCCCGATTTACTAACTGTCACCGAATGCATAAAAAAATATTAGGGGTATATAAGAGCTTGCACTAGTTTGCACTAACTGGGCGTTGTGGCGTGCGCCTGTAATCCAGCTAACAGTGGAAGTTATAAACTGATTCAGCGGACCCAGGTTCGAAACTGAGTCACGTCTTTCGGATGGTGACGTTAAAGGTCGGTCCGCTGACGTAAATAATCATATCTGATTGATACACGTAACAAGCAGATTTCATTTTTTTTACCTAGGTTGGAGGAAAAAGGAAACAATAAATTGGGCAGCTGAATTAGCCCAACCACATGATATTTGTTACCAAACAGCTGAACAAATAGAGGGTTGGGCAACCCTATTGGGTAAGATTGGTTGGGCAATAATTACCCAACTGAGAATATAACCAACAGTTGGGCAATTGTAGAGTTGGGTAAAATCTAATGGGTCACCAACTGATGGGCAAATTAAATTGCCCATCAGTAACATAGTAAATGGATTACCCAACATCAGTTGGGCAAATTTTAACCAAAAGTTGTGTGGACAGTATGTTGCCCAGTGTTGGTTAAAAATTGGGCATTATTTTGCCAACTTTTTTAAGAGTGTGTGTGAGCCCGTGCACATACGTAGTGCTTTCTTTTGCAGCAAAAGTATTGAATTAATCTTGTATTTGGCAGTATTTTCCCAAATCATCTTTGACGACAAAAAGCCCGTAGCAATGGTCGCTAGTGCTCAAAAATTTTGTGCATTTCAGCACACGAGGGATGGAAATTTCAGAAGCCCCCCCCCCCCCCCCCCCGTCTTTTGAACAGCTAAGCTAATGTTTAAGTTGTCGCCAAATTTTGGTCCGGATTCCCTTCAAAATGTTCTATGGATGTGATACTTACCATTACACTTTATCATACACGATTCTTTAGCAATGCATTGGGATGTAGATCTATTGCAATCTTGAAGGCGAAAAGTTACTGAAAGTAAAAAATAAGAATGTTGTATACTGAACAATCTTTAAATGCAATCTTAGGCTACAACCCGCGAGACCGATCTTGTTGGCAGTCAATTTCGTGAACCTTTTAAAATTTGTCATCATTCTGATGATTCAATTACCCAAAATACACAATTATTCTTATTTACTACCTAGCCAACTATTTGCAAAAAACTTCTTTAAACAAAACACCAAGCGATTGATTTAGGCCTATACTAGTTTTCCTGGCCAGTTTTGATAAAATATTTCAATCAGTTTGCTTAGTCATCGTTCATTAACTTTAGCCCAAACACAACTCTGCTGCATAAACAGTGATAAAATGTTTACAATTACACATGTAGATAATTCAATTTCATCATTGTGCATTCAAATGTGCACATATGCCGATTGTTGTTCTGCAGTCATATTCTATCAACTAATCGAATTCTACCTTCTATATACCATGTCCACCCTTGACCCAACACTATGCCCAACCCTAACCATAAACCTAACTTTTACTTAAAACCTAATTTCAACCCTAACCCGGTATCTTTTAAGAAATAAAGCCAGAAACAATGTCACCAGAGCATGTTGCGAATCATCCATTTCTAAATATTTTGAATAAATCTACATTCATCTTGCTTATCCTTAATCCTTCTCCTGAAAAGTGCAGAATATTTCAATTTTGTTTCATCGTAAAGATGTAAAGAAATTTAATATGAACTTCATTCTTTTCTATATAGATACCATATCTTCTTATTCCGAAACATGCAAAATGAATAATGCATATATCAGTCCATTTCATCAGTTCAACTCTGTCTCCCTGCAGACTCTATACTTACATTTGTTGCATTGGTAGATTATTCCGTCTAATCTAGAAACAGCCTCAGTCCCATTTATAAAGTCAGTCGCGTAAGATCCAGGAAACCCTGCTTCCTTGCATACTGTATCTGCTACATCCATACGCAAGTCATCTTTACATATGGGCTCCGTCAGTACTCTGGTATGCTCTAAACCTTCAAATGCTTCATGGATACCGGTGCTGTCTAATGGATAAATCAAGGTAATATAGGTTTTCTCGCTCATATTCGTCATCTCTTCATTCAATTTCATCAATTTTCAATTCAATTTAGTACGGAGAATCTTACTGCGTTCAAATCCTAAATTCAATTTTGTCAAATTGTCATTCATATTCGTTTTTTGTCAATCAAATTTAAAAATTAAGCATTCAAATTCGTCAATTGTCAATGAAATTCGTCTCTGTCGCAAAGCGAGTTGGGAATGCTGGATCGAATTCGTCATTTTTTCAAACAGATTCATTATTTTGTCATTCGAATTCGTCAAATATTATATGGGCCTTTATATATCTGGGAGACATTTTTGTGAGAAAGTTTGATGAAAATGAATGCCAACAGAAGAAATTGATTTTGCTGTCTCGTACTCAGCTACTGCGACCGACGAATTTGAATTGCAAATGACGAAAACGGATGACAAAGCACGAAATTGAATGAGAATGATTCAAAATTGATCGGCCAAAGATGAAATTGAAACGAGCATTCGCACATTCCACAGTGTCCGGGACCAAATTGAAAACACATTTATAAAAATTGAATGAAATGGTGACGAAAATGGGCGGGAAATCCTATCATATAAATAGTGCATGGTCCATCATGCACTATACCGGATTACGTGAACGAATTATCCCCAGAGCAATTTTGTTTGCAGGCCGAGGTGAAATAGACCTTCACGGGGGATAATTTAGTATTTGGAGTTATATAGTCCAGTAATGGTGCATAAATAGAACATGCACTAATTGTTATAGTACATAGACCCCTAGATCTATAACTGTTATTCATTTAACACGGGATTCCCAGTGCAAAAATCAAAGTAATAGTGCACAATCGTGCACTATAACAAAATTTTTGCACGTCACGTGATGCGAATCTAATCAATCACAGCGCCTATTATACATACACTATTTACTATAATAAAATGGTAAAATGGAACAAAATAGTTTACAGGGTTTAAAGTTTCACTAATAATGTAAGCCGAAAGCTACTTATCCCTTTTCTTTTAAACCGCGTTCAGCTTATTCCAAAAATTAGTGCAACGAGAAAGAAAATAATCATACGAAAAACACTTTGAGCACTGTTAATGGAAATAGCGCTTTAATAATTATCAGTTGAATAATAAGGAAGTATATTATAACTATTACTACTTTTATTGTTCTATGCAATATCAATTACTGGACTAATTTACGTGGAAAGTAATCTCATGACACTGTCACATACATCCATCTAGACCTGAAAAGAAAAGATACTTACCTGAATCTTCCAAGCAAGAGATGGACAAGTGAAATCCCGTTTTTGTCTCAGATCCATCAGAGTTGAAGGTTATCACAAGATGGTTCTCAAGAGAAACATATGGTGAAATCACTTTTCTTCCACTGTACTTTGCTTCAGTGGTTGGATAGTTCTCTTCCACTATACGTAGAACATCAACATCTTCGGTATGGAAATGACTGAATGTGACAATGATTCTTTTACCAGGGTCTACCTCTATGTACCACAGAATCCTTCTGTTGTTTTCGTAGTTTCTAGGATAATTTTGAGACGTCACATTTTTGGTATCACCACATCTGATCGATATAGTCTTTCCATCACCTGTAATTTGAAATGGCATCAACTAGAACATTAATGGCTACATAATTTAAACTATTCATAAGCAAATCCGTCTTACTAATTTAAACTATTTATAGCAAAATATTGATGATAACGATACTTTTTATATATCACGACGATATGAACATTACAACTTACACATATTTAAGTTGAAATTGTTTTTTATATTACACGTAAGTGAAAGAAAATCAGCCTGAAATATATTTCCACAATGATAGAATATATCTGTGATTGTTCCAAGTATGACTATAAATAGGGTTAATGGTAAAATCCAATGAACAAAGAATAATCACTAAAAGTGTCCTCAGCCAAAAGCATAAACAGTTAACGACCCCCAAAAAATCAACCTGCCCCATCTGCCATGACAAATTCATACATACCATTTACTCTGTCAAATCTGAGAGCAAGTAGAACGGATGAACTAAGAATACAGAGTAAGGAAAGTGTACGTAATAAATGCATGATGGTCATCACGATAAAGTCACTCATTCAACTGGTTCTCTGTGGAAAAAAATAGTGAAAGGAAAAATTATCAAATATTGATGTTCGTCAAGAACCTAGATTGAGAGAGAATAATGTGATTAGAAATAATAGCATTTTGAGAAGTAAGTATGATTTTAAATGATTTTAGGAATTTTTAAGAATTCTTAAGAGTAACAATCACTAAAAAATATTTTGCTCTGTATGTTAGTCCCATGTCATTATACTATATTCAAAATATGGGCTTCAAATTTTACTTCTAAAGAAATATTGCAAGTTTAATTACACTCTCTATAAGCATATTAAAAGCGACTCGTGAGACTACTCGATGCACCCGTACGCATCCAATTTGGATCCATAGCTCGGAGTTCGGTTCCGCGCGAGCACATTAATGTTATCATATATTTCCTTCATACTCCTAAACTGCTGACCTATAGAATGGCAGATAAAGTTCTTTGAGGTTAATATTATACTTTCTAGCGGTATACACAATATTTTTTCAGGTGGTTGGTACACTTTGATATATAACTCTATATACTGTATAAACATATAAAAGTTGAGATGGGTAATTCTGAACATGTTCATGGAAGTTTAATAAAAAAACAAACAGAAGAAATTAACAAGCTCATTGGCATGTAAACAACGAACACAACACAATGCAATATATTTATCGAAACGACATCTTTGCGTCTAGGATTTTTTTCATTATTCCGGACTATACCTTTACATGTACAATATATGTCTGTTCAGCCTTGATCAAAGGTTATCTGCTTATAATGAGTTCAGTGCTAATTCAAATCTTAACCCGTTGACTACTGAATTCTTTAATTATCATAGGCTTAATACAGGAGCCTTCTGGTTCCCGTAGTCTGTGGATTATGTACGTTTAATAGTATTAATGTTACCTACTAGCGTATTGAAGGGGCAAGGGGCCAATAGGTCCCCGTGTCGAATTTTAAACATTGAATAAATGGATGAAGAAAGGGAAAAGGAATATCTATGAAGAAATTATTTCAAGGTGAGTTATAAAAAAAAACTCGAAAAACGTCGTAAGTATTGAATAATTTCTCCCAAATTGTTCTCGCTCGGTCGCATTGCGACCTCCCCAAAACATTTTTTGTACTTAACCTCAAGCCCAAGCACCACGAAGTTGAGCATAATTCTTGTATTATGCTTTAAAAACAAATCTGAAATATTTCCAAACATACAGTAGCTTATGCATATATCATAAAGAATAATCCTATCCAAGTAAACTATTTGCTCACTCGCATATGCAAATAGCTTGGATTTCATCGTACCGTTGATTGGATACAAATAGACTGGCACAATGAATATAAACAATAAAGTTAAACAAAAGATCATAATTTAAAGATTGTTGAATGAGCGCCTAACAGGCAGCAAATTTACTTGCTCTCTTAGTCATTTGACATTTTTGTGTGTTAACGTTGTCGCAAACGCCTATTTTTTGTAACATCTCATGTGTTATCACCTACTGACCTTGGAGGATATAATTTGAGAGGTTTGATGCTGTAGATTTAATGTAGTTATATGTTTGATATTTTTGTTCTTACTTGTTTAGGGTTCCTTCATCCATGGCTTCCATACTGTACATATCTTCAATGTACAAGTACTCTATTGAGAAGATGTGGACTCATGCTAGAGCATTTTCATTGTGTCTGGCCCTGATAATATTGTTCCTATTGTGTGTATTGTCTAACGAATCTATTCATCCTATAGTGTTAATGAATAGGAACACAATGGGACTCACGAGATCTGAACTTTTTGAACTGAATAGTGATTTTAAGCTGCCTCCCGATGTATGGACACATATCAAGGAATTGGGCATCAACAAGAAACCATGTACACGTCGTGGTACAAGAAGTGGCCGGAGAAAGAGAAATGATAGAGTTTCTTTTACAGTCCAGCCCAGCAGTCTTCATGGTGCTCCACCTAGACCCGCATCCTTGAAAACATTCCTATGGCATACCCAGTCAATCTGCAACAAAACCATTTTGGCATGCGATCAAATTCTTGAAAAGGATGTTGAAATGGCATTCATAACCGAAACATGGATGAGGGACGGTGACAGTGTTATCCTTGGTGAGATTTGTCCTCCTGGTTTTTCCGTTCTCAGTGTCCCACGTGAAACTGATGGCCGTGGTGGAGGGATCGCTGCTATCTACAGAAGTAACTGGAATCTAATTAAGAACATTTCCGAAAACCTTCCAGAAGCAAGTTCTTTTGAATTCGCTCTTTTCTCTACTGTTCAAGTGAACTTTTTGGTGATCTACAGACCTCCTTCTGCATCAGTCACATCTGCAACCTTTCTGGAAGAATTTGAAGAAGTACTCAGCTGTGCTGATTTGCTGCCAAATAGACTTGTGGTTATGGGAGATTTTAACTTCCATATGGACTGTCCTTGTAAGGCTGAGGTGAGAAATCTCAACTCTTTGCTCACTTCATTGAACTACAAGCAGCTTGTGCAAGGACCAACTCATCGTCTTGGGCACACCCTGGACCTGGTCATTGTCAAGGACATTGCCCCTATCATTCAATCATGCTTTGTGGATCAGACTCCTCATTCAGATCACTTCATGATATGCTTGGAGCTTGATCTACACGTGGTCCGGTCACCCCCATCTAGGGAGGTGCACGTTCAACGAAAGTATAAAGCAATTAATCATGAAAAGTTCTCTCGGGATCTTCTCACTAAAGTGAACGCCATCGTGGAATCCTTTGATCCTGTTGACTCTGACTTAAATAACTTAGTCCTCCAGTACAATGCAGCTTGCCTGGAAGTCCTGGATGCTCATGCCCCCGCGACTACAAGGACATTTCCTGTTCGTGTCAAGCCGAACTGGTACACAGATGAGGTGATCGCCGCCCGACGTGCTGAGAGACGCTGGCGCAAGACGAAGTCAGAGGTTGATCGCAGGCTGTACATTGAATGTCAACGGAATATCTGTGATATCATTGCATCTGCTAAGAAAGACTATTATGGTAGCAGATTTTCATCATGCAATACTAGAGACATGTATGAGACTGTTAATGAATTACTCAATGTCAATAGTAATGTTCTTCCTGAATGCAAAGTTTCTTCTGATCTTGCAGAAGATTTCTCTAGGCATTTTGTCAATAAGGTAGTTAAGATAAGGGACGATATTGAGAGTACCATTCCAATTGGATCTAGGTTGTCAAGTGTAACTGCAGGTGACCCTGATTGTTCATTCACTCAGTTTGATCCTATTAGTGAAAGTGTCTTGAAAAGTATGATTTCTAAATGTTCCTCAAACTCTTGTTCCTTGGATCTCATGCCTACTTGGCTGGTTAAGAGACATTTGACAGTTCTTCATCCTGTACTGTTACGCATTGTAAATCTATCTTTATCAACTGGAATGTTTCCAGAAGAACTTAGATCTTCTGTTATTACACCGGTACTGAAGAAATCTTTTCTGAACAGAGATGATTTCAACAATTATAGACCTGCTCCTCATATACCTTTCCTAGGTAAGCTAATCGAAAAGACAGTTTCTAAGCAGGTATCTGATTTTGTCAACTGGAATGACTTACTTGATCCCATGCAGTCAGCGTATAGAGAGTCACATAGTACCGAGACTGCACTCTTTTCTCTGCAGAATAATGTGCTTTGTGCTATCGATAACAGGCAACCTGTATTCTTGTTAATGCTTGACCTTTCATCTGCCTTTGATACAGTGGACTATACCATTCTTTCACTTAGGTTAGCTGAGGACTTTGGCCTAGGCGATAAAGTTCTATCCTGGTTTCGAACGTATCTTAGTAACATATTTAGTAGGGTTCAAGTCAAGGGATCATTCTCAAGTGATCAATATCTGAAATTTGGAATACCACAAGGGTCCATTATTGGACCGCAGTTGTTTACTTACTACATTCGTTGTATAGGAAACATCATAACTCAGCATTCAATTCAATATCATGTATACGCGGATGATATTCAGATGTTTACCATATTTGATCCTACCAAGCCAGGGGATGCAGCATGTGCATATTTCCGTCTCTCCAAGTACCAAGAAGACTTACAATCGTGGCTTATCATGAATAAGTTGAAGTTAAATTCTGCCAAAACAGAGTTTTTCATTGCGGCGTCACAAAGCCATTTGCCTCGTCTCAATAACTTTTCCTTTTCCATTGGTGATCAGAACATCCCAATTTCCTCCACGATTAGAAACCTTGGTGTTGTGTTTGTCGGGGAGATGAAAATGTCTGACCATGTCACCCAATTATGTCGCTCCCTAAATTGGCAAGTATACAACTTAAATCGCATCAGAAGGTACTTGGATCAAGAGACGTGTCACAATGTTGTTAGAGCACTTGTGCTCTCCAGGCTTGACTATGGTGGGTGTTTGCTTGGGGGTATTAGTAAGCAGGACCTGGGCAGACTTCAACGTCTCCAAAACAAATGCGCTCGACTTATCTGTCAAAAACCGAAATGGTCCCATGCTACTCCATTGTTGCACGAATTGCACTGGCTCCCAGTTGCTGATAGAATACAATACCGAATACTCGTTCAAACTTTCAAATCTATGGCAACTACACTTCCTGTGTACATCTCCTCACTCTTTCAGCAACACAGAACGTCATATTCTCTAAAATCTGCATCAGCTTCTTCTTTTGTCATTCCCAAATCCCATAAACAAGCTGGCTTTAAATCCTTTCAGTCCCTAGCCCCACATCTCTGGAACAATCTCCCATCACTTCTAAGAAACGGTGCTTCACTAGACATCTTCAAAAAACACCTGAAAACTTACTTGTACAACTCTGATAAATAGACTAATTGACAAGCGCCTTGTATCCTATGGAAAAGTCGCTATATAAATCCAAGTATTATTATTACTATTATTATAATTTACAAATTGTGAAGAGATGTATTAAATGACCATCCAAGCTGGAGCCCCTCCCCACTTCGACGCAAATTTTCCCTACCGGAAAAAGAATTTTCATGCTGGATCATTACTGTCTCAGATGTTTATTACTGCAGAATTGCACGGACAAAAACTGTACAAAATACTGAAAGACAACTAATAAAACAAAACAAGAAAAAGGCTTTATTAGTTTCAAAGGCTGATCACAACACGCCCACTCAGGAAGTGCTCAGGAAACTAGATTGGATACAAACAGACGAGAGGTGGGGTTTCTGCGACGGTGTCTTCATTCTTTACTCAAAGAGGCACACACATATTTATCGGAATTATTCCTGGGATCACACAATGTACAGACAAAATTTACCGACAAACTCCCCAAAAGTATTATGGGGGTGGCATTTATCCCCCCCCCCCCCCACACCCCTTTAGCTGAGCCAGTTGGCTTGTGTACCATCGGAAGGATTTCATATACGTATGTGCTTTTAAAAAAAAATAATAATACTGTATAGCAAAACTAACGAAACTGAAATTAATATACTAAGAAATTTAAAGAGTAGTCGAAATTCCCCCAACTTCTTCCAATGCCGTTTAAAGAAGACGTATACTAGTAGTTATCAAATTTACATGTACATAATGTTCAAATGAGAAGTACATTTTGATGATAAAAATACAAACAGTTGAAAATAACTGGTAAAATGTTAAGAATTGTGAAATGAGGTGAAAGAAAAATAATGGTGCTAGATTTTGTTTAAAAGTTCTACAGTGCGTCTCGAAAACGTTTACCGTTGAAAAAGTCTCCCCATCATATGACACTAAAAAAAAATCGGAAAATATATTACGCTTGAGTGAGTAAAGGCCACTTTGGGGGAAAGGGTGCTTAACCCAGTCTGGTATCAGACTGGTATTGAGAGTCGTGAAAAGGCTTATAAATTTGTATATTCTTATCAAAAGACAGTATGAAAGAACAGGTTCTGTTCTCTGATATATCTTATCAACATTTTATACTTGAGTGGGCAATTAACTACTTCATTGAGTGTTATTACTTTCTGGTGAGTTTTTACATTGAAGCTGGCATACATTGAATGTCAGAAAAAAAATAACACCAAGTGAGGTCCAGAGTAAGTTTTAGTAACATATCAATCAATCTATCAATCAATAAGTCAGTTAATCAACCAGTCATTCAATTGATCAATCAATTTAAAGATTAATCAATAAATTTACCTATCAATTGATTCATCAGTCAATCATTCAATCAATCAAAAGTACAGCTGAGTTGATGCATGGAAATACATGTAACTGTAAACTTGATTTTAAAATGCAAACTTGTAAGTTTCGTGATCTTCAATAAGACAACAATGATACATGTTCTTGTTAGGTCTCCCCTCCACATGAAAAGGTTTAAATCATTGATCAAGCACTTGATTGACTGAGTTTTCTTCCACGATCGCGTAGTCCTTTTCTGACATCTGAAAGCGTCACAGCATAAATTTGAAAATACGCCAAAAAGTAAGATTTAAAAAAATTTAATAAAGAAATAAAGTGCTAAACCAAGCGTAAAACGTTGATTGTAAACGGCAGAACATAAATACAACGGAGTATGTTCTTTCATAAAACCATCAGAATATAAAATCCTCTAAGTCTTTACTTGGCTCTTAACTTTGCAGATACCAACCAAAATTAAAGAATACCAATTCTTGCCAAATCTAAATTTTGCACCTTTCACTAGAGTGGCTTTCGTTTACTTCAGCACAAAATATCATTGGATTTGTTTGTGTCATTTTAAGAGCCCCCTAGCTATATATCCACAGGTGTGAAAATTTTCGGCAAATATTTAGAAACATTAATATAGAGAGACTTTTTTCAACTGTAAACTTTTTTTAGACGGACTGTGGGGAAATAACGCAATAACGTATACAGTATGTATGTACGGGGGCATTGGGACCAAGGTTCGATTACCTACAAAAGACTGTAAATCTTGCACACTGCACTTGTTTCCTGTATAATTATGAGGAGGATCTTTCATGACAAATGTACATTTATCATGATTCTCTATTTCCCTTTCCTAACGAATCGTGATATAAATTGAGAACAACATACTTGTAGTGTCAAAGAGCTGACGCCATAGGCTTAGCTAGGGGCACAAGGGGGGTGGGAGCATGCGCTCTGTTCATCCGCCAAAAAAAAAAAAAAAAAGGAGAAAAAAAAAGAATATGGCAAAAGGTCATTCACACTGTGATTTTGTGTGTCACCCCGTATTTGCCCCCCCCCCTTCAACAAGTCTGGATACGCAAGTGACTGGCGTAGTATGCATAATTATTCCCTAAACCGCAACACATTCACTGTACAATATTTTCTCAATAAGCTGAAAGAGAATGTGTGAGTTTATCAGTGGACGCAATGATGGAAGATGCTATAAGAAAGTGTTTCTGCTATTTACATGCTATAAATCTAAAATGAAGTAACGAGTATCAGTGAATCAATTATTTGCCTGAGATATGAAGATAATAAAAAAATTATGGCTTGACTTATGGGCCGCGGAACCGGGGGGGGGGGCTGCAGCCCCCCCCCCCATTTTTTTGAGTAGACACGTTAAAAAAAAATCCCCCCTAATTTTTAAGGAAGAAATAATTTCTAGTAATTGATAAAATTGATAAAATCAATGTAAAAGACTGTTACTGTAGTGAGAATTCCTATAAAATGCAGTTTAAATGCTAAAGATATGATTTGAATGTCCCGATATTTCCGATTTTATATATCAAAATCTCTCATCCATGTCCATTACTATCCTAACATGTTTTCCATTGGTACAAATGGGCATTACATCCCCACCTATTCAATGCACAATAAATGCAAAATGTAGGCCTAATAAAGCATGGTATTATAAACAAAGTGTAGAAAACAAGCTCAGATATTTTCACGTGACTTCTCGGGACTGTACAGCATTCTCTAAAATGACAATCTATCACATCTTCTACAAGTTCATGAGTCTTCTTTCAGGATTCAGAATGACGCACCAACTCTTTAGAGAAATTTTAGGATTATTTAAAATCAGGCGCTGTGGGGTGGGGGTACAGTGTCCCCAGTATTTCAGGAATTTGCGTATCCTAGAAGTTCCCCCTTTTACATAGATTACTTCAGATAAGTGCCCCCCTTTCCTTTATATTCCTGCCCGTTCCACATTCTTAAAATTTGATTTTATTACCATTGATAATTTCCAGAGGCCTATTAAAATCTGAGAGGTGGCCCTTTCTCCTTGACAACTGTCCCTTTTCCTTAGTAAGAAGTGCCCCTTCCCCATTTATAAGTATCCTTTATATTATAATACGTTCCCCTTTTCCAATCTTATAATTGCCCCTATTCTTTCTGATAAGTGCTCCCTTTATTTTATTTCTAAAAATGAGCCTCTTCCCTTTTCATCTCTCATAAAACTCCTGATAAAATCTTTCCTTCGACAATTCCGTTTTAAATCATTTGCGTAAAATGTACCTATTAATCTCTTTTAATAACTTCCTTTTTCCATTCTCACTTTTCAGATACAAGAATTACCCCCTTTCCGTCTTGTAAGTGCATCTTTACCTGTGGCCTCATCCTCTATTCAAATTTGAGAGGTGCCCGTTCTAATTTGACAAGTGCCCCTTCCGCCATCTGTTAAATGACACTTGACATCTCTGATGAGTGCCCCTTTACACCTCTGATAGGTTTTCCTTAATTCATTTTGAAACGGGCTCCTTTTCTTTCTAAGAAGTACAATTCCTTCTGATAAGAGCCCCTCTTCCTTTATAAAAAAACAAAAAAAAACAACAAAAAAACACCCCTTTTCCATTCTCATAAGTGGCCTTTTTAATTCTGGTATAAAGTGCCAATATTCATAATACCACATGTTTCATCCTCTGATAATTGCTCTTTTTAATATGACATACTCCTGCTCCATTTCTTTTTTGATAAGCGCTATTATCGTTCTTGATAAAGGCCCTTTTTTCTTGCTCCATAATTTATGCCTTTAATTTATAGTGATTTGGAGCAACTTTACTGTAATTTCGTCAAGGCTTGCTCGCTAAGCTCACTCACATTTATATTTGATATAGTTATGTAATTTATTAGAGGTCTTTTCAGTCTCTCATGCCGAGACTGTGTTTAAACATCTTTCAGATTTTTTCTTTCTATATGTTGTTGATCACCATGCAGCCTCACAGATCTTAAAAAATTGCTCGCTCGCTTCGCTCGCTCGCACATTAATATGTAGGTAATCAAACCCAACTGCAACTTGACTTTGATGCTTAAGTAAATTATATTAGAGCATGTAAGAGAGAAACATAATTGAAATCCTTATAAATGTAATCACAATGTAGGGTATATATGACAATGTTTAGAGATTGTATATATTTCCCGTTGTAGGTGCCCCCTATTTTTCCCCAGAAATAGCCCTTATCGGTGCCCCTAAATTTTGGAAATTTCCCCTCAATGTTGCGATCATACACCCCCCCCCCCCCACGGCTGAAATTGAATTTATGCCTGTGCATTAATGAGTGAAATCAGATCAGCCCCTCCCCCCCCCCCACACTTTCAAAAACGCTCCGCGGCCCCTGTGACTTACTAGACTACGTCTACTCGCATTTGTATTAATGTAATCAAATTTACCTTTCTTGATATGTGAATAATTTACTTACTTAACAAAAAGGTTATGAATGCAACAATTTTTCAATGGTTGACAGGCATTTAGTACATCATATTCGTATATTGCATTTATGATCGAATTGATACTGGAGTTTGCCAGTTTGATACGGAGACTATGAAGGAATCCAAAGCTCGCACGACCTTTTAATGAAGCGGTGTGGCCGCACTTCTGCCCTACCTCGTAGCACCTCGTTACGGACCCATTCCGCGTTGGTCCGCCTGTCGCTGTTAACATGGTTAAGGTCGGAACCAAAAATGGTCCCGATCATAGATAGTACGCACATCGCGGCAGCGTTTTACTTTTCATTAGCTGCACTGGTTGGAGGGAGGCTCTAATACGGGCAGGTGATAAATTTCTTTGAAAATTCTACCCTTTTTATCACTCGAAAAGATATAATTTCGAAATCTTTTTGTTAGAGGGGATTAGTGTAAAAATTTATACAGAAAATGTCTGCTTTATTCGCCTGGAATTCAAATTAAGTATTATTAGGCTAGGGGCCTGTCCAGAAACAATCACCCCATTTTAGATATCGCATTTGACCCCTTAAAGTCAGTTACACCATCCATGTCATTCACAAAATGCTTGTCAGCTTAAACTTAGCCGTCGGTTTAGCCCCCAATGCCCCTGAAAAGGGCCCCCATATATACATCGGGTTAGTTGCTCCCAGTAATATTTAATGAAACTGACCGAGTATGGGATGCAGTGTATGCTTTTGGTCAATGTATTTGACCACAACTGCCAACATCTTTCTAGCACGTCTAATTTTCAAAAGATTAAGGCCCTGCATAATTATAAGCAACCAATCTCTAAAACCTACAAGGCCGACAAGGTAGATAACAAATGAAACTTCTGTAAAGAAATATGAGAACGAATTCACTTACCAAAAAATACACAATTTTGTTCGCCTTATGATACGTGAAGCAGATACGACCATCGCTGTTGAAGGATCTGAGGAGTCGTACAATGAATTTGTTTTTTTTTTAAATTGCAGCCGTTGCTTGGGGAATCCCCACGCGTATTATTCAGTCCGCAGCCCGTGCGAAAAGCGCTTCTTTTGTGGAACTCGTATTCATGGCGGAGCGATGAATATGAATATTCATGAGCAAAAGGGTATGGTAGAAAACTGCCAATTACTTCGCTGTTTCTGAACGGATTTTTACGATTTTTTCACAAATGAAAGAGGAATAATAATTCTACCAATTTCCACTTCAAACTTAGCAGTTTGACTTAGAAAACTTTTTAAAATCAATAGACCATTTATGAGTGAAAATGAATGATGTAACCTTGACGAAAAAGGGTGAAAAAATATAGGTCACATATCTTGCTGCAAGAAATTTCTTAGATCATTAGAATCGTGAAAGAGTACTTTTTTAGAACTGACCAAAAAACTGAGGATTTAGCTTTTATGCCAGTCAGGAGTTCGGCAAATTCAAGCACGGTAAAGATTATTTCCCATCCAAAATAAGATCGTGCCGAATGACGAAACATGATTGGTCCGCTCACCATGCAAGTCACACAAAGCGTCGTCTGCTAGATACGACCATGAATTTAGTACATGTACTATCATGTCCATCCACTCATACATATCTATGGCAAGCCATCGGGGTCTACATACGTATGACCTAGTACATGTACCAGAGTCTAGCACAGCCCATTTGTAAACTTATTTGATACACATTTACAACTTTGTACATGATGTAAAATACAATAGTGTACCCATACCTGGCCCTGCATTGCTGTTCCTGTCCGATTAGCGGTGATTATTCCCCGATATTTCATTTATAAGGAAAGAGAATTTTATTTCTTTTTACTTCATTTTCATCTTGGAATCCCAAATTTTGTCGGAGGTGAACTTAAATAGACCTGAAATCAGGTTAGTTGGCCAATGTTGATAAATTATATCCTCCTTACATTGATTTGGGTGTACCTTTTACGCTGTTGCAGCAATGAATATTCGACCGGACTGAAGTCACTATAACCACAGCAGCGACTGGGTGCATGCCACCACGTTACACCCGGGGTAGCGTAGCGGACGTTCACCCCCTCAGTGGCTCTCACGGGGTATTTTGTGCGGAAAATGGTTGAAATAAAGCCATATTTTCTTCGACAAATACATTTTGCTGCAAAATTGTTTTGAGTTCATTGTCTGCGCCAACAATCCAACTCAACGATCATCTACATCACTTAGATTTTAAAAGTCTATACCAGTCAAGAGTTCGGAGGAAGCAAATAAAGGCTAACATTGCTCCCCAAAAAGTCAGAAATTTCAACATTTTTAGACAGGAAAAAGATATCCAAATCCGAACGAATATAGTCATGTTATATACCAAAATGAAGAGCAAAATGTCACGGAGAAGGACCTCTACCATAGCCCATCAATTTCTGCATTGTTTTCGATTGAGAGATACCTTCTTAACCCCTTGCAAATATCTCGCCAAATTTCACGATATCTCGTTTCGCGAGACTCAATATCCAGTGAAGAGGAAATCTCCGCAAGAATCGGCATTTTGGCTCATTAACGCACATACTGCTAACTTGACTGCCTATTAATGAAAAGGAAAGTAAAGCTCGAGCAAGAATTCGCACCCAAGTCGTCGTAAATGAATTTGAATGACATTTTTGAACGACGATAAATTAATTTGGATGTTCAAAGCACATTTTTTTACTCTGGAAAATGAAGTTGAACGACTGAAAACTAATATGAACCAAAGGAGTAAACGGAACAAGCAAATGTCTTGAATATGAGCGTTTGAAAATCAGTTAAAAAGCTAATTATGCGAATTTGACCGGGAAAACCTATAGTTTCTACACAGTCAACGCGTCAGTTTACCTACCCAACACTGCTGGGCGCCCTTCCCCATGTACCGATTTCGATGACGTGTTTCCGTTCATCGACCCCTGTGCAAAATCAGGGAACTGTCCTATCTTCCCCGTTATCTTTGTATTTATTTTATTTATTAATTTATTTTATTTTATTTATTTTTTACGTCCACCCCTAGACTGCACTCCCCATAAATTTTTTTCTCGATCGGGCAATCTACCAAGTAGGCAGGGAAAAAAGGGGGTCGAGTCAAAAGCTAAACCCTCCATAGACTATATTTTCAGTGTTAACGCTCGAGTATAATAAATGATAGGCTTCACCTAAGCTGCTAGCAAATCGGAGATTTCGAACAGTGTTTGTTTCCTACAATTGGTATTCTTGAATAAATATTCAAAATATTCACAGCGGTGTGAAAGGGGGTATACCCTATACTAATCAGAAATTTCACAATTGAAGGCTTTCGGTAACACCATGTGGGAGCCTCTGTGAAAAGGCTGTTGATATATTCTTTCGTGAAAATAACCCACTTATAGAGCGTTTAGAGGAATTTTGGAAAAGTGAAAGAAAAGGAAAGAAAGGAAAGAGATTAAATTAAATTAAACACTTATAACAGATTTTTAGTTTTTGTTTTCGGTGTTTATACACCAAAAATGAAGTGAAATGGAAAGAGGAAAGAAGAAAAAGGAAGATAGAGTGATCAGGAAAGTTGTGAGCAACCGTACAAGCCACGCCTACTTCCGCTAACGGACCAATCAGAGGCCCGGAAACGCGAACATGGGCTGGCACATATAACTACGGTCCATACTCTCCGCACTGCAGTGCGAGAAGGCAAATGAGAGAGATGGCAATTGTATTATTTTATATGATCAAAGTCTGAAAAAAAAGAATGTTGGTGATAATAGTCAAAATTGACAGATTGCCATATAACACTAATCAACAACAACAACAGCGTTTTCCTCGACTTAATCTCCTGACGGTGGACAGAGGTCACAGAGCACACTGTTCGAAACGCGTCGAGACAGATATACTCCTTTACCGAAAGATTATCGTAGTTCGATCGGAAACTCTACATAAGAATACAAACAGTTCTTTTCAGAACTACACTCTCCCAACTTCTGTGACCTGCTCACAACTTTCCTGATCTTGATCACTCTTTCTTCCTTTTTCCTCTTTCCATTATTTACAGACCACCAGGTCGGAATTGTCAAGACTTTTTAGATAAAATACAACCGACTTTAAATAGTATTGAAAGGGAAAAGAAAGAGTGTATAGTAATGGGAGATTTCAGCGACCATTTAATTTTATGATTGTTCCCTTGAACAGCTATAATGAAAGTACATTGTTGCATGAACATGTTAAAATCGATTTTTGTGATGAAAACACTGAAAGGTTCTGTGTAAAACTGAATTGTATTGATTGGAATAGTCTTGATGGTATACAAAATGTCAATAAACTGTACAACACTTTTATAGATATTCATAAAGGGTTATATGATAAATATTTTTACACTGTTTTAGTTAAAAAGAGAGTTGACAACAACCTGAAGCCATGGATTACAAAAAATATAAAGAAACAAATGAAATATAAAAGTCCATTATATTGAAAGTTTGTTAAAAAAATCCAACATTATATCGCCAGGATACTTATAAAAAAAAGTAGAAATTTAGTAAATAGTATTATTAGAACTGCAAAGCGTGAATATTATCAGAAAAGTTTTGATTGTGCTAAAAATAATCTGAGAGTAATCTGGAAAGTGATTTATGATGTAATGAATGAAAAAAGGTCAACAAAAGATGATATGTGTATTGACTATAATGGCTCTAAGTCGCTTTGGATTAGGGGCACATGTTATGGAAAAGAGAAACGTGGTACTTATCATGGGGAAAGGGACACTTATTAGAAAAATAAATGAACAGTAGAAAGAAGGTAGTTATCAGAGGTGAAAAGGGGCATTAATTACACCTGAAAAGGGGCATTTATAAGAACGGAAAAATGTTCTTATGAAGTAGAAAATTTAAAGCAGTGCCTATATAATTACAAAGAAAAATATGACTTGTTACATTAAAAGAGATAAAAGGGATTAAAAAGGATAAATGCTCTTGTTGAAATAGGAGCGATATAATAGGAGCTCCGGACTCCATGATGCTAGTCAACCCGGTACTGATGGCTCCGGATTTCAACCAGCCGTTCGTCCTGATCATGCTGATGGTAGATGCAAGTGAAATGGATGCTGGTGAAGTGTTGACTCAAAAAGATGTAGATGAAGTCGACCGTCCCATATCATTCTTCTCAAAGAAATTCTGTGCAAGTCAGAACAACTATTCTACTGTTGAGAAGGAAACACTAGCCTTGATACTTGCACTTGAACATTTTGACATTACGTCAGTGGATCTCAACATCCAGTCAGGGTACTAACTGATCATAACCCCCTGACACTTGTCAACAAAATGAAAAACAAAAACCAAAGACTGACACGATGGAGTTTGCTGCTCCAAGAGTACAACTTGGACATTCAACATGTGCCAGGAAAGGACAATGTTATTGCAGATGCTTTATCTCGCGTGTAATATTTGGACAGAATTGAACTAACCATGTCAACAATACTACTGGAGAGTGAACTATCCTAGTGTGAAATTATCTACATGTACTTGGACAGTTGAACATTTCTTGTGAATAAACTGGAATTGCATGTGAAGAAGAAAACCAGAACTTTGAACTTGGAGTGATTCTTTGATAATCACAAACCATTGCAAACAGAGACTTACTGGACTCAGTATAAAGTTCTATGTTTTTCTTATGTTTGCCTTTCAGATATATTTTGTATACATGTACAATGTATTTCAGTACATGAAATGATAACTGTTTTTTTTTTTTTTTTGAAAAAGGAACATGCATGGGAGTATTCTGGTGTTAAATTCCTTTAGCATAATTTTGGAGGGATAGAAAGAGGGAAACAAATGATTTCTCCTTTTGTTTGTGCATGTTTGTCAAATTCAAAACAGGAAATACATAAATGTATAAATTCAATTTATATGTCTTATGCAAACTATGTTGCATGTTATTATTGACTAAAGGAATTGTTTAACAAAATGAATTTTGCCTTTTATGGTAATCAGAAAAGATAGGTATTTTCTCATCTTTTTGGTCTGTGGAAAATAGGTGATAAACAGATAAGACAATTTATCTACCCAACTGTATGAATATCTTTGTTATCAAAGTGTGCAAGTTTACATTAATGGTGGAAACTTTTACACATCATGTATATTGTACAGATCATTATTGTCTTATCTTTCAGCCAAGTCTATTATATTTGCTGAATGTTGTTTATTGTTTTCATTGCAGGAAAAGATGTTTCACTTTAAATTGCAAAGAAGCAACAGTAGAGATACATGTATTGATATTAACCTATTATATGTCTGGTTAACTTCTCTGTGAGTTTTTTTTTTTTTTATTTTGTTGTATGTTTTACTTAAACAGAAGAAGAGATTGAAACTTCTGATTTATGTACAATTTGAGCAATACTGCAGTTATATATCAAGTTGATTGTTTTTCTATGTCTCCAAGCAAATTTACATGCTACACTGTATTTCATTAAGTTTAAAGACAGGAAATTGTGTCCATACCCTATGTTATACCATGTTTGACGCTAGAACACAAATTCTGCATTTATGATAAGCCTTGTGCTATTTTTAGTAACAGCTAGCAAGCCAATGCTGTGTTTAGATGCTTTACAGTCGTTTCTACCCCTTTTGCATTATATTTAGTTCACATTATTGCTAAAAACATCTAATTGAATCGATTCAGTGTAAAGGAATCGATAATAAGAATTTTACTAACCATGACGAAAAATGCATATTTTCGTAAAAGTTTGTTTACTGTCTAATGAAGTTGTACTGTGTCCGTTGACAGTTCATTATACAAGATGAAATGGAGGAAAGTATTTCATTACCTAAGTTCAGTTAATAGCAATATCATTTTCCTTCAAGAGACACATTCCTCTGTAGAAGACGAAAAGTTTTGGAAACAGCAATGGGGGGAACATGCTTGGTTTTCAAGCTATACGTCAAACAGTTGTGGTATTGCTATTTTGATTCGAATCATGCTTCAGCGGTAACTCGCTCTTCATATTCTGATCCAAATGGAAGATTTTTGATCAATGTTGTCACTATAAATGGTTTATCACTTATGCTTGCTAACATAATTATATGGACCTAACAATGATGATCCAGATTTTTTTCTAGATGTATTTGCCAAAATAGAACAATTTGATTATACTTCATTAATTTGTGCTGGTGATTTCAATGCTGTGTTGGGCCGTCTAGATTACCAGGGTGGTAGACAGAGGCATGCAAATGTAAAAGCCAGTGAAATTATCAACATTTTGATGGAAGAATACAATTTGTGCGATATTTGACGAAGTCTCCACCCAAATTTGAAGCAATATACTAGGCATCAAATCAACCCAAAATGCCTATCGCGACTAGATTTTGTTCTCGTTTCAGAGAATTTTGTTAACAATTGCATCCAGTCAAAAATCATGCCAGGAATCCAGTCAGATCACTCGGTAGTTACTTTGAACTTTAAAGATGCTCAATCAGAGAAGGGACCTGGTTTTTGGAAACTTAACTGTAATTATTTGCATAATGATGCTAATGTCGTAAAAATAATTAAAGAAAAGATTAATGGTTTTAAGACTGACAGCAAGCATAGCCAATGTAATCCAAATATTATGTGGGATGCTCTCAAATGTACAATAACAGGTGTTTGCATAGAGTATGGAGCCAGAAAAAAGAGAGAAAAGAATGCTGCCAAGAATAAATTGTTTAAAGAGATAGATGATATCAAGATGCAAATAAATAATGATCCAGACAATGCTCTTTATATTGAACGTCTAGACCTTTTGAATACTGAGCTAAATAGAATATTAGAATATGAAACTCAAGGCCTAATTATTCGTTCGAGAATGCGCTGGGTTGAAGAAGGAGAAAAAAGCTCCAAATACTTTTGTAACTTAGAGAAAAGGCATGGGGAGAAAAAAATCTATTCATAAAATCAAAGATGCTCACGGTGAAATGATTTCCAACCGTACTATTATATTAGATGAAATTCATAACTTTTATCAAAATTTGTTTAGAAAACAAGTTAGACAAGATCTTAACGACACAGATACTTTTTTGGATTCTGTTGAAATACCCAAATTAGAAGATAATGATAAATCATCTTTGGAGCGACCTTTTACTAAAAAAGAATTATATGAAACTGTTACTTCTATGAAGCACAACAAAACCCCAGGGTATGATGGCTTACCAGTCGAGTTTTATGTGTTTTTTTGGCCTGATATTTCTGATTTGCGATTGGATTCAATTAATTTTTCATTTGACAATGGGCTTTTGTCTTCCTCCCAACAAAATGGCATTATAACTCTACTCCCAAAGAAAGACCAGTTTTATTTTAAAAATTATAGGCCCATATCTTTGTTGACTGTGGATTATAAAATTTAAGCAAAATCTTTGGCAAACCGACTAAAAAATGCTTAAATCAACTTATTCATTCGGACCAATTTGGTTTTTTAAAGGGGCGAAATATTGGAACTAATATTAGGTTAATAATGGATTTGATAGAATATACTGAAGTTCATGATATTCCTGGCGCCATTCTCCTTCTAGATATACAAAAAGCATTCGATAGTGTAAATCATGATTATTTGTTAAAAGCTCTAAGAAGATTTAATTTTGGAGATAAATTTGTGGATTGGATCAAAACACTCTATTCCAGCCGGAAGAGTTATGTTGTAAATAATGGATTTTTTACTAAACCAATCATGATGAAAAGAGGAATTTTTCAAGGTTGTCCGATCTCCCCCCATTTGTTTTTGTTAGTTATAGAAACGATGGCACTTGGTGTAAGACAAAGTACTAATATCAAGGGTATTCCTGTAGAAGGGAAAGAAGTGAAAATTTCCTTATTAGCTGATGACTCCACTTGTTTTCTAAATGGCTCACTCAGTTCTTTTGATCATCTTTTTGATCTGCTCAAAAAATTTGCAGCTTGTTCTGGTTGTAAACTGAATATATCTAAGTCTGAAGCACTTTGGGTTGGTGATAAAAAGGGCTGTCAAGTAAATCCCTATTCTGAAAATGGTCTTATTTGAAAAACAAATGCATTCAAAACTCTTGGAATTGTTTTCTCATTAGATGTCAGGAAAATATTTGGTCTTAATTATAAACCAAAACTCAAGTCTATAGAAGCAACCCTTAACTGTTGGCGCTGTAGAAACTTATCCTTAGTTGGAAAGGTTTGTGTAGTTAAAACATTATTATTACCCCAGCTATTGTATCTTTTTTTCAGTTTTATGCATAAGGATTCAAAACAAGTTTTTTAAAGAGTTAGACAGAATGTTTTACAAATTCATTTGGAGTGGTGGAAGAGTGGTAAAAAGAAAATGTTTTCGTAATGATTTTGTTTCGGGTGGGTTGCGTATGATTGATTCCTATGCTTTTGCTATGTCACAGAAAATGGCTTGGGTGAAACTCCTTCTTGATAAAAACTATGATAGTGCATGGAAGACCATTGAATTTTCAGTATTAGAAAAGCTCAATCAAACCAATGATATTTTGTGGAAATCCCATGCACCTGAAACTGGTTTGAATAGCCTCTCTTGCTTTCAATTATCTGACTCCATTAGAACTTGGTATTTTTTTAGGGAGAAGGCAGTGAATAAGGAATTTGATATGACTTTTTCAGATTTAGGTTCATGTCAGTGTTTGTGGTATAACAAAAACATTATATCTAAGTCAAAACAATATTTTTTTAATCAAGAATGGTTTGATAAGGGTATAGTTTTTGTCAGTGATCTGCTTAATCCGCCATTTCCAGGAAGCAAATTATTTGAAGAACTCATACTTGATTATGGTATTTCATCAAAGGGAAGAAAGAATTTCAATTTTCTAATGAAAAACATTCCTCAATCATGGTTAACCATGTCAGATTGGGACCACAATGAAATTTATAACAAAATAGTAAACAATCTAGCCCAAGCAAGGAAGGTCCCCAAATATGTTTATTCAATTATGATAGAGGATTTTGTTCCAATAAAGCAAATTCGCTTTTGGGAAGACCTTTCATTGAATCCAGACTCTGAAACATGGGATAAAATTCATTTGAGAAATTTTAAAAGTTCAGTTGACTCTCGCGTGCGGTCTTTTTATTTTAAACTCTTTCATAAAGCTATAGCACTAAATGATTTCTTGCATAAAATTAAAAGAAAGGACTCCCCGAATTGCACATTCTGTCAGACTCATCCAGAAACTCATGTTCATGTATTCATTGAATGTCAACATGTGAAAACCATTTGGGATGAGATCGTTAATGTAATTTCTCGAAATCCCAAGAAAATTTCAAACCCCTCCTCTTTTGAAAAATTCTTTGGGCTTCAAGATGAAAAATTTATTACATATATTTTCCTTATCTTCAAATATTATATTCATTTATGTAAATTCAAGAATAGTTTATTCTCATTTCAAGGCTTTAAAGTGTATTTGAAGGGTTGTAAAGAAACTGAGTATCGTATAGCTAAAAGGAAAGGAAAACTTGCACTTCATTTTCGTAAATGGAGGTTTGATTTGTGATGTATACATGTAGGCCTTCTTCTTAGAGGCTGTATCCCTAAATATGTATCAGAAATACACAGCTAGTTCTGCTTATACTTTTCATGCTGCTCCAATTTGATTCTAGGTTAAAGTGTGTTGATTTTTGTTTTGTTTTGTTTTGTTTTGTTTTTATTGTTTTTTTAATCATGTTCTGATGACTCTGTAATCCTCTTATACTGATCAATAAAAACTTAATGAAAAAAAAAGTTCATTATACGAGATCTTAAGTACATACTTTCTTCGTTACACTCCCAAGTATGTTTTTATGGAGGGGAGTGTGACGGGCTGTAGATATAATAGAACGATGTTTTGATGTGAACGTCCTCGAGACGAGAGGTTGACGAGATCGAAGAGATTCAACATGGAGATTTATTAACTTACAACCGGTTTTCCAGAGTAATCTGTTGTTGTGCTATCATCGTAACTATAAGACAGGGAACTTGGGATACGGGCACGGGGCGACGCGCAACAATAGATACTTAATCGATTGCAATTTGAAAAATTAATAACTTTCGTATTTTTTATCTGATTTGCTCAAAGTTTCACTGATCTGTTTCTCTTAATTTTTTTCTGTTGAAACCTACTTCCCTTTCACGTAGCATGAGACAGTGGCGGATCTACATAGGGGGAAAACCGGCCCGTTCCCCCTCTTTTCAAACCCAACTGGCATACCTTAAGTACACAGTGAAAAAAATACCCCCTTGATAGTGTACTTTTCCGGCTCTGTGCCCCCCTTTTACAAAATCCTGGATCCGCCCCAGGCATGAGAGACCTAGGCTTTACACATATTAGTTTATTTGATTTGAAAGGCCCCTGCAACCCAAACGCAAGTTTTTTCCTGTTGATGTGCATGCAGGGATGCATACAACTAATATTCTGTTATTCAAACATCTAGATATGTTTCATAGATTTTTAAAATGTTTTTTGAAATATTTTTCCTAACCGTCCTAAGCTCCACCCTAAAACTATGCTCCAGATCTCATTCCGACAATGACAACATCTCGAGAAAAAAAAGCGGGCGTTTTAAAACATGTTTGAAACGCGTTTTTAAAAACGCAGTGTTTTAAACATGCTGACCCTGGTGGGCATGGAATGGGTAGAATAGATTTTTTTCTTGGAAAGTGCACATGATCGTCATTTTGCCCAAAGTCAAATGGTAGAATTTTGTAGAATTTTATTGACTCTTTCGACCCCCTCTCGGGGAATGAGAGTACAAACAAACATGAAGTATAAGTAACAATGTAGTAACATAGGCATGATGGATACAAGAACTATACAATAAAGAAATGCTTATAAGAATTACCTTATTTTTTCGATCCAGCGGATTCAATCGCTCTTGAGCAGTGAATGATAAGCTAACGAGATGGGAAATGACCCCCCCAAAAAAAAAAATAAAAAAAGAATTATCCAGTCCGGCTAGGAATGCCGGGGAAAACCCGCCCTGGGATTCCCGCAGTGTCGCAATAACAACAAACGATTTCCAAACGGGACGGGAGGTCACGCGACGGGAGCGATAAGCGTTCGTGCTGTCCCGGTAAACGTTTCGCTACACGGTGCTAGGACAGAGACGCCTAAACGGAAACGGAAACGGGGATATTGAGCGCCCAAAAATACCCTGCCCACGCTCGCATATTTTTCCTAATTTATTTTTTTTTGTTTTTTGTTTTTCCTCTAGTTTATCCTCTTCTCTCTCATTATGCATTAATTTGTTTTTCCTTTTTTAATATCCTCTTCTCTTTTCTAATGTATTTCTTTGTTTTTCCTTTAATCTTTCCTCTTCTCTCTCCTTATGTATTTCTTTGTTTTTCTTCTAATCTATCCTCTTCTCTCTCCTTATGTATTTCTTTGTTTTTCTTCTAATCTATCCTCTTCTCTCTCATTGTGTGTTTCTCTGTGTTTCCTCTAATCTGTCCTCTTCTCTTTCCTAATGTACTTCTTTGTTTTTCCTTTAATCTATCTTCTTATCTCTCCTTATTATTTTTTTTTCATTTATTTTTTCATATTTCTCATGTTACATTTGCATTTCAAAATAAATACATACATACATGTAAATAACATAAAGGTAATTGGTCGAGATAATGTAGTGATTTTACTGAGAGAAATATGATGGGACCTACATGAAAGCAAGCTTGTAATGCTGTAGGCCCCGGTAAAATAATTTGTGGTAATGAATGGAGGACGGATATGTATAATGACCAATCAAAATAAATCAGAAAATTAAAAAAAAGGAAAGAAAAAAAAAGAATATGCAGTGATGTGGTATTTTCTTTCCTTTTCTTACAAGCAGACAAATGTACTGTAAAATGATGGGTGCTCAGCTGGTATACGAACATTACGGATAATAAAACATAAATACATGTATACTTACATAAATATAAATAACGAAATGAACAAGCGGATGGCGTCAGCCGTCGCACTCTCGGATATAAAAATGTAAGGACGATTTATATGTACATATATTTTTTAGACGTATTTCCGAGAGCACGACAGCCAAACCCAATACGCTTGCAAGTAAAAGTTATACATTGACATCAAGATATGTGTTAAACAGCAGTTCCTTCAGTTTACGTTTGAAAGTATATAAAGAAGGACTTTCGATTAACTCTAACGGGAGGGCATTCCAATAACTGGGTCCTGCAAACATAATCGTTTTTTGGGCAAAAATAGTTCGGGTACGTGGAAGGTGATATGCGTCGATCTATTTTTCCGAAACATTTGTAAAAATATTTCAGGTAGGTTATTAGCAGATAAATTATACATGAAAATACCAACATTGTAATAGAATAGGTCTGATACTTTTAGGATTTTGTTTGCATGGAACAGGTTGTTAGTGTGAGACAGGTATCCTACATGATTAACATTTCTAATAGCACGTTTTTGAATGCGAGAAAGTATATTTACCAAATTTCCACAAGCGTTACCCCAGGCGAGAATTCCATAGTTGAGGTATGGAGTCATTAAAGTAGAATAAACTGATAATAAAATTTTACTGGGAAAGAAGTGTTTAAGTCTGTTAAGTATACCGGTAGTGACGTAACTTGTAAATTAAAATATCGTGGTTAATCGTGTCAAAGGCCTTTGAAAAATCTAGAAAAACCCCAATAGTGTGCGAAACGTTATCAATTGCGTGAGCTATTTTGTCTATGAAAGCCAATAAAGCATGAGTTGTACTATGATTCTTTCGAAAACCAAACTGAGAGTCACATATTATTTTGCTATTGACAAGAAAATTAAGTGTTCGGGTGTATACCAACCTTTCGAGGATTTTGGAAAGGGATGTTAAAAATTAAATCGGACGGTAATTATTCAGGGATTCTTTTTGTCCTGTTTTGAAAGTAGGGACGACTCTAGCTATCTTCATATTTTGTGGGACTGTACCCGTGGTTAAAGACAAATTCAAAATAAATGTGAGAGGGGAAATTATTTCATCAATAATATTTTTAAGAAGGAAATTTGTAATTCCATCATATCCTGAACCCTTCTTCGTATTAAGATTGGTTATAATATCTTTGATTTCGACCTCTACTACTGGTGTGAAAAAAAGAGAGTGGGTGTTAGGAGCTTTTAGAAAATTGTAAAACTCTAAATTTGACTTTGGGATATTTTTGGCAAGATTTGGTCCTATATTTACAAAAAAGTCATTGAATACCTCGGCCATGTCTGAGGGATCATCATATTTGCGATTATTTTTAAGAATATACTTAGGAGGATCGGTATCGTTTTTGGATTTCAAAGCTTCATTAATCACCTTCCACGTACTCTTTATATCGAATTTGTATTTTTCAAACTGGCGTGAGAAATACAATTGTTTAGCTAAACGTAAAGACGATGTGAGAATTACGGTAACGAAAATATTGAGCCCTGTTTCGAGCATTCGGATTTTTTCTATGTTTATAGAAGAGTTTATTTTTTCTATTAATATACCTAAGGAGAGATTTCGTGATCCAAGGATTTTTAGGAATCTTTTTGTAGTTGGAAAAATTTGATTGCTGAAGAGGTATGGTTGAATTGAAGTTAGATGTTAATAGTTGAATAGAGTTTTCATAGGAAATATTTACATCACTTTGACTGTAAACAGGTGACCAATCAACAGATCTTAATCTCTCCCTAAGTTTATTGAGGTTTGTTTCTGACATAACACGAATACTAGAAGTATGCGAACGATCAGAATTATTTGTCGTTAATGAAGATATGAGAGCATAAATTGGATAATGGTCAGAAACATCAGATACCATTATACCAGAAGTGACTAAGGAAGATAGATTATTTACAAAAATATTGTCAATAAGTGTAGATGTAACATCAGATAATCAGATATACGGGTGGGTTTCCTGATGAGAGGAATATAAGATTTAGACAACATCAGATTGAGGAAATCACTGCAGTTGTGGTTATCTCGACAGTTTAAAATATTGAGATTAAAGTCGCCCATAATAATGCACATCTTAGTTTCAAAGTACTTCTCTGATAAAAGGGTATGGAGTGATTCAATAAACTCAACAGGGTTCGAGTTCGGTGGCCTATATACTTCTCCAATAATTAAACTACCTTTGTTTGGAACTTTGATTTCAATGAAAATATTTTCAATGGCTTCTGACATATGGTTAAATTCAACTAACACCTCACAATTCAAGTTTTTGGTGACATAAAAACCAACTCCACTTCCCTTTTTATTTGACCTGTAACTGGTTATAAGTCTGCAACCATGAATATCAAATAGAGAATAAGGTGACGTTTCATTGAGCCAGGTTTCAAAAACACCAATGACTCCGTGACTAAATTTTAAACCGTTAATGAATAACTGGAACTGATCAAAATTTTTGCTAAGACTCCTGATATTAAAATGTGAAGCAAAGAGTTGGTTGGGATTTGAATGGGATAATGACTTAATCTCATTTTCCAAACGATAATTAGTAAACAAATGCTGAGGAAGAGCCTCATTAGAATCAAATTCAAGCTGAAGTTCAGGAGTTGTTGAATTTAGGAATGTTGTTATGTCTGAGTTGTCACCTCCTTCTCCATTCGTAAAGTTAACATTTATTGTGGTATCATGAATATTATTCATGTTAATTACATCATTCATCATAGAGAACAAAGACATTCCGGCGAAGAGAGTTACTAGGCATTAAATAAAAAGAACGCTGAATAAGAAATCGACAAGCAAGTAACAGGCAAATACCTGATCGAAGAATACGCGCAGAAGTGATGTATTTCTTCATTTTACCTTTATCATATCCTCTTCTCTTTCCTAATTTATTTCTTTATTTTTCCCTTACTCTTTCCTCTTCTCTCTCCTTATGTATTTCTTTGTTTTTCCTCTTTTTTATGTCCTCTTCTCTTTTCTAATGTATTACTCTGTTTTTCCTTTAATCTATCCTTTTCTCTCTCCTTAATATGTATTTCTTTGTTTTTCCTTTTTTATCTCCTCTTCCTTTCTCTCTCCTTATGTATTTCCTTGTTTTTCCTTTAATCTTTCCTTTCTCCTTATTTATTTCTTTGTTTTCCTCTAATCTATCCTTCTCTCTCTCCTTATGTATTTCTTTGTTTTTCCTCTTATCTTTCCTCTTCTCTTTCATAATGTATTTCTCTGTTTTTCCTTTAATCTATCCGCTTCTCTCTCCTTATGTATTTCTTTGTTTTTCCTTTTTCATCTCCTCTTCCTTTCCTTATATATTTCCTTGTTTTCCTTTAATTTTTCCTCTTCTCTCTCCTTATGTATTTCTTTGTTTTTCTTCCAATCTATCCTCTTCTCTCTCATAATGTATTTCCTTGTTTTTCTTCTAATCTATCCTCTTCTCTCTCCTTATGTATTTCTTTGTTTTTCTTCTAATCTGTCCTCTTCTCTTTCCTAATGTATTTCTTTGTTTTTCCTTTAATCTATCCTCTTCTCTCTATTGTGTATTTCTTTGTTTTATCTTTTTATATCCTCTTCTCTTTCTTATGTAATTCTTTGCTTTTCCTTTAATCTTTCCTCTTCTCTCTTCTTATGTATTTCCTTGTTTTTCCTTTTTTATATCCTCTTTCCTTTTCCTTATGTGTTTCCTTGTTTTTCCTTTAATCTTTGCTCTTCTCTCTCCTAATGCATTTCTTTGTTTTTGTTTAATCTATCCTCTTCTCTCTCCTAATGTATTTATCTGTGTTTCCTTTAATCTATCCTTTTCTCTCTCCTTATTTATTTCTTTGTTTTTCCTTTCTTATCTCCTCTTCCTTTCCTAATGCATTTCTTTGTTTTTCCTTTTTTATATTCTCTTCTCTCTCCCGATGTATTTCCTTGTTTTTGCTTTAATCTGTCCTCTTCTATTTCCTAATGTAATTCTTTGTTTTTCGTTTAAACTATCCTCTCCTCTTTCCTAATATATTTCTTTGTTTTTCGTTTAATCTATCCTCTTCTCTTTCCTAATGTATTTCTTTGTTTTTCCTTTAATCAATCTTCTTCTCTCTCATTATTTCTTTGTTTTTCCTTTTTTAAAATCCTCTTCTCCTTCCTAATGTATTTCTCTGTTTTTCCCTTAATCTATCCCTTTCTCTCTCCTTATGTATTTCTTTGTTTTTTCTTTTTTATCTCCTCTTCTCTCTCATTGTGTGTTTCTCTGTGTTTCCTTTAATCTTTCCTCTTCTCTTTCCTAATGTATTTCTTTGTTTTTCCTTTTTTATATCCTCTTCTCCCTCCTGATGTATTTCTTTGTTTTTGCTTTAATTTGTCCCCTTCTCTTTCCTAATGTATTTGTTTGTTTTTCGTTTAATCTATCCTCTTCTCTTTCCTAATGGATTTTTCTGTTTTTCCTTTAATCTTTCCTCTTCTCTTTCCTCATGTATTTCTTTGTTTTTCCTTTAATCTATCCTCTTCTCTCTCCTTATGTATATCTTTTTTTTTCTTTTTCATATCCTCTTCTCTTTCCTGATGTATTTCCTTGTTTCTCCTTTAATATTTCCTCTTTTCTCTCCTTATGTATTTCTTTGTATTTCCTTTTTATATCCTCTTCTCTTTCCTTATGTATTTCTTTGTTTTTCCTTTTTCATATCCACTTCTCTTTCCTAATGTATTTCTCTGTTTTTCCTTTAATCTTTCCTCTTCTCTCTCCTCATGTATTTCTTTGTTTTTCCTTTTTTATCTCTTCTTTTCCTTATACATTTCTTTGTTTTTCCTTTAATCTATCCTCTTCTCTCTCCTTATGTATATCTTTTTTTTTCTTTTTCATATCCTCTTCTCTTTCCTGATGTATTTCCTTGTTTCTCCTTTAATCTTTCCTCTTTTCTCTCCTTATGTATTTCTTTGTATTTCCTTTTTATATCCTCTTCTCCTTCCTTATGTATTTCTTTGTTTTTCCTTTTTCATATCCTCTTCTCTTTCCTAATGTATTTCTCTGTTTTTCCTTTAATCTTTCCTCTTCTCTCTCCTCATGTATTTCTTTGTTTTTCCTTTTTTATCTCTTCTTTTCCTTATACATTTCTTTGTTTTTCCTTTAATCTATCCTCTTCCCTCTCCTTATGTATATCTTTTTTTTTCTTTTTCATATCCTCTTCTCTTTCCTGATGTATTTCCTTGTTTCTCCTTTAATCTTTCCTCTTTTCTCTCCTTATGTATTTCTTTGTATTTCCTTTTTATATCCTCTTCTCCTTCCTTATGTATTTCTTTGTTTTTCCTTTTTCATATCCTCTTCTCTTTCCTAATGTATTTCTCTGTTTTTCCTTTAATCTTTCCTCTTCTCTCTCCTCATGTATTTCTTTGTTTTTCCTTTTTTATCTCTTCTTTTCCTTATACATTTCTTTGTTTTTCCTTTAATCTATCCTCTTCTCTCTCCTTATGTATATCTTTTTTTTTCTTTTTCATATCCTCTTCTCTTTCCTGATGTATTTCCTTGTTTCTCCTTTAATCTTTCCTCTTTTCTCTCCTTATGTATTTCTTTGTATTTCCTTTTTATATCCTCTTCTCCTTCCTTATGTATTTCTTTGTTTTTCCTTTTTCATATCCTCTTCTCTTTCCTAATGTATTTCTCTGTTTTTCCTTTAATCTTTCCTCTTCTCTCTCCTCATGTATTTCTTTGTTTTTCCTTTTTTATCTCTTCTTTTCCTTATACATTTCTTTGTTTTTCCTTTAATCTATCCTCTTCCCTCTCCTTATGTATATCTTTTTTTTTCTTTTTCATATCCTCTTCTCTTTCCTGATGTATTTCCTTGTTTCTCCTTTAATCTTTCCTCTTTTCTCTCCTTATGTATTTCTTTGTATTTCCTTTTTATATCCTCTTCTCCTTCCTTATGTATTTCTTTGTTTTTCCTTTTTCATATCCTCTTCTCTTTCCTAATGTATTTCTCTGTTTTTCCTTTAATCTTTCCTCTTCTCTCTCCTCATGTATTTCTTTGTTTTTCCTTTTTTATCTCTTCTTTTCCTTATACATTTCTTTGTTTTTCCTTTAATCTATCCTCTTCTCTCTCCTTATGTATATCTTTTTTTTTCTTTTTCATATCCTCTTCTCTTTCCTGATGTATTTCCTTGTTTCTCCTTTAATCTTTCCTCTTTTCTCTCCTTATGTATTTCTTTGTATTTCCTTTTTATATCCTCTTCTCTTTCCTTATGTATTTCTTTGTTTTTCCTTTTTCATATCCTCTTCTCTTTCCTAATGTATTTCTAATATATTCAAAAACAACGGTTCCAGGTCGTAATGCATGTATGAAGACCGTATTCTATTCTATATTCCATCCCGTGTAAGCCCTATCGAAGCAGACTCGGCTAATTTGTGCCATTATGGAACGCCAGGTTTCAACTGCTTCGTCACTACTGTTTATTCTGTAACACACTTAACAGAAGAAATGAATAGATAATTCATGAAATTAAAATAATAAAATAGTTACATGATGACATTATATCTGATTATTCATTTAGTTGCCGAACATTAGTTTCACAGGATTGACAAATAAAATTTAGATTAAATAATAGTACAGGCTTTTATAAATACAGGCCATTGAAAATTGCTCCCTTTGATAAACTTTTGTCAAGAGTTAGTGGTTTTAAAAAAATCACATTAGTCAGAAGTAAAATGAAAGTTTGCATTCAATTACAACAGAAGGTAATTTTGAAACCTATTAATTTGCACATGGGCATTGATATTCACTAGATAATATTCATCCATTAAGAGGGAATTGTAGAATTATAGCTTTATCTATACATGAATACAGCTTTGTTCAAAAACATGGATTTTGCATCTAAGTCAATTGATCATTAATGGCACAGAAAGTTGACTAGATTCAGATCCAGATTCAGATTTATCGACTGTTTTCAATCATTTTTACATAATATAGGTTTTCCCGGCCAATTTCGCACTTTTGTCAGTCAATTTAATAAAACGCTCATTCAATTTAGCAAAAACATCGTTTACCGCAACTTCTGTCATTCAAAAGTGTATTTAAGTCATTCAATTTAGCGTTTCATGCAAGGGATTTCGCTTTTATATCATTCACATTCATTTCCATGCATTCAAATTAGCACGTATGTAAGAATCATTCAAATTCATCGGCAATTGCCGAAAGGACACCTCGGGCAGTCAAATTCGGAACATGTTCATTCAGTTTAACACGCAATTTATTAACCCCAGTGTTTTATTTATAATTCCCCCTAAATAAGGCTGATTTCGAATTTAATTTCCTTCTTGAGTCCATAATATAGTAGACCTTATAGTCCTGTAGGCTACTTGTAAATTTAAAAGGATGGATTGTATTCTGTAGATTTCCAAAAGCCACGCAAGTTGGGGAATATACCTGAATGGTTAATTTGAAAACATAGGCCTATACTTTGAACGAGAAAATTCATGCACCTAACCATAGGCGACAATCTCCCCCGAGGAAGGAATGGACAACGCATTGTCAGAAAACCAGCATTCTCTTATTTTTTTTTTTTTTTCTCATCTAACTGTGCGTCCCAAAAAAGTTAAACAGTTGGAAAAAGTCTCCCAAAATAAATATTTTAGAATATTTCCAATAAATTTCCATTCTTGTAGATAGCTTAGGGTCTCTCCTATGCAATATCACCAAGAAAACTCTGACTAGTCATTACGCTTGAGTGTTCAAAAGCCACTTTTTTGAAAGGGTGTAAAATTCAGACTTGACAAGAATTAGTATTTGTTCTGGCTGGTATCAACAAAGTTGAGAACTGTTTTAAAATTGACAGTTGAAAGAAAGTCTCCCCAATTAAGTATTTCAAAATATTTTCAGGAAATTGTCATACTTGTGGACAGCTTAGAGTCTCTTCTATCAAATGACACCAAAATATCTCACAATGTTTACGCTTGAGTGAGCAAAAGCCACTTTTGTGAAAGGGTGCAAAATCCATACTTGATAAATGTTTGTTTATCCATTCTGGCTGGTATCAGCAAAGTTGACAGTCATGAAAAGGCTGAGAAATAGTCATATTCTGATCAATAGAAGAACATTTATGAAAGAACAGAATTTGATCACTGTATGTCATTATATCCCATCAAAACTTTATGGTTGAGTGAGTAAGCAGGTGAAATTAAAAGGCTCACCAAAAGTAACATTTTAAACCACTCAACAAAGTAGTTAATTGCTCAATCACAAGCACAATCACAAGCACAAACGATGGGATCTTTAAAATTCGCCATAATCAAAAACATGTAGGTCCTATCTTGCATGGCAAATATCATGTCAAACACATAACACAATACATTAGGAAAATATCACAAATAATGTTGGGGGATTTTTTAATTGAATGCTCAACACGCTAAATTGGATGCTCCAATATAAATTCGAATGCTGGAACGAGTTTGTTGCGTGATCACGTGACCATGCGATGCTAAATTGAATGAAGGCTTTATGAAATACGTACGTAATAATGCATAATGGTTGCAGAAGATGTTTTTTCAACTTGCTTTAGGAACAGTTTATACTTTGGGAGTTGATTATGCCTTTAACACCTTATGTAGCACATGCTATATCAGTGGTTAGCAGTACGTCTTTTCACTGTTATTCGTCTGTTTAGCTTCTGTCAAACCAAGCAATATGTAATTTGCTTCAAGTTCTAACTGGTACCATGAGAGGAATTTGTTACATAACGAGGAAATTGAGGAATTAACGGACTGTTTCAAGCTCTTTTGTTGTGCCATGTGGTCAGGATCTTTTTTCCCCCTCTCTTTTACCTCGTACGAGGGACTTTATTCATATATCAATAACAAATATTTACAGAATATGTACATTGCCAAAATAAATCTCGATAACATTAAAAAATTAAAGATACTGAAGTACTTGATCAATTGCCTTTAAATCATGGTATTTACGAATAAATTTACAGCTCAGATATTGACGTAATTCCAATTCATTAATTATCATAACAATATTATCAACTTTTACTTGTGTCTGATGTATATAAAAAATCATTCGCTCAATAATTTTCCACAAGATCTTTACTCCCTTGCATTCAAATAACATGTGCATTGATGTATCTTGACACTTACATATATTACATTGGTTATCACTTGAAATATTCCATTTCAATAAATTGTCTTTTGACGGTAGTATTCTATGAAGAAGCTTGAAATTAAATTGCTTAATTTTGTTATCTTTTATCTACTTAAATTTGAAAAACATAACTTTGTCAAATACAAAATCATCTTGTAATTTCAAACTGTCAATCCAAAAATCAAAATAGTATGGTTCCGTCTGTTTCAACTCAACGAATAAAGTATTATAATGTTTTGCTTTCATAGTTCTTATATTAACTAAATCACCAGTAGAAATTTCGAACAAATCCTCTTGGTTGAACTCAGTATACTGTCTATTTTTTGTTTTATTTAACCAAATTATCGGGAATACTTTCTTTAATGTTGATAGCTCAAAATGGCACAATAAATTTTTTGATTCAAAATCATTTAAAATATCATTAACTTCCTTCCAACGTCCATCTATTATTACTTGTTTAACACTCATGATCCCCATATCGCTCCATCTTTTGAAGAACAACATTTTGTTATCATATTTGCTGTTACTATTATTCCAAATAATTTGATTTCCGATATCCGTTACCTTAATAAAACATGAATCTAATGGGTGCCCAAACACTTAATAGATCCAAATAAAATTGTGGTAATTTATTTTGTTTACCAAAACACACAAAATCTTTTTCTTGACAGATAAATCTCAAAAATAAGGGGAATCCACCTATCTTACTTTTCCAGTAAGAAAAAAGAGCTTTCCAAGCTCCTTTTCTATCACCGAGAAATTTTACAATCCACGATAATCGTAACGAATTAAATTTTGATTCAATCTCAATCATTTTTAGTCCCCCATTTAGCACTTTATTTATACATACATTTCTTTTCACTTTGTCTCTTTTTGAATGCCATCAATCTCAACCATTTTTAGTCCCCCATTTAGCACTTTATTTATACATACATTTCTTTTCACTTTGTCTCTTTTTGAATGCCATAAAAAGAATACATTATTTTATTCAACTCTTTAATAATATACTTGGGAACTTTAACTGTCGTAGCAATATAAACAAATTGAGATGCAATTAAGATTTTCAGTACTGTAACTTTTCCAAAATATGTCAAATTGCGTATTTTCCAAAGGTTCAAAATATTCTTTACTTTCTCTATCCTTCCTTCCCAGTTTAGTCTCTCTACCTCCACATGATTTTTACCCACATACACTCCTAAACATTTTACCGGTTGATAGGTTACATTTACATCTTCTAACTCGATTGTATCCGTTAATTTCATAATATTGGATTTATTCCAGTTCACTAAAGGTCCCGCTTTTTTGCCAAACTCATTAACATCGGACATTACATTTTTCATTGAGAAGGCAGAATCTACAAATATAATAGTGTCATCTGCATACTGGGCAATTTTTATCTCTTTAGTATTTTGTTTATCTTCTTTCCCCAGTGGTATGTGTATACCTGTAATGCTTTTGTTTTGTTTTATTTTTTCAGTTAAGACCTCTGCAACTATTATAAATAAAAGTGCAGATAAAGGGCAGCCCTGACGTACACCACGTTTAATGTCAAACTTTTTTGACAACCATCCGTAATTTAACACTCTCCCATTGGCATTTTGATATAACGTACTAATCCAACGAACAAAAGATATATTAAAATTCATTTTCTGCAAAGTTTTGCACAAAAAAGTATGTGTGACATTATCAAACGCTTTACGAAAATCTAAAAACATTATAATTCCTGGTTGATTCTTAACAATACAATAATCTATGACATCTTGCACCAGTCGTACATTTTCTGTAGTTGCCCTATGTTTCATAAATCCTGTTTGGTCATCAGATATAATATAATGAATTATACGTTTAAGTCGAATAGATAAAGCACAGGCAGCGATTTTGTAATCTATATTAAGCAATGATATGGGACGCCAATTGTCCAAACAAAATTTATTACCTTTTTTGTACAACAACGTGAGAATGGCTTGCCTTTGGGTTAATGACAACGTACCTCTTTCATAACCTTTATTAAGACTACCAATTAACATTTCTTTTATATCATTCCAAAAGTGCCTATAGAATTCAGCACCAAGCCCATCGCTTCCAGGTGACTTATTAATATTCATGGATAAAAGGGCTTCCCAACATTCCTTTTCTGTAAGGTCACCTTCACACTCATTAGCCTGCTCTTCTGTTAGAGTTCGGAGCACTAAACCTTCAAAATATTCATCATGATCAGTATTTTTTTCTTCTTTTTGTGAATAAAGCTTTGAGTAAAATTCATGTATTTTGAAAGTACTTTTCCATTGTCTCGAACAATTTAACCTTTAACTTAAATGTAATCAATTTCTTTTCTTTTGCCTCTCTGTTTTTCAAGCTGTAAAAAATATTTAGAAGATTTCTCTCTATGCTCAAGCCATCTTTCCCGAGATCTAACAAAAGCACCTTCACATTTATATTTGTACCAAGCATCAACTTCCTTTCTTAATTTTTGCATTTTTTCAACATTGTTTGCACAGAACGTAGCGTCTATCGTTTCACAGGACTCCTTATAGTCCTTTTCAAGTTTATTGATATATTTTTTCTTATTCAGGTACACCTGCTTTGCATATTTCATACTAAAATCTTTTATCTTGATTTTACACATTTCCCATTTCATTTGCTGATCTAAATATGAAAATTCATAATTCACACTCTGTATTACTTTCCTAATCGCATTTATATATGTAACATCATTTAAAAGAGAATTATTCCGTTTCCAATAACCCTTTCCTCTTTTCTTTTCAGAAACTTTTAGTTTTAAAGAAATAGCGTTATGGTCACATTTCAACGCTGGTCTTATATCTGTAAAATATATTAAACATTTAGCGTCTCTTGATATTAACCAGTAATCAAGTCTAGAGAAAATGCCCAGTGTCATTTGTCTCCACGTAAATTGTTTCTTATCAGGGTAAAATTTTCTCCAGATGTCTATTAATGTATGCTTTTGTTGTAATCGTTTAAATTCCTTCTTTAAAACATATGCATGAGACATACCCCAAATCTTTCATTCTGTTTTGTACGCAATTCCAGTCACCACCGAATATAATGTCATTTTTCTTTATAACTTTGTTTAACCAATTGTTTAACAATTTATAGAATTCACTTTTCTCAGCAATGTTGGTGCATAGACATTTAAACAAAAATATTTTTTCTTTTGGTACTGAAAACGTAAAGCTACGATTCTCCCGCCATTCTTTGAATGTGAATTCAAAATAATCAAAGTTGAAATTTTACTTTCATCTTTGTTATGGTTACTTATCTCTCCGTTACATAAATTATTTCTTATCAAAATTGCAACTCCTTTGGAATGATTTGTTCCATGGTTGAATACACATAACCCTTTCCATTAATTACGAATTATCGTCCCGAGATCAGGCGACCAATATGTTTCTTGCAAAAGAATGATATCACTTTTTTGTTTTTTCAACCTTAGAAAAATCTTACTCCGTTTCAGCTTGTCTCTAAGCCCTCTTACATTCAGGGATATAAAATGTATTAACGAATTATTCATATATATAATCTAAACATGTTCAAAAGTTTCATACTGTCGAGTAATAAAGATTTCGGTTCGTTTCTTTTTATGACATTTCCTGCTTTTTTCGCACTGTTCATATACATATTTTCAAAAGGTATAGTAGCATATACTTCCATCGTATCTGTTTCAATGCTTACTTTTTCTTGTTTGATCCCTTTCGTTTTCTTTTAGCAGCTTTTCGTCCTGTAGAAGAAGTCTTCGGAGAAGTTTCAGCTGACAACGTGGAATCATCGCTCAAGCTATCATTATCGCTTTCGTTGCTGCTGCTGCTGCTCACAATTGCAGCTTCCTTGCTCTTGTTTTCGCGTCTTCTGTAAAGTCGTTGCGATCTGTTGTCGATCGCTCCGTCAGACGCGTACGATGTCGTTGGACGATCTCCGGCTTTCCGCGGTTGTTGCGAAGCGTTGTTGCTAGCGATTGCATTCTGATGTGTCTTCGTTATGAAATCCGCTAAACTCGTTTGGCGCTTTGCGTTATGTTGACCAGTAGGCACCTCTGCTGGAGACGATGTGTCGTTTGTTGCCACCCTGTTACGTAACATATCAGAATGCTTGTTGTCAGGGCAAGCGCTTTTCATGTGCCCATATTTATTACATCTGATGCATTTGACCTCACCTGTACAGGTGGATACATGGTGACCGGCCTCAAGGCATTTGCAACATTTCACTGGCCCACGAGTGGATTGTTGAGGTTGCCCGTCATGGTATACTCTGCCTGTAAAGAGATTGCCAAAGGTAATCTTCCTTGGTAAGGGGTGGGTTGGTGGAATAATGTAGAGGATTCTGTCCCCATTCAAGCAATTGGTACTGACCATTTACGCGTAGCTTCTGCCGATAGATCTCTCCTTTGATCTCATGTTTCCGTGCTAGGATTTCTCCTCTAATGACGTCATCGCTGAGTGACAAAGTGATGTCTTTGACGACTACACTTGTAAGATGTTCATCCCTAGGCTTGGTAAAAGGGTTGACGTCATGGATAGACACATAAGTATCACGCAATTCAAGACCGTTTGCGATAAGAAGGACTCTATCCTGAACTCAGATAGATTCTCCACAGGTGTCGAATTTCTTGAATACCAGCGATGTCTTCAGGTTGTATAACCTTTAAAATACTCTTGTACAGCTCCTCCCCTGTAAGAGATTTCCTATCTACATTTCGAACATCACTTGAACGTAGAAACACTGGTTTTTGGTCCTTTAGGCAAAAATACCCCCGGGAGTGGTGTCACCTTCTCGGCATACATGATATACACACACAGAAAAAAGCTATCAAAGTATATTCACTAAACAAGAGATGTCCTATCAGAAAACTTAGTCCAAAAGGTCCACCAAGGTTTAACAAAGATCTTCTTGATATTTCAAAGTTAGATGAACCTCTATAATCTAGGATTTCCAAGGATTTCGAACAAATTGAACAGAGGATGCTAAAATGGTGTCTTGACACCACGAGTGCGCCCTCTAATTGGTGTGGTCAGGATCTTATCTTCAGCCCCACTAACTCACTATTTTGTTGTAACTCTTGTGTATTGTGTGCACAGTAGCATATGGATATGTGACTCTACTCTGGACTGTACACTGTTAGAACGTTGATTAAAATTTTTAATCTTGTTGGTTAAAATTTTAATCAACCGAGGATTACCAGGTGAACCACACATTTGTAGGTTAAAACTTTAATCAACGGCCTGTTGATTAAAGTTTAACCTGTGGTTGATTAAAAGTTTTAATCATTTGTTGGTTAATCTTATTTTGCTCAACGTTGGTTAAATCGGTGTTGATTAAACTAAAACATATTGTTGGTTAAATGTTTAACCATTTGTTGGTTAGTTTTATTTTGTTGGTTAAATGTTTAACCATTTGTTGGTTAATCATATTTTGCTCAACATTGGTTAAACTGGTGTTGATTAAACTTAAACAAATTGTTGGTTAAATGTTTAACCATTTGTTGGTTAGTTTTATTTGGTGAGAAACTCCCTGGAGAAACTCTTTTCTTATCTGTGATTGTTGTCTAGCCAGTCTTATAAAGAAATAGATCTACTGTGTGATATTGCTTTCTAAGTTAAGCGGTTTGGGAAGTTCGACCTGCTCAGACCTGGACTAGACCTGACTAAGCCAGACCTACCGGTAGACTACACCTACGCCTACATTGATGCTATATCTTTTTTTTTTTCTCAAAAAAACTGTTCTAGTTTCAGTTTTTGTCATATTGCCCTGTCCGCGAAATATGGACATCCGCGAAGTTGAACACACCGCCATACCGCCGGCGTCGCCTCCTCGCCACCGTAGGTGTAGTCAGTAGATCTACCGGTGGGCCTGGCTTAGCCAGGTCTAGTCCAGATCGAGCAGGTCGAACTAGCTCCCAAGCCGTCTAAATTAGAAAGAAAGATCACACTGTAGATCTATTTCTTCCCAAGATTAAGCTAGACAACAATCACAGATATGAAACAGAGTTTCTCACCTTCAAACACGCCAACAAGCTCTTTGAAAGTCCCCAATCATTCAGCGACTTGAATGACAACGCCTTCCATTTTTATCGCAAACAATTTCTGTGATAGATATGTGCGCGCAGCAAATTTGTTCCAAATCCATATCCGCATGCGCTGTTCGGTCACGCGATTGGTATTTTAATCAACTTTGATCAAACTTTAACCAACAAAAAGATAATTTGTCTCGACAGTTAGCACTATCATTTTGGCGGGAAAGCCAAGAACACTGTTTTTAATCAATGTTGGTTACAAAGTAACCAACAAGATTAAAAACAATAATTTTAATCAACAATATTTTTAACCCACGCAAGATTAAAAGTCATTTTTAACCAACACTCATTTTATAACCAATGTTGAACCATTTTTAATCAACATTTTTTTAATCCGTAGTTTTTTAATACATGTTTTAACAGTGTATGTATGCAGTTATTGTATTCCTACCTCTACCTCTACTTCTACATTGTGTTAAACCAACAATTGTAGAATTTTTTTGAAGCAATTATACCTGTTCTGTTTCTATTGTGTAATCTAACTATCAACCGGTTACAATTAACTATGGCTGACAAAACAAGATTGGCTAGGGAGAAGAAGGAGACTGCCTCACTCATTCAGGCAGTGATGTCTGATATTCTACATGATGAGAAATTTTTGCAGCTGGTGTCAGCACATGTTGACTCAAGACTTGAAAAATTTCAAAAGCAAATCGATGAGCAAGCGGCCATGATTGTGCACCTTCAAGATGCCTCCACCGAGAGGGAGAGAAAGCTCGAGGAGTCTATAGGAAGGCAGGAGGCAAGAATCCTTGATTTTGAGATAACTGAAGAGCCATCTTTAACGATAGTAATATATGACATTTAATAATCGGAATTAGGAAAGGTGTTACAATTGCCCTTAAAGAGGCATACATTTGTGACACTTTTAAGGCTATATCTCAAAAAAATGTTCATCCTGTGGCAGGGGAATTTCAGAATGAAATCGAAATTATTTACATTAAAACTGCACATTCACTTTCTGTGTTTGTCGATTTATGAATTTAACTGCGCATCGTAAACATCAAAATGTCAAAACATCTCTAAATGTTTCCCGTTTACTTTGGCGGCATCATACATCGCTATCAAATATTCAAAGCAGTTTATTAATTCAATTTTACATCCTTCATAATCTGCCAGGTGTTTGCATCATTTATCGTTAGTTGAGATTCCATCTGTTTGAACCTCCTTGATTATATCGCTGCTAAGTGAGTTCCAGTATTTCGGGCCGTAGAAAGAAATGGTTTTGTGTGCAAAAAGAGTGCGGGTGCGGGTGCGGGGAAGGTGGAAACGGTTGGATTGTCTTGTTGGCTATTTATGTATGGAACTGTTTCTTGTGAACATGTCAATGAAAGCGTGTGGCAGTTCGTTTTTATTAGCACACATTCTTCAAATTCTAAATTCAGTTATGTAGGCCCTGTTATTGTTTGGGCGTGAAACCGGAGGTCAATTGCAAAACAAATATACCTTCAGGTATGTAAACTTGCATAGTATGTTAATAAAAATATGACAGTACGACAAAGTCGACTCTGAAACCATATTATTGTATTACGCATCTTATATAGTCGATAGTGTCTTGGATTCCACCGTTCCAAGAATACACCGGTGTAGGCGGGTCGATTGATGGAAAAAAGTACCCCAACCCCCCCCCCCCCAAAAAAAAAAAAAAAAAAAATTGCAACAAAAAGTTTTTAAACGGTTTTCGGTAGTTTGACGTCAGGAACAACATGCTAAAAATCTAAGAAAATCTATACCTAGGTTAAAGGGGTCGAGAAATTCATTCGGACCACTTACAATGTGTTATGGCGATCATGGAACCTGGCAATCCAAGAGAGCGTCTAAAATGGCCCCAAATTTTCTAAAATTAACCGTAAGTAGACTATTATTTACAGTGGAGATGAAATAATTAAGATTAAAGGTACATTTTGAGGACAGGGTTTTCATTGACAACTGCAAAATTATTTTTATAAAGTTTTAGAGTAGCTTTATATTCAAGACGGTAGCTAAGGTGGCCGCCATTATCCACCCGAAAAGGCCGCCGACGCATAAAAATAGCCATAGTCATAAAGTATAAATCCCAGAGGTGTAATTTTGGTGTCTACACCTAGGTTTTGGGAGTCGAGATATCCATATATAAACGAGAAAACCTGGAAATCTAAGATGGCATACAAAATGGTCGCAAATTTCCTAAAGTAACCTGATTTGGGCTATTATTTACTATTTAGAAGGTTACGTATAAAAGTATGTTTAAGGGTTAAAAATATCCATTGATACTCGAAAAAGTGTCATTGAGTAGCCTATTCCTGTGACCCTTTATACAAGCCAGTATCCATGGTGATTTTGAAAGTACATATTGATTGATAATGATGATAATAATAGTAATGATAATAATAGTAACAATAATAATACATGTAGTAATAATGCAGTACTAATGCCACAAAATGTTATTACTATACTTATTGATTAATAAAGAACCATTATGATTCAAAATGTCCCATTATGTACCAAATCTTAGCAGTAGTTATATCAGCGTAATCTAAATTATAAATGATATATATTCATACTTGGACAATATTAGGTCACATGATTTCAATTTATCAAAACTTTTTTCCCCCTTTAATGTGGATATCCCGGTTTTATTGTGTCAACAGAATCATATATAATATCTCGAGCAAATTTGTTTCATCTGCAAACAACTATAAGGAGTACATGTACTTGACTCTCCAATAGTGATGCGAATTTTGGAATCCCTTCCACAGTACATATACAACCACATGACTAAGGCATTTGCCTACCAGCATATTTAAGGCAACATCCTGTAATCTGAGAGACCCCTGCAACTAAAGCGTACATTTTATTAGCTTTAAGTTTCTCTTTCTGGGTCTGCATAATTAATGTTGGCGGAGGTGCATCAGCCCTGCTATGTTGGATATTCCATTGGATGTGTTTTTCCGTGGAAAAGTTTTTCACTCATTGTCACATTGTCAAAAAAACTATTCTGCGATATAAACAGAGCTACAGATTAGAGTTATAGTACGACCTAGTAGAATTTCTTAATCACCTTTTATGCCATCCTATTCAAGGACAGGTCTTAATGCTACCGGTCATTTGTGAGTCCTACGGCTGCTCTGTCCGCTGTCCTGTCCTCCGGTCTTACATATGTTCTGTTTCTATCTTCTTTGGAAGAAGAGTTAGGGATAGGGTAATGTTTACGTTTCACCACACGAGTCAATTCAGTCGTACGACAGTTAACAGGTGTGGAATATGTGACCCGCAGATCAAAATTAAAAAGAGGGCCAAAAGCCCCCAATATCCTAAAATTCTTACAGTGTTCCCTTCCAACCATCTTACCATAAGGAGGCCACCTTGAATGAGATAATTTTGGATCTTGGATACCATCTGAAATTATAAGGCTACAAGACATTTTTACATGTATACCAATATTTTACAACTAACAAAGAGCATTTTTATTTTTAATAGTACCTTACTTCGGGTCATTGGATTTGTATGGTTCGTGTTCGCTAAATGACAATTAAACTGGTCTTGTTGGATTTTATATCCCTCCGTCCCCCTAAACAGGAGTGTATACAACAATCTTAAAAAGGCAGATGATTAATTAATGATTTATGACTACTTTCAAATGCTGCAGGCCATCTTGGATGTCAATATGATGGCAAAAAGATGGCAATCTTGCAAACCGTTCTGCAGCTATGGCTATCATATCAAATTAAAAAACACTTATTACTTGTATTGAAGCCAAGTTGCCTTGTTGCACTCAACATGATTTAGTGATACTATTTTGTGTATCATTGAATATCCTGACCATTGAAATATACATTTGACCTATCGTTTGTACATATGTAGTTCTGTACTGTATAGAGGAACCTACTTTCGGTCATACAGGCAATATTGACAGCCGTTTTGGACATCATCTAATTGGATTTCTAGGTTTCCTCACGGCAGTAACACATATTAAGTGGTCTAAATTAATTTCTGGACTACCAAAACCTAGGTATAGACGTCAAAATTACATCTCTAGGATGGGTATCTAATGATTTATAGCTATTTTTAGGTGCCGACGGCCATCGGCCATCTTGGATGGCAAAATGGCGGTCATCGTAGCTATCATCTTGCATGAAGGCTGGTATACTACTCATTAATATTTTCTGTGTAGCAATGAATATCCTGACCCCTAAAATGAACTTTTAAACTTAATAATTGCATCTCTGCATCTCTGCTGTAAATAATAGCCCACTTCCGGTCATTATTGGGGAATTGGCAGCCATCATGGATTTCCAGGTTATCTGACCGCCATTACACACTGTAAGTGGTCTGAATGGATTTCTTGACCCCCAAACCTAGGTATAGACACCGACATTACATCTCTAGGATAGATATGTCAAGATTTAATGCGATATTTAGGTAATGGCGGCCACATTATTGGACGCCATTTTGCAAAAAAAAAAAAAAAAACACTTTCCAGAGGTCAGATTTTCTTAGATTTTTAGAATGTTGTTCCTGATTTCAAATAGTACCAAAATCAATTAAAAACTTTTTGTTGCAATTTTTTTGGGGGGTCAAGCCCTATATTGACCCGACTAGTGCTCTTTGCCTGGAAACGAGATTACGGGAGTATATAGTTGTATATTTTTCTGTATTGTGATTGGATAACACTATACATCTATTCTATATTACGGGATTAGATGAATAGTTGTATAGTTTCCTGTGTTGTGATTGAACCATACATCTATTCGAGACTACGGGAGTAGACATATAGTTGTACAGTGTCCTGTTTTCTGATTGGTTAAAAATACAAAACTATCTACTCGTCAGTGGTAGTTGCACGCAATTATGACGCTTCAAAGTTTCACTCAATACCGTCTCCCAGATATACAGTGCGTCCCAGGAAAAAAAAACGAAACCCTGAAATAAAGGGTTATTGTGACCTCACTATGGGATCTATGACAATAATTATCTATTTTCTGTAAACTAGAAGTATTATACTTTTAAATGATACCTTGATGGCATCCATCCGTACATGCTTTACCGAGCAGCAGCATTTTGAAAATGACATGTAAAAACTAAGTTGTGCCGGATTTGGGTAAAACCGTGGAAACGTTAGGATCACTTGCGAACATGACCCAAATGTAACATGACTTTTGAAACCCTATTGCCGGAATTCAAAAAGGTGGTTGTTTTAATTCAGACCATGGTTTATGCAGATTTCGTGGTATAAATTGATTCAGCGCGTACACTTAAAAAGGTCCAAAAATGAACGCGCGCCGGTCGCGCGTGGTTGGCAAAAGCGCTAAATTTACGCTTGTTGCCATGGTTCAGACCATGGTTTATGTAAATTCAGACCACGGTTCATTTAAATTAATTTACATAAACCATGGTCTGAACCATGATAAATTCAGACCATGGTTTATTTAAATCAATTTACATAAACCATGGTCTGAACCATGGCAACAAGCGTAAATTTAGCGCTTTTGCCAACCACGCGCGACCGGCGCGCGTTCATTATTGGATCTTTTTAAGTGTACGCACTAAATCAAGCGTATTTATACCACGAAATCTGCATAAACCATGGTCTGAATTGAAACCACCTTTGTGAATCCAAGCCATAGAGAATCCCTTTTTTTTTCTGTTTCTTTCAATAATGAGGGCAAGGATAATGCCCTCATCATAAAATAAAGGATGGTCAATGCATTGTCGATGTTGGGGTAAAGAAAGGGTATGTCTGTTTTAAAATGGTACCTGCAATCGAAATGAAAAGCATTTTTTTGTAATTTTCTGAACTGAAATTTCTTTTAAAGCGGACAAGATTGGTGATATCTTTCATAAAAGTAAAGTAAGTTGCACTTTCCATTGTCACCAAATGGAAATACAAGGTAGAAGGACACATATAAGGCATCGCCATGATTTTCCGTTGCAATTAGGTATCGGGTTAATTTGCTGGCTCCACTCACTGATTTTCCCAGTGTTATCATATGGCGCGCCCTGGGATTGGGATAGTTAAAATGGTATTGGAATGTGTTTTGGCACATTATTATTTCTTTATAATTTCATGATGTATTTTCTCCCTGTCGTAGATCTTTGGGTCCGGTTCAGGCTCTATACAATAATATGAATTATGATGATAAAGATTAGAGGAGATAAGTTTAGGAAAGTGTAATCTTTTGGTAATTTGAGTGGGAGTAAATTTTGATTGTGTGGAATAGAGTGTGTCATTTGTGGTTGAGAAATTGGGTACGGAGCCTGTTACGGCTTGGGGATCTTTGAACGGGGGAGGCACTCTTCAATATGTGTGCTATGGGGCGGGGGTCTTCGAGGGAGCTGTGCTTTCCTGGACATAACTTAATCATGGTGGTTCTCTCTTTTATAATATGCCTTTTTATGAAATGTTCTTGTCACTTTTTTCTTCCTTTTTTACAATAACTGCTAATTATTTGTAAATTTTGTGATTCTATTTGATTATGAAACAATAAAACACATAATAAAAGAATATTAATAATAATAAAAAAGATTATGGCAATTTCCCACCTCAGGAGCGGCACCTTTTCCATCACAAGAAAGGCACTTTTTCATCTTTTCAGGGATATTTATTGATTTTGGACATTTTGGAGGCGTATGCCCCTGCCATCACTGGAAACTGGTTTTGACCCGTGTTTATGAATTTCTGATTAAATGCATGCCATCAAACAGGGGAATTTCACGTATCATATATCTTAAAGCTGATATTTCTATTTAGTCATTTTCGCATGTGATACTAGCGTCTTCAGGGTTTTACCCAAATCCACCACAACTAAGTTGTTACATGTCATTTTCAAAATGCTGCTGCTCGGTAAAGCATGTACGGATGGATGCCATCAAGTTATTATTTAAAAGCATAATAATGCCAGTTTATGGAAAATAGATTATTGTCGTAGACACATAGTGTGGTCACAATAACCCTTTGTGTTAGGGGTTTCGTTTTTTCTGGGATGCACTATATAATGCTGTAATTATTGCCTTAATCGAATCGTTTAGTCATCACATTTACGTCGCTTTTATCATACATAAAAACAAATTTTTCGTTCACATCACTCACTCACTCACACCTACACGTCTGTCATATCTTCATTATTATTATCATTATTGTTATTATTATTAAGTATTTGGCGTCACCTGTGCTTGGGAGGGGAAAAGCGAACTAAATCACTGTAACCCTTAGGTCTCTCCTCCCGATATAACTGATTTGGATGTGCAGGTGTACCACTACATCGGGGTTTCCCCCTACTCTTATTCGAATAGTGCAGTGGGTTCTTAACGTGCAAAGGTGGTGACTGTCCTCTACATGGGGCCTCCAGTTAACGTCTTTTATCAAAATATCCCATATAAAACGAAGTTATCTTCCCGACCGGGAGAGAGGTCATGTGTCCCGAACAATATCCGCCCCTCATTTCCATTACCTCCCTGGTGGATGAAAATTTGTTTTGTTGTGATGATGTCCGAAAATAACGCAAGTCAACAGTCATGTTGAGGGTTTGTTTGTTTTTGTTTTTTGTTTATAATTAAAAATATTTGTTGTGGGAGTGAAATAACTGGATATTAGGCAGTCATGGTAAACACATGGATGTCAACAATTATTTCTTTAACACGTACGGCATACTGCTGCATAAAATGTTTTCATAGTTGTTGTTTTTTAAGAATAGGATAATGCAAAAAAAACAAAATATCCCATATAAAACGAAGTTGTCTTCCCGACCAGGAGAGGGGTCTCGTGTCCCGAACAATATCCGCCCCTTATTTCCATTACCTCCCGATGGATGAAAAATTGTTTTGTTGTAATGATGTCCTAAAATAACACAAGTCAATAGTCATAATGAGGGTTTGTTTGTTGTTTTTTTTTTTTTTTTTTTTTTTTTTATAACTGAAAATATTTGATGAGGGAGTGAAATAACTGGATATTAGGCAGTCATGGTAAACACATGGATGTCAACAATTATTTCTTTAACACGTACGGCATACTGCTGCATAAAATGTATTCAAAGTTGTTGTTGTTGTTGTTTAATAATAACAGGATAATGCAAAAACATAATAAAATAAGAGAACCAGTATTCATTTTCCATAACAACCTTCCTCACTATAATAATTGCACAAAGCTCATAATCATATTGTTATTGATAATTGTTGAAGGCTCTTGACTCTCACACTAGAGGTTGGATGCCTACACTCCTTGGACAATGTTTTACCCACATTTGTCCCTCTCCACCCAAAATGTAAATGGGTACCTGGCAATTTCTGGGGTAATACTAATTGCAAGCCCTCAGGAAGAACAGCACTGATGCTGATGAGGCTTCCCTGGGTAAGCAAGATTATTATTATTATTATTGTTATTATTATTATTATTATTATTATTATTATTATTATTATTATTATTATTATTATTATTATTATTATCATTGTTGTTGTTGTTGTTGTTATTATTATTATTATTATAAGTTGTCGCTTACTGGGCAAGAAATGGGTTTTTTTCTTGGCTCCCTATCTGCCTAATCATGTAATTTCTTTACACTTATATTTATGACGTGTAATGTACAGTTTTGTGTGATTTGCTACTGGAACACCCTCCCCTTAAAAGAGAGAGAGAGAAAAAAAATAGTGAAAAAGATATCATTTTTTTTAAAATAAAAGGCCAAAAAAGCTTTTATTTACAAGTTGTTGTGAGTCTTTATTATGGCAGGAGATTGCCATCAGGCTAAAAATAAACGACGGCAAAATCGATTTTGCCTCCTGCCGTATGTTCTTTTATCATGTTTATTACGAATTTGTTAAACTGAGTTTTAGACGACGTCAGTAAAATGTTTGTTTTAGGCATATAGGCCTACCTATATTGATGATGATTAAACGTAATTTATTTTTATATACTTTTTTAAAGTGTTGTATGACTTCGTAGTATATCAATATGAAGTGTCAATACTGTTTAAGCCTTTACCCATTATCATTTTGTGTAGTGTGTGACACCCAATATTCTTTCTGTTGTTGTTTCTTCTCTTTTGTTTTGTTTTTAAAATATGTAATTGGAAAATACTCGGAATGGATGGAGAAACATAAAACTATTCGTAAGGCAGGATGATTCACCATCAGATCATAATTATTGCCACGCCGGGCAGCCAAAGAGGGTTGCAAGATTCTTTCATTATAATTTTAGTCAGATATTATAATTATACTATGTTGATTTAAAAAAAAAATATTACAATTGCCAGTGGATTAAAAATAAAATCACAATTGCCATTTCTTTCAATCACATGGAGAAAAGACTCTTTTTCTGTCTGTGGATTGAGAGCCTGATTGAGAGCCTGATTCTCCTTGAATCAAACACTTAATTATTACTTCTACCCTCTTTATAAATTTCTGGAGCTACCCCAAGCTGAGACTGATACTGAAGGGATAAGGATAAATTCCGTTTGAGATCTGTCAAAATGTTGCGATAAAATCTTTCCCTTTCCTCTTCTTATAAGTTCCCCTTTTACCTATATTCCAACTGTTTGTTTTTTGTTGTTTTGTTGTTGTTGTTTTTTTTTTGGACAAAAAGAGTCATATCTATAGCTTCAAAGAAAAGGTGCGGCTTTACAGGTACCCATATCACTACAACTACAATGTAAGGCAGCGGAGCTGGAGGCAAAAGGGGCACAATTCCCACCCCCCCCCCCCCGCCCCCAAGGATTTCTCATTCCGCTCGCTTGAATGTGCCAATAATTTACTCCAAGTAAGGGCAATATTTTCTGAAAATGTCCGCATAACTCGCTCGCTAAGCTCGCTAGCTCTTACAGTATATAATGAAATCAAGCAGATTGCATAAAGTATGTTATATATCGGTGTAATCCTAAAGAAAACGACAGGGTTAATGTACAAATTAAAAGATCATTCGACATTACCGAAAATAAATTTGCTGTTGTCATTTTCATTATATCAGTAATGTACATCTCAAGGACTTTAGCATTACTTCATTAGAAAAAAAATGCATTAGCATTAGAAAAAAAGTCCCAGTGCCCTTTTTGCTGGTCCCCCCCCCCCCCCCCACTTTGAAAGACGCTCCGCCGCCCCTGACTGTAATTTCTTCAAAATGTCTTCTCTATGAGATCTTGAATCACACACAGTCTCCATCTTGCTATTCGAGCATGTACTGTCTGATTCTGAGCTAGAAAAATTGCCGAGATCATGAGATACAACAGCTAGAAACTGTTCTAAGTTTTGTTGTAATTACCATGAAAGATAAGATACAACAAAAGAAAAAATAATTTTCAGAATACCAATTATTTCATGATATTATCTTCAGCGCGCATATGTAAATTAGGATCATGCGCAGAGTGAACAAAGATATACAACAAAAGTTACAACGATTTTCAGAATACCAATTTTATCTTAACTGTGCAGATACAATAATATTAGAGATAAAACAGTTTTCAGAATACCGCCCCAGGTCTACATTAGATGACGTCATAAAAATAGCGGCTCATTCGACTTCTGTTGACACGTATTTTAGTCTGGGAGCCTGTCCCGAAATAGTCACCCCATTTTACCCATAAGATTTGAAAAGTAAATTGAATCTGTAAAGTTACTTAGACTATCTAAGTCATTGACAAAAAGGTTGTCATCTTGACCGTAGTCGCCGGGTTTAGCCCCCAGAGCCCCCAAAAGAGACCCCAAAGTCGGGTCGATTTCACCCCATCTCCCTCATGCATCAAACTTTGTCAGTAGGAAGTAGTATGACTGGACATTACAAAACACAAAAAAATAACAAAAATTTCCGTCGGGATGGGGTGTCAGACGGCCCCTAAAAATTGGGGTAAATTTTTCCCTTGAAGCCCAGGGACCAAATTTTGTCAGAAGGAAGAGCTATGGATGTACATTCCAAAAATATAAAAATTGACAAAATTGTCCATCGGGAAGGGGATGTCAGACCCCATGAAATGAAAAACCTAAAGTGCCCCTGGACAACGCTTTACCCCCAAGATGTTCCGTATGGAAAGAAAAACCATTTTCTTACCTTCTGACTATGATAATTTAAAAGTGCTTTATTCAATTCAATTTAAATTTTCATAAGATAATTTTGAGTATAATAATCTTCTTGAGGTGCAATTTAGTGTTAATTGGTCATTTTCGTTAATAAGTTATTAAATTGTGAAAAATGTATTGCTTTCTCAAAAGTAGCCCCAAAATATTGTCAGGATTATTTAAACACACCCATTGTCCATCTTCACCTGTTTGACAAGGCATAATAGAAGAGTTTTTCAGGTATCTGTGGTATGTGCCTGCCAGGCTGAAATGTACTATTCATGTGTTAATTGCACAGATACCAAGCAAGCTCCTCTATTATGCCTTGTCGATGGTCAATGGGTGTGTTTACATAATCCTGAAAATATTTTGGGCTGCTTTTGAGAAAGCAATACATCTTTCACAATTTAATAACTTATTAACGAAAATGACCAATTCACACCAAATTGCACCTCAAGAAATTTATTATACTCCAAATTACATTATGTAAATTTGAATTGAATTGAATAAAACTATTTTGAGTTATCATAGTCAGAAGGTAAGAAAATGGTTTTCTTTTAAGTACAGAGCATTTGGGGGGAGGGAGGGCTAAATCGATGTCAAAGGGCACTTTGGAGTTTTCATTTCAGGGGGTCTGACACCCCCTTCCCGATGGACAATTTTTCAGTTTTTAATCGACCGGACTTTGGGATCTTTTGGGGGGGCTCTGGGGGCTAAACCCGGCGGCTGCGGTCAGGCTGACAACCTTTCTGTCAATGACTTAGATGGTGTAAGTAAATTTACGGGGTCCAAATCTTATGGATAAAATGGGGTGACTATTTCGGGACAGGCTCCTAGCCTATTTGGGAGGGGGCAAGTACTTTTATTCTACGTCTCCTCAGCTTTCCATTGATGTACATAGTTGCATTGGCTCTGGAGAGGGTCTTTAATCGATATGACATTAATTTGACGGTTACATGTCGTTTTTCCGAAGGTTCGTATTTCCGAAGGTTCATAATTCCGATAGGTTGGTTATTCCGAAGGTTCATAATTCCGAAGGCTCGTTACTCCGCAAGTTCATATTTCCGAAGGTTCATAATTCCGAAAATGAAAAAGGGTTCATAATTCCGAAAATGAAATAGGGTTCGTAATTCCGAAAATGAAATAGGGTTCGTAATTCCGAAAATGAAATAGGGTTCATAATTACGAAAATGAAATAAGGTACCTAAAAAAGGAGGGAGGGGAAGGGGGACCAAAACGACTGAGCAGCCCCCCCCCCCCTCCTTCTTCATATCATAGGTCAAAACAAAAAAAAGGAGATAGATAAAAGAGAAAAGAAAACTAATATAATATTACAGAATAAGAACCAGTGGATTATCTGGCGGCCGCCGGATAATTCTATCATTCCTTATGTTATTCTTTTGTTTTTATCCTTCTATCATCTTTTATTTCTCACTTTCCTTTTGTTATTCTTTGTTTTCCTTCTATCTTGTTCTCTTTCTATCTTTCCTTATGTTATTCTTTGTTTTTATCCTTCTTTCATTTCCTCTTTCTATCTACAGCTTAACATAAGGAAAGATAGAATTATCCGGCGGCCGCCAGATAATTCTGTCTTTCCTCATATTATGTTGTTTTCCTTCTATCTTCCTCACTTTCTATCTTTCCTTATATTATTCTTTGTTTTATTCTGTTATCTTTGCCTTCTATCTTTCCTTATTTTATTCTTTGTTTTTATCCTTCTATCATTTTCTCTGTCTATGTTCATTATGTTAAAAATAAGAAACGATAGGATAAAAACAAAGAATAACAAAAGGAAAGATAAAAAGAGAAGAAAATAGAAGGATAAAAACAAAGAATAACATAAGGAAAGTTAGAAGGATAAAAACGAAAGAATAACATAAGGAATGACAGAATTATCCGGCGGCCGCCAGATAATTCACTGGTTCTGATTCTGTTATAGTTTTTTTCCCCACTCTTTTATCTCTCTCCTTTTTTTTTTACCCTTGATATAGAGAGGGGGTGGCGCTCAGTCGTTTTGGTCCCCCTCCCTCCTTTTTAGGTACCTTACTTCATTTTCGGAATTATGAACCCTATTTCATTTCGAATTACGAACCCTATTTCATTTCCGGAATTACGAACCCTATTTCATTTTCGGAATTATGAACCCTATTTCATTTTCGGAATGAGGAACCCTATTTCATTTTCGGAATAATGAACCTTCGCAATAATAAACCTTCGGAATTTATGAACCTTCGCAATAATAAACCTTCGGAATTATGAACCTTTGGAATAACGAACCTTCGGAATAACGAACCTTCGGAATAACGCAACAAATGTTAGGAATTATGAACCCTTTTTCTTTTTCGGAATTATGAACCCCAGGCATGGGAAATTTGTGTTTCGGAATTATGAACCTTCGGAAATACGAACCTTCGGAAATACGAACCCATATCCATCATGATTTATCATAAACTCATCAGACAATCAGCAATTTCTAAACTGGATAACTTTTCACTTCACCGAAAGTGGACAGCCAATTCCTGCGCAACGTAATTTTCATGTCCTTTGCAAAAGTGGGTAGTGCTCACTCAAGCATAAAACATTTTCTGACTTTTTGGTGTCATATGATAGAAGAGACTATCAACTATCCATATATATAAAAATTTCCCCAAAATTCGATAAAATTTTTATTTGGGGACCATTTTAAAAGTGTATCACTTCTTTTTTGGACACTCGGTAGAGTTAATGAACTGTACCCGTCATAACCTGTAATCTGTATAGACGGTGAGTAGTAAAAACTGTCGTCTATAGGTTTGTCCATGTTAATTTACCGATAATATATAAATTACGACATAAAACTGTCTTAATTTTTCTCTCTTTTTCGTTTATTTTGGTTTTACTTTTAAAACTAATAATTGTCCATAAATTATGTAGTATTTGTAATTTCAAAAGTAGGTTACGAGATTTCCAGTAGGATACCGCGTTCTATTTCTCAGCGGCCAGCTTAGCGACTACATAATCTGTATAGCATTAATGTGTTCTTTTCATATTTTTTTCACAGTTTTCTACTGTGTTTCGTTTAGGTGGAGAAATTCTTGATCCATAATCAAGATGATTACACAAGTTCCCCCTCAAGACTCAAGCTAATAGCTACCCCTCTGAATAAGATCATTATTAATAAATTATGTTAGTGCAAGAAAGCTAGATTTTCTGAGAATAAAGAGAGGAAGGATTATAATCACTAGTAATGATCATTCATCCACCCTGCCTTTGATTCTGCTAATGAGATAACCCATGACGTCATAGATTCAATGCTGACATCTCTTCGACGTGGCGAACTAATATTACAAAATTGTTGTTTGCTTTGTTGTTGTTGTTGTTTTGGGGGGAGGGGGGATGGGGGGGGGGGGTTGCAGCATAATTTCTGTCGTACGCGAATTCTGCCTTTATATAGTGTTGCATCCAGCATTTAAAAAGTGTTAATCTACCATTTTGAAAAAGTGTTCACTCCTTGGCCCTTTTAATTGGTCATTTAGCATTTTAGTTCTAAGAGTGTTCTTGTGAGGCGGAGCAAAGTTTATAGGATTAAAAAATTGATTAAAGAAGTTTATATAAAATCGAGTAAGTGTCATCTGTAAATTTAAAGAAGGCAAATGATGTTAAATAGTCATAAGCTTTTCGATGTTACCCTCTATAGGGTCTAGAAAACAATCTAAAATGTAAAGTTCTACAACCACAGTGCTAAGAAGAAATCGATCAAACAACAGTATTTGCTAATAACATATCACATTTATTGATTTAGTGATAGACAATGCATCAAACATGTTGAAAGCTGAAACCGTAACCTTACATTCCTAACTACAGGAGAATACTTCGAATACAGTTTAGAGAAATACAAAAATAGATTAAACTAAATAAAACTCAGAGGTAGGAAAACACCGGACGACTGAATAGTTCCTGGTTTACACACGATATTAGCATATAAAATACATTCATTATGTAGAACAGACATACAAGTGAATGGATAAGTGACTTTGTGTAATATGACATTCTGAGCAATATATATTTTAAATATTCCACACAGGTAATCCCAAGACTACATGCTAATTTGGGCCTATACGATGTTATAATTATGCCAACGAGAAAGAAATATTTCATGCGATGCATGTGTATTTTCTTGAAAGCAACATTATTTTGTTACTTTGTTGCAGGAACAAAATGGAAAATGAGATTAAAAACAAAAACAAAACAAAATATGTCAATCTATCCATCGGCTTATTCTGTTCCATCTGTTTAAAATTGAATGAATACAATGTTGTGCCTTTGCCCTTATAAACTATGTACATTATGATCAGTTGATAACGATCTGTTGTTGAAGTTGCAATGATGATTTCTCTTGCTCACAACTTGGCTTAGGTATAAAATCTAAAGAACAATATGGATAAGCCACGCCCTCCCTCAAAGAAAAAGAATGATAACAAACAAAATTAATGTATTATATCTTTGACTTTACAAATATGAGAAAAACCACAATTTTCAAGGGCGGTGTCTTTTTTCTTTCTTTTTCTGGAATGATAAGAAATAGAAGTGAATAACTAATAAAGAACTGGCCATGAAGTTTGGGTCCTTTTTCATTTCGTGCCAAATTGGATGGCTTAGAAATAATCCATATCCAACTTATGAGCAGAATAATACGGCATTTCCTCATTATTGTTATATTTTCCATTGTACATACATGTACCTTTAACTTTATTGGACAAAGCCCGGTCACATAGAAGATGTATATAATACAATTTGATCGTCGCCTTCATGTACGTGTTATTAATATCATCTAAAATTATTTGAAAATGCAAGAAATGCCTCAAATAGGACCGATCAGTTTACATTTCTTCATACAAACCATTCTCACTATACGCAAAGCCCATGATCGTATTTCTATTAATAATCAGAAGTTGGTGCTAAACCATATTAATCAGCTTACGTGTAAGTGGAATGTAACAAAACGTATTATTTTCGTATAGTGTCAAGAGAAGCATCGATCATGCTCTTTACATATTGCATCCATCTGGCTTATTATGCGAAAGGGAAACAAATCTACCAGGATTTTTTTTTTTTTTTTTTTTTTTTTGCTTAATAGTTATATCGTCTTATTCTTTCCTCCATAAGCGGATTCAGGAGAACCGAAGCAACACCCCCATATGCCTTTTTATACCTTCCCTTTATAAAGAGAAGGTTAAGTTCTGGGAAAAGAGAAAAACAATTTGTGAGCTTTCTCATTCCTTTCACGTCAGTTTGGAAGAATATCATAGTAGAAATGTCTCCTGAAAAGGATTGCTCTTCAAATACCCTCATATCATGGGTAAACAAGACATATTATCATTATTATTATTATCATTATTATTATTATTATTATTATTATTATTGTTGTTGTTGTTTTTTGCTATTATTATTATTATTATTATCATTATTATTATTATTGTTCTTGTTGTTGTTGTTTTTTTTATTATTATTATTATTATTATTATTATTATTATTATTATTATTATTATTATTATTATTATTATTATTATTATTGTTATTATTATTCGAAATAACTGAAGTGTTAGGGCCGGACATTCATGCTTCATGTTTGTGCAGTCCCATATACCCATTTCTGTGTGCAGTGCATGTGCTTTTCAGCAAGATTGTGTCCATTTCTTATCATTTTGACGATTCCAAAACCTCACAGTACACACCAATTCTTATGTAAACACAATCAACCTTTCAGAATTGCTTTGAGACAGTTTCTTTCACAATGAAATCACATGACCAAAACTAAACTTTATCTATAAAGACCGCCTCAGAGACTCTGGAGGGCAGGTGGGATTCCCGTGGGTAAACAATAAATGAAAGAAAAAAAATTGGATTTCCAAAATTATGAATTTAGTTGGGTTTTGGGGGAGAGAATGCCCAGCGAGCTTCCCGAAATCATATCCCTATAGGATATTCGCTGTCAGGAAGAAATTTGGCTCCCTACCAGATTATCCTGGATCAGATTAATGACTTAACGCATATCAGTCTTGTGAACACAATTATGTAAAAGTTTTAACTTTGGTATGATATGTTTTTAAATTGTCTCTTTAATCCAAAGTATGGCCGCAATTTATTTCGATAATGTAAATCAAACACTAGTGATTTTTATTCTTCAGATGAGCCGGGGCCTTTTTCGCCTTCTCCATTTTGGATTGCTGACATCCCCTTCGAATCTTTGTTTTCCATGTTGTCTCTGCTTCTGATCTGATCTGCCTCAACCCTTAAAAGAAATAATTGGAAGCGACATTTATAAAATCATGTTTCATCATCATTTGTATAATATATAATTGCTTTTTTAAATTATCAAGACAAACCAAATTACATGCAGTAATCTATTGAATTATAATGCTTAATCATCCACTTGTGATTATAATAGTAACACACTCAGCTCATGAAATTGAAACAAGTAGGCCTAAATAAATAAAAACTCGAAAGTTTACTGACATTGCTCTACATAGATTCCGGGAGAGGTTCATAAATAGCATCGATTCTGAATAACGCTGGTGTAGGCTTTCGAATTTCTAAGTTTTGACGCTTTTTTTGGGGGGGGGGTGAAAATGTACAGAAATTAGATATTCGCGCACCCCCTCCCCGCCTCGTACGCCTTTGTTCGTAGTGAAACACTCGATACTAATTTCGAAACTTTTAATTGCCACTAACAATTAGATAAACACCGCCTTCCTCTGTTTCTCGCCAAAAAATGTATAGTTCTCATAAGTATGTTGCCACCCATTTCAAGTGAGTTTTGAAATTAGCTAGTTTCATATTAATTGGACTTACTTCCGAGAGCAACGATCTATAAATTGTAAACATGTGAGAGAAGCCCTCACACACATATTTTCGAGCGTAAACTGCTCTTGAAAATAAAGCTATCGTCTGAACATTGCTAAAGCCTCGTTCACACATCAATTAAAAAGCCGATGCGATAAACAGTTAAAAAGAATCCGCAGCTTAGTGAAAAATTATGTTATAAATTATGCAAATGAATGATAAATTGGATGACAATGAGAATTAATGATAATGGCTGTATTCATAAAGGCGAACTAATGTAAACCTGGTTTAATTGAATGGAACAGTATCCAGTGTCAAGCTCTTTGTTTTGCACAAATTACTGTAATTCCATAACAAAAAGAATAAAGTAAATTAATCCAGTCATAAAATGAAAATGAGAAATTGATTTATTGCTGATTTCTGTTTGTTCATTTAGTTTACAGAATAATTGTAATTTTTACGGGATAAGGAGATTGACACTTGGCGCTCCATAAATGAACAGACTAAAACTACTATTGCATTTTAAATTTTTTTTTTTTTTTACCTGAGAATGACAAGATCTTCTGAAAGATATTGCATCTGGTCATTTTTCCTTTCCTGTGTAGCGAGCTGAGTCTTGAGGACTTGCTCTACGTCACGTGTACAACATTCTATGTAGTAGACATCTGCGCTATCGCAAAATCTGTAGGATCAGGTATTAAGTACGTATAAACGGGTATGTCTTAAAATGAAAACTGGAATGAATATAAATTAACAATGATAATGCTTGGTTTATGTTATCTTTTCATAGGTGCATAATCAAGCAAGGGAGTGGGTGGAGGACTTGGTCTCATTTATACGAGCATGTGGTCCAACGCGCCTGTTATCGTACTGACATGACACAAGGTGTAAGTATAAATATGCACAGATTGAAACCAAATACTGATTAATCATTATGTTCTAAAGCTGAGATAGCTTTGATAAGATTTTGTTCCTCATCATTTTCTAATTGGACAAATACGAATAGTCACAAGTTTCACATTTTTAAAGCACATACTGTATTTTGATTGAAGATAATATAATTTGATTTAACTTTCCTGATTATAAAGGATATATAAATGAGATTAAGACACCGATCTAAGTGATTTTTATTCATTTCTTGCGAAATGGAATAATCTTATTACAGTGATTTTGTCTTCTTTCGAATTCTGGGAAGCCATTCAGATTTAACCAGTTGCTAACTAGAATTCAAAAGGAAGCTAATAATTGCTCACTACTATTGAAACGGAAACTTATTGCTACTTAGAATTCAGATGAAGCTGATTGCTGACTTAATTTTTAAACGAAAATAGATTCCTAACTAGAATTCTAAAAAAAAAAAACTAGATGCCAGCTAGACCTCTTCTACCTCCTATTCTTGCAATGCCAATTTTAATTTGCATAACTGAAAGTGAAATTTATTCGGCTTTTCATACTATAATGAAAATATGATTACTACAGTTTTAATTAATTTCATTATTTTGACAAGTATTGTGTGAACTGATTGTATCATTGTTTTTATCTTGTTTTTATCTTGTACAGCCTTCGGGTTGCAAGAATGGAATTTGATCAATAAAATCCTTCAATCAATCAATCTTGTTAATTTGTTCTAAATGCACAGGCAGAATAATTCTCCGTTGTTGTTTTTTAATTTTCTTATTTCTAAATACATCCTAACTTAGTATTTTTAAACTGGCTCCCTGAACTGATTCTTATGTAGTCTTTTCTCCTTTACTTTTTGACAACTATTTTACGATTCAGGAAATCAGCCACCTCTTACAAGCGGTGACCCGACATTTGCTCCTCCGTCCATATTTCGAAAGGTCAAAGGTTAAGGTCAAGTTCACGATTTGGTTTTTTGTCAAGGACAATGTGAAGATTAGGATTAGGGTTAGGGTTAGGTTTAGGTTTAGGATTAACATGGCAAAGTTAGACCGGAGCAATTGTCGCAGGAGCAAATGTCATGGAACCCTTACAAGCTACCCTTTTTGGCTGGTTCCTCTCATTTCTCCTCAATTTTTGCTTTGTCTATTACGGAATTTCAATCGTTAAGTTTAGATTTACTATCCTATGTGTATACTGTTACCCATTTCTGTACTATGAATATACGTATTTCATTTGTATTTTGTTATATGGAAAAATGAGAAATAAATAAACTAAACTAAAAACTATAATTCAAACTAAAAATAGTTGCCGGGTGGATTTTCAATAGAAAGCAGTTGCCACCTGGTCTCAGGTGTCAAAACTGAACCACTTACGCTTCTACAGCTTCATAGCATCTCTTTTTCACGTCTTCGAGACTAATAAGGGAGTTTTGCTGTGATGACGTCAGACTTTCCAACTTGCTTTCAATAGAAGCCCTTATCCATTGTCGAACCTGCGAGAAGAAAACCCCGGCAGCAGCCGCGATCCGGCGTAACAATACGTTACGCTCTTCATCAGTTTCGACTGCAGATGAAAGAGGACGAGACATGATATTAAAATAAACTTTCTTTAGTGATTAACCCTTAATATGCTTATTGGGCAATAAATGACGACGGGCCCGGTTTGTTTTAGAATAAGTGAAACCTTCCCAAAACTGACCATGTAACTTTTAAAAGAAGTGTCACAACAAAAGATAAAGAGTAGATTCAGTTTTGCGTGGGACGCATTTCTCACAATATAATAGACCTATAATCATTGATATATGACGATAGCTTGGTTATAAAGCGACGCAACAAACGCGAGTGTACGCGGAAGTGGCATGGTGTCGTAAGTGAGTTTGCATGAATGTAGCAACTTAAGGGTAGAAAACAACAATAAAATAGACCAATAATCATAGATATATAACATAGGTTACAAGGCGACGTTACATACGCGCGTGTACACGTGGCATGGTGATGCATGTCGTGAGCGAGTTTGCATGAACGTAGCAAGTTAAATAGTGTCGATAAGAAAGTACATACACCGATAGTAAACCAACCAAACAAATAAATAATGGATAGCTGAGAGCATTCACGTACGATGCCATTTAAGAGAAAGTGAAAGAAATTAAGATGGATTTTATTTTCTTTAAAAGTTGGCAACCCTTGTAATATGAATTATTTGATACTGCAATATCGACACTGCCGTGACTGATTAAGGTATACTCAAATGTCCTATATACTTTTTTTGTAAGCACACCGATTTCCTTTTCACAGCCAAAATTATTGGTATTAAGATAGTGGACTTCAAATGACTAAGTCTGTAAGGAAAGTAATGGGAGAGTCTTGAGAGTAAAGGAATATCTTTAAACAAGGAGCTGCCCATCAAAACATTTTTTCCCCTCAACCTTGTCCATGATATACATTTGAAAGTATTCCGTCAATAAGACAGGATGAATAACCACTGTCATAACTGATGTCCATACTCGTCTTTATAAAGGTGAGTTTTCACGGGGCACACGAACCGCAAAGAATCCAAATGTCGAAAAAAATGGCAAAGTCCAACATTCGTGTTTTAGGCTCCAAAAGTTCGCCAAACATGCGCGGGGGTTCGGAAGCGTCGTCAATTGTTCGCAGAAGTCGTTTTTAGTTCGGTGGGATATTCAAAAAAGTTTGGAATTTCTTGCGAACGTTTCCAGCATTCCAGGTCGTGATTTGTTCGTGATTTGCTCTCGAAAATGTCTGAAAGCTTCGTCATATGCGCACGACCTACTCACGACGTGCGTGATGTTCACAAAATCTTCGTGAAACCCCAAACAGATTTCAACAGTTTGGAGAATGTCTTGCGCATGTCTCGCGAAAGCAGCGAAGTTTGTCCGATCCTTTAACGAACGAATTCACGAACTGTTCGCGTACTTCTTGAAAACAGGTGACTTCGCCAAAGAAGCAAACGCAAGCCTTTCACGTCGAGGCCCTCTGTTAATTCGCCTACCGTTCACAACGATTAATTTGCGAATGTCACGAAGTATTCCCGAACTATTCGTGAGCTACGCATGAAACAAGACCGACGCTTTCACGAACGTTTTTCGAAGGTTTTGCTCATGCGATATTCTCACTGAGTTCGTGCGAAGTTCTCACGAACGTTTGCCGCACGTTTGCCGCATACTTAGCAGCAAATCTGCACCACGTGACGTCTAGCCTACATAAAGCGCATGGCCGAGGTGTCTGACTTCATTCTGCGACGAGGCAGCGAACTATTCACGAAGAGACCGATCAACTCAAGACAGCTGTCAACTCGGGTTCGCATTTTAGTCTGGTGTTCTTTGTGTATGTCGACTGGCTATAGTTCTGCAACGCTACACCCGCCACTCGTACATACGTTGTGAGAACTACGCACAAACTGCGCAAGAATGGTTTACGGCTCCATTTTCGCGACACATTTCGGAGAAAAACTTCTCCGTATGTTGGATTTTGCCATATATTCGACATTCGCATCCTTCGCGAATCGTTCGCGTGCCCGTGAAAACCCACCTTAAAAGATTTTGGATGAAAGTTATGACTGACTACCTGCGCTGATGCGTCTTCGTCTTGAGGCAAATGAAGACCAAACTGCCCGTTCGTTGATCCCAGTAAGCGCCCTTTGAAGCGCACCCTCTGGAATCTGTGCCCCTTCCTCTATTTGCTTCATACGATGTTCGAGCTGAAACGCCCTTGGAGGTTGGTGAGGGAACTCTTTCATGTGTTCCTCGTAAGAATCTGTGCAACAAAGGTTGGATCATAATTCCTCATGTTTGAATCAATAATTCAATAGGGTTTCACAGTTCTTGAGAGCATTGGTGGATTTTATAGGGGCACAAAGGGCCAACTCTTTTTTGTTTTAATTCAATGTAGCATACCCTAAGTAAAGAAAAGGAAAATGCCCCCCCCCCCCTGTTAATTGTAATCTTCTGCCCCTTTAAAATCTGAAACCCCAAAGCACCTGAAAATCGTTTTATTTCCCCCGCTTATCAGAAATTTGTTGGAACTGTACCTTTATCCATTTACATAATCCTGGATGATTGGAATTTATAGTATATATAAGAAGGTAAAGGGGGTTCTGTTAAAGGACAAAAAAAGGATAATAATCCCCATTACGTGTATACGATATGGTATTTTCTCATTGAATACAATTAGAACAATAACGCTATAAATTTGGATACTCTAACAATGCTGCAATTCTTGTAGAGCAATATCATGATACATGTTTTACAGTATTGAAATATCATTAATTATAAACCCGTAACTAAACACAAAACATGTTAAGAATGGGGGTGTTCGTGTATATGAAAACAAATTGGAAAGAATGGTCAATAGCAAAGGTTTCCCTTACCAGGAGATAACCTATCTCTCATGCACTGTTATATATATACATGCAAGTGCATGGAAAGAATGATCATTTTAATGGGAGCAATATAATGTCATAATCTGAGTTCATAATTCATTTACTGAAACCATGTACTTCATAATAACCTATTTGAAACAATAAGTATGATTGTCAATGACGTTTTCTGGTTGATATCGAGCCTCTTTCTCAAGAGATATGATCCATAAAGAGGGTCGTTATTTCTGGTTTTCCAGGTTTTAATGTGCATTCTCTGCTCGTATCTTAGACTTTCATGGAACAACATAGAGCCCTTATTAGAGCATCTAAGAACTGGACTTGATTTGCAGGTTCACCACTGTACGATGTCATGTCGGAGAGAAAGGTGATAAATTCTCTTACCTAGAACACCGAATGAATAGTCTTCACAAACCTTCTCCGTGGCTCGCTGGAACTGTGCCAGCATCTTACGATACCAGTCCATGAGGGCTCTCTAATCGGACAAATATTTATCAAATGAAAAGCAATTTGATTTGATTGGATTTGATTCATTTAGTATAATACATTTGAAGCATAAATTTAAAAAATGAAATGAATATATGCCTTGACAAGATAACACAATAAACCGGGATTTACCATAATTATTTTTACTGAAACAATGCAACGTACATTCTTTTGCCATCATTTCTTTTATAATGGGAGAAGATTTGGCTTTTTCTTGGTCATTATCATGAAATTGGTAAAAGTTATCCTGGTGCATGTTCTTAAGAGTAACAAAGGCCTGCAATTATCCTTAAACCAAAACGAACGTTTTAAAAGAAAATGCTTGTGTAATAAAGTTAGCTTGTTATGCATTCTTCTCAATAAAACAATATATTTTCTGACTTTCAAGGAGGTGATCTTATCTAATTTATGGATATGTTTATGGTAAAGGGATTAACTGTTCCCCCAAGATTACATCCTACACCGACTCACCTCAGCATAACTATGGACTTGGTCTTCCTCGAATCTATCTGCGACTGAGCTTCTTTTCAAAGTCTGGGTCATTTTCTTGCTAACCTCTGTCATACAGTGAAATACCTGGACCAGAAAACAATGATCTTGAAAGGAACATAATACGAAATACTTCTTCTTCTTTTTCTTCTTTTTTTTTCTTTCTTCTTCTTCTTCTTCTTCTTCTTCTTCTTCTTCTTCTTCTTCTTCTTCTTCTTCTTCTTCTTCTTCTTCTTCTTCTTCTTCTTCTTCTTCTTCTTCTTCTTCTTCTTCTTCTTCTTCTTCTTCTTCTTCTTCTTCTTCTTCTTCTTCTTCTTCTTCTTCTTCTTCCGCTTGAGTCTGAGATCAGCAGCTATTTCTTTCAAGGGAACCGGGTTTGTCTTGTATTTAGGGGCTTAGTCCTGGGCTAATGTGGAACGGAAATTATGGATCTCATCATTATTATCATTATGAGTCGACTTTATTCAGACGCATAGCATTTAACATCGATATGAGACCAAGAAAAATAAAACCATGTTTGCTATTAAAGAATCGTTGGTTTGTTCATATGGCCACGAACGACAAAATAACCTACAGTGTAACGAGATTGCAAGCCATTTTTAAAACAAGGTAAATATGGAATTTCTAAGGACGAATTCCTCTTCTCGGGGCTGTGCAATCGGATAAAAAAACATCAACAAAAGTTGACGTCCTATAATCATGGTAGTTCGTATGGCTAGCGCGATCCATCTATCTGATCAACTTGGTTTCAGTTGGTAACAATATGGCTCTTGTTGCTTTGTTCGGTAAACATACAATAAAAATATGCGCCTTGTTGTGTCCAACTGAAACTAAGTTGGCCAAACTCTGTGTATAGATGGCTCTGTGTATGTCTAGGATTTATCGTTTGAAAGATCACGCTTTCTTGTTGGGTTTTAGGCAGAATAGGTAGACACGTTGTTGAAGATGAATATCTTTGATTTCATTTATTGGTAGAGTAAATGAGATACTTTACCTTTGTGAACGCAAGTCCACTGAGAATGGCAACCCAAACTAGAGGGTGTGCTATACAGAAACATGTGAAAAGTGAATGAATAATGTCCGCATTAACAAGAATGTCCAATGTTAACATAATAAGGATGACATAATTGAATAAAGTCATATATATTTCCAATTTTTAAGGAAACTTTAAAGAATGTTAGCTATCCTACCGACTTAGCAATAATGTCCAAAGCATTCCTTTTCTTGCCGTGGCACTCCTCTACAAACTCGGCTCGCTTTGTTTGAAATAATTCCAGACTGTTCTTCAAGGTGTCAGTTGCGGCACAGCCATCTGATCTGTAGGAAAAATATGAAATAGTACTCCATATTACCAATATGCAAGCTACGCATAATGTAGATGGTTAAAATTCATCATTTTCATTAACCTCAGTAAAACATCGATGGGATGTACATATTTTGATGATCATACAACGGCGTAGAATGTGTCCAGGCATTGAAGACACACCGGTGTCATGGGGCACCGGGGGAGCGTTTCATCAAGCGTTTTGTCAGTGATTTTTACTGACAAATTTGCTCTTAGCCAATCAGATGCAAGGATTTCAGGAGCTTACAACAGCTGTCGGTAAAAATCACTGACAAAACGCTTGATGAAACGCTCCCCTGGACTAGGTAGATGAAAAGATATAGACACAAGGCCACTGAGTGAGGTGAGGATAGGGATTTTTTTTTAACAGTGCCTTCCCTTCCCCTTTAATTTCTTATTTTGTTTTCCCTCTTTCGCCATTCAATGGAGGGGGGGGGGCACATGCACCCTTGATCTTGGTCCCTTCGCGACGCTATTACATGACTGCTAGCAAACTAGAGATAATGACTGCCGATGACTACTTTTTGGCGTATCCTAGACTGGATACACAACTGAGCTAAAAATTATGGAGATCCCTGTATTTTATCTACGACATTACATTTAAAGGGGCACTCTTTGTTAACATATAATATGCTATTATGTATAGTCTTACGCCTGATTTTGGGTCTCTGCATCCACTTCAGTAAGACTCTTGACGCACTGGTGTAAGACCTCTTGACATGTGTCTCGGTTTAGCTTCAATTTGGCAGTCATCCCCGCTGAAGTCGCTCTTTCCTGTAAAAGTAAAGATGTCAGGTTTTGTTTTTACAAAATATTTGCGCTCAGTCCATCGCAAAATTTATTGAGTTAGAGCTGAGCAAAATGAAGTCGTGTTGCATTTTTGTTAGCAATCTTGCCCTTTTATCATTATAAGAACGTAGTGAAAACTTGAACTGAATCCAAGTTACCTCTATCTTCGAGACGAACCTCTGGAAAGCATCGAATCGTTCATCCCATCCTTTAACCAAGAATCCTTGAAGGGACAGGTAAAATAACAACAGTAAAATAAATCGATGAGAAAATCGAGAGCATCCTCCATACATTCATTATCAATGAAGTTGTAATTTATGTAGTCTCTAGACAGCGCTACCTCGAAGTCGCTGTTAATCACAAAATATCTAACATTGAGGTCAAAGAGTGAGATAGTAAAAAGTGTGTTGATCGTTAACTTATACCTTCAGACCATATCTTTGCCGATGTTTGAAGGAAAAAGAGATTCATGTCAATATATTTATTTCTTTTTTGTGTGGTTGAATTTGAATCTTTTAAAGGCAACACCCTCCCCGTCCCCCCCCCCCCCCTCTCCATGAGAAAAAAATAAATTAATATTCGCTTGCAACCACTCTATTTTTACACTTATTAATTCAGAAAACATTGGCAGGTTGCCTCTTTGCATTCCATTTCGTGATATTCATAGAGCTCAGTATAAGTTTGTCCATAGTTTTAAGTCTGTTTGTCTTCAGTTCTGACCACTAAGTTTTTCTATAATTTTGACAAACCTTTTTCATCCAGAACCAAGTCAAGGGCCTCCCTTCCAGAGTAGAAGAAGCATCTCTCTTCCGCTTCTTCTCTCGTATGCACGACTTCGAGTTCTTTCAGCATCTGAAATACTGAGTCAATGTGTCGAGCTTTCACCTGTAGAAACAAGGTATATATTTGACTGAAATTTTAGATTGATATCCCCTTGATTATAAAAATTACTTTTCTTTGTATTTACCGGGAAAAATCTGTTTTTGAATAGTGCTTTATTCCTACTTGATGACGGTCAAAAGGGGGATCACTATTTTTCTGTTTAAATAATATTCTACAAGCCTAACTTCTGCTGAGCTCCAATATGACGTTAACTCAAGTTTTAGGTGTACTTAGAAATGAATCCATCTCATGAATCTCCTGCCTGATATTTTTCTACTGTTCTATTTCTATTATTTTTAATTGTTTGATATGATATTTAATTTTGAGCACGAAGAGGTTACATGAGGTGATTTCTACGTGAATTTTTGAAACATAATAAAAACATATATATATATACTTTGCTGGTTTGGATGATTCTCAGAAAACGTTTTTTTTTTTGTTTTTTTTTTTTTTTTTTATTGTATATAATTTATCTATTATGAAACCATTTGAATCAAAGGAGAACTGAGTGTGCAGACAGCCGTCGCCGTTAACATTTCACTCTTGCTTTTTGAAAACTCTATGCATGTGTTATTGGTGTCTGCTATATGGGCCACTCCAACCACACCCTTTGTTTACCTCTTCGGGACGTCTTTCTCTCACTGATAGATCCCACTGAGTGAAACCGACAATGATGTCGGGCTTGGGAAGACGTTTGCCTACCTCCACGAAATGATCTCGCTCCTGGAAAATGAAAGTAGAATTCATTTACACCTCATGATTATCTTTATGTCTCTTGTATTCTTTGTCCACTTCATTCCCTTTGACTAAGAACTTATGTTAAGCAAAACCCTTTAAAATATACCCATGTGAAGGACCTAATGATTATATTTGTTATATGTGCTAATTCGATTTTTAGGTTTATGTCAAAAGATAATAAAGATGCGGACTGCCCCCCCCCCCACACACACACACACATATATTTACGCACATAGACATATAGTGATATCAAATAAAAACGACAGCATAAAATATACAGGAGACTGATCATCAAACAATAAGGAAAAGGCAAAGAAACAACGAATAAAGGTATTATGGAACATACTTCAGGTGACATTACTGTCTTGGGATTCACAATGAAAACATGAACATCTGAGTCTGCGCAGAAGGCCTTCACTCTGTCACCTAGCTCTCGACATTTCGTGATCCCAGGACTGTATTTATGAAGGTGATATTAGAAATAGGAGCATAGTGTGATTCAGTTCGTACTACTCGTAGCTACATTTTTCATTCTCCTTCATTATATCTTTGCATTTAGCATTACAATTAAAGGATACCAATCACCAAAAATAATTTTGCTCTGTATGTTAGAGGTTTCATGTCGTTGTAGTATATTCAAAATATGGACTTCAAATATTAATTCTATAAAGAGATAATTTTGCAATTTTAATTACACTCTCTATAAGCGTAAAAGCGACACGTGATTAGACTACTCGACGCACCCGTACACGCTCGTCAAGGTAAAGGCTCGCGCAGAACCAAACTTGGAGTTCGGTTCCGCGCGAGCATTTTCATGTTATCCTTTATTTCCTTCATACTCATTAACTGTTGACCGACAGATTACCAGACAAAGTTCTTTGAGGTTGAATTTATACTTTCTAGCTGTACACAAATTATTTTTTCAGGTGATTGATACACTTTAAGACTATTATTCTTAATAATAATAAAAAGTAAACATTTATTATTGATAGCCTTTGTTATGATATAAAGACTATTGTCATTTCACAATCGAAGCTATTTTAATCAGAACTCCTAATTCGGAGAAAAGAACGATTTAATGTTTTCAATTAGGCGCGTGAATTGTTAATACTGCATAGTACTGAGTAACATTGAATCACTGATCGTGTAAAAAAGGTAGATTCTTGAATTGCCTGTGGCAGCTTTAAAACACTAATCGACTGCGCCAGGTATATTGGTTCATTGACTTACCTAGACCGAAAATTCTGTCTCTCGTTCGTTAGCTCTTCACTTAGAGACAGAAACGGTCGTATCACTCTGCTGTACAAACCGAATACACATTGACTTACACACTAATAACAGTTTGAATACGGCTGCAAGATTTTCAAACGGAGAATACCTTGGACCCTGAATTACCTGAAAAAGGAGCTTTAAATGGATTATTCAGTAAAATTGGTAAGTTGAGCCGATTCCTTCAATAGTAGAGCCTAGGCCTAACAAGTTCAATAATAATATGTGGATCTAGATATGAGGAAAAATCAAATTATTGAAATTTGTTCAACTACTCGTCGGCGCGTAGTCGGTTTGCACAGCAGAGTGATACGACCGTTTCTGTCTCTAAGTGAAGAGCTAACGAACGAGAGACAGAATTTTCGGTCTATGACTTACCAATCCATGATCTGGAGGTCATAGTTCAGGAGATGATCTTGAATGACTTCATCTTGTGAGAGGTGAATTTCTATGAGATACGTTGCATCCAAAGATCGACCGGATTTTGCATCGCACAGATCTTCTAGAGCCTGCAGGAGATAAAATCATAGGAACGTATTTTTTCAAGTATGAACCATCATCTTTGTGGAAAAAATCGATAGGAAATGACCTTCGTGAGACAATATGAGAAAAACAAAACAAAACTGCATTATTTCTATGCGATTGTTATGACGTCAAGAACAATTAACGACTTGAAGACTTGAAGATTTGACTTTTGTAATAGATATGTTGGCCACTGTCAACCAAATGGCAGAAACAGAGATGGAAAAGAAAATATGTATTTCCTTCCACATTTTGGAAATTCCTTTGAGATTTACAAACCTTTTGCTCGAAAGGCTGTTTGTTTTCCAAGAAAGAGTTAAGCGAAGCTTCCTTTTCTGGGCACTCGACTTCCCTGACGAGGAAAAAAGATGTTGGATGATCATCCTTTTTCACATTCGTGCAGTGATCTTGGCCGTCTTTTCCTTCTTTGTCTTTCGATTCTCCCTTACCATCACCACCGTCAGTACCGTCCCGGTTCATCTTCTCTATCTGGATGAAGCAGCTTGTGGTATCACCCATTCCAGAAGGAAGAAGTTCACGTCCAATCATGGCATTCAATGTGGTTGTCTTCCCGCTACTCGTACTGAAAGGGTACAAGTAAGAAATTGTCCAGAATTACATTATTTTTCTCATGTGAGTTTATTATAGTCCTAATTAGATTCGGTGTAGAATATCGAAAAGTTTTGAGTAAGGACTGCCTGAATGTGCCTTTATAGAAACCCTGTAACCATGGTAACGACAGCCAACAGCAGCGGCAACTCTGCTACCCCTGTTCTAACGCCAATTCATCTAGTATTCAGCTCGTCTAGATCCAATTATCTGCTATCCAACTGGTCTAATATAATTTTTGTCCACGCCCAACACACCCAATTTGTATATTATTATTCATGTGGTCTAATCATCAGTTTTCATCAGTCAATCGTTGTACCTATTTACTCTTTAGTCTTTAGACTTAAGTCTTTAACGATGGGATCTTAAACATATTAAAATTTCTGTCTGACTTACCCGCCAAAGAATGCTATTTTCATTTTCTTCCGGAGCAAGTCACTTTTCAGGCTCTCGATCCTCCCTTCAAGAAGATCCATTTTCTGGTGCACTGATGCCGATTCAATGCCTTTAGATACAAAACAACAAATTGAAAATGGACAGTCGACAAATTCTAAACATGATATTGTTATTCAATGAAGTTTTAAAAATATAAGGATATATAAAGGATATAATCTTCTTTTTTAAAAAAGGAGATCGTAAAATCACCACATATTGCATAGTTGATAATTAGACGGATGGTCATCACAAGGCAACAAAAATCTTCATAGGCAATGGGCGGAGGTGTTTGTTTGGTTGTGTTTTAAGGCGCTTCTCATTCAGTAAGAATATTTGCGCCTTATTTGGTGCGAAATTGCACCTTCTTTTATAGCAGTGTCTACATCATAGATATCTTACACATTGAAAACGATTTAAACTCCAGAGAGATGAATTTGCTTTTCGGTCTGTGGAAATTGGAATATTATGGCGGCACCCCAAATCTGATCCAATTCAATATAATGAATCTGAAATAGTCATTTCCATTTTCTACAAAAATGTGCAATTTAGCACCCCTAAAAAGTGGAAAGTTGTTTTTACTCAATTTTGATTTCCTCTAAAAATGATCCAAAGGTTTGTTTGTTTGTTTGTTTTGTTTGCTATCATTGTTATAATCAAGTAGCTAGGTAAAACATTTGATAAAATTGAGATACTCCTGTTTATTGAATCAACATAAATTGAAATAGACCCTCATCATTATGAATGTTCATATTTTTGTTAATGCTTCTACGAGCATTGTTGTATTTTTATATACCCATATAATTCCAAGGCCCCTCCCCCAGTGGAGGGAGCCGGCAGACAAGAATTACAAGTCTTTCATAAAATACTATTTTGTTCCTACTCATCTCAACATGAAGATAAATACAAACAATTTAAAAATAAATATAATTTTATGTCGTTTAGAAGTCGGAGTAGCAGTCATTTTCATCGTCATATTTCATTCTAATTGTCATCTTTTATTTTGGTCGGGGACGGGAGGGAGGGAGAAAGCCTCAAGAGGAGGAAGGAGAATTTAATAGCAAGTAAGAAAAAAGAAGGGTGGGGCATAGGATGAGAAGCAGAGAGAAAGAGAGAGAGAGAGAGAGGCAGAGGGTGAGAAGTAAAGACAGTGGGAGAGAGAGAGAGAAAAAAAAAGAAAGGGAGAGAAAGAGAGAGAGAGAGAGAGAGAGAATATTTATATGTGAAAAATATGTCAGCTAATGCTGAGATAGACCTGACGGGGATAGACCTGACGGGGACGTGTATGCTTACATACATGTTCATCTAGTGGATCCATTAAAAACGTGATGATATTTTCATGACCCCTTTCACGAAAAAGGGACAATTTTCTTAGTTTTCTCTCATGCCTACACATACTCTATGACACAAGCCAACAAGAATAAAAATAGTGGCCAATATGTGATGTAGGTCCATCTTAAAGAAAATGCCATTATAGCATTGGGCATCAGCGCTTATGCAAGGCATATTTTGTAATGGGGATTCCCCCATTGTATGTTGCTCATATTCTGTTTAATGATTAAACATGTCCTTGCCAAAGCATGTATTTTCGCAATGTAGTATTGTAGGCCTATATCTGTATTGCATTGTATATATTGAGCATCATGAATACATAAACCACAAGGCATCAGATTAACATGAAAATAAACATTTCTGGCCTGTAGATGAGCATAGCCCCTTTATTGCAACTGAACCATTGGCATGTTCTTTTAGGCTTTACCCAAGTTATTTTGTATCAATTTCAAAATAGGGCCTATGCTTGGAGACTAGACGATGAATCGTGATGTCAGGGGATTCCCCAAAATGCATTGTGCAATGCAACGCCACGTCTCGGCATTTGTTGTAGGGGCATAAAAAAGGGTAGATAGATAACCCCGGAGATAACTAGTAGCCTGAATTAGTAAATATGATGGATATCATGCCATAACCATTAAATAGGTTTAGGGACATAACTAGATCATAAATAAAATCATGTGTGAGTGAATTAAATCATATGGGTATACATATATAACTAGATCATGAATAGATTCATGAATTCATGTTTCAGTGAATTAGAATGAACCTGAGTAAATACAGGATAATTAGAACATGTAGAAGAAGGGAAAGTATAACGTAGGGTTATATTATTCAATTTCTTTCTTCTTTTTTTTTTTCTTGGTCAGTTGCTTGAAGTTTTTAGTATTTGCGGAATTGATATGCAAAAAAAAACAACAACAACAAAAAGCGTTTAAGGCTTTTAAATTTCCTGTTATATTCAACTCTTTAATATTAACTTCTGTGTGTATTTCTGTTTGACTAAATGACAAATTGATTATCTGAAAAGGTAAAGGTTTTATTTTTTTTTTAATATTGCAACTCATGTGAGAAAGCGATTTCCCAATCAGCTCGACAGCTTGGGGATTCCCCATGTCGTCAGTGTATAATTAGTCTGGGTTTCAGGCGCTATACGTCTTCTTTTACTCATCGAAATAGGTTTTTTTTTTTACCGAGTCTGGATTACGTGTAGGCCTATTCATTGCCAGTATAAGTGCCCTCCCTAATATCTCCGAGGATGAAAACGTTGACATTTTGTAAATGTTTTGTAAGTTTTTTGAATATATAACTAGGTGTATTCAAACAAATTTGTCCCGAGAAATATCATCAGATGACTACCTTGAGATAGTCAAGACAGATAGTCTACAATAAAAATATTTTGGTTTCGTTGCCCGACTTAAGCTTTTTACTAAAATTGAAATGATCTTCATCAACTTTAACATAGGCATCAATATAATCTATTATCGTCATCATCAGCAGCATTATAATCTTTGCTTTAAAGACTGCTATACTACTGTATTTTTTCGACGGGGAATTTTCATCTGCTTTTAGAATTATAGGCTACAGAACAGTGACGCAGCGTGGGTCTATACTAGTATAGTCATTGAGGGGACACTAGTCGCCAAGGGCGGGGCACTGGTTATTACTAGACAGATGAAATGCGAGGGAGCAAAGTGATCGATGGGTCTTGTCATTAATTTTTCACATCCCCCTCCCCCCCCCCCTCTCTCTCTCTCTTCTATTTCATTCTTGTAATTTCTCTAATAGCCTCTCATCCGTAGCCACACCACTAAGATCAATTAATTGCTTCAAATAATGGGTGAGTTTATTCCACTGAGCATATTTAGGAAAAGTTAAATGGAAACAACCTTTCGAACAGTGTTACTAACTTGTATCATAACCTGTTGATTAAAATTGATTTCCTTTCGTCGGATGCATACTATCCTCACTACATATGCCCACGCAATGAAGATAGAAATGATTCTCACCTACGACTTGTAATTCATCCAGCTTGACTTTGATTCTGCTAATGAGGTTACCCGTGACATCGTAAATCAATTGCTGCTGACTCTTTGCCTTGGCGAACTGCTGAAGATGAGCCTCCGAGACACCCACCCCTGTTGGTCCCATCGTGTCTCCCATATCGGGAACACTCATCATATACACCTTGCTAATAATACTGGTGGTACGCAAGTGTGACAGTTAAACGCTCCTTTGAATGACTTTGACCTATTACTCGAACCTGTATATTTCAGTCAAAGAACATAAGAACCGTTTTCACAGCGCAATATGATAACATTTTTATCTAATCTAAAGAACCGGATAGATATACGCAGACAATACGGTCAGGGTGTTCGACCGTGATCTCTCTCTCTCTCTTTCTCTCTCTCTCTCTCTCTCTCTCTCTCTCTCTCTCTTTGGTAAATTCTGCACATACGTCAGGATAAGTATTCATTAACATTTTCCCCCTCTTTTTCTCTCTTTCTCTCTCCCTCTTTCTCTCTGTCTCCCCTTCTCTCTGAAATAAGTTTTGCACATACTTCAGGATCAGTATTTATTAACTCTCTCTTTCTCCGTCTCTTTAAGAAAGCTTTGCACACAATTTAACAGTATTTTATCAACAACAAATTGACTGAACTGTATTGTATCTCTCTCTCTCTCCTCCCCCCCCCCTCTCTCTCTCTCTCTCTCTCTCGTAAAATAAGTTTTGCACATTCTTCAGGATCAGTATTTATTAACACACTCTCTCTCTCTCCGTCTCTTTAATAAAGCTTTGCACACAATTTAACATCAGTATTTTATCAACAACAAATTGACTGAGCTATACTGTATCTCTTTCTCCCGTTCTCTCTCTTTATCAAGTTCATACAATTTCATTGACAACTTTTACAATGTCAAAATTATAATCAGCGTCATCTTTATTGAATTGACGGGGTCATGTCGCCAATGGATGGGGTCAAAAATTGAAAATACTATTGATGGACTAGAGAAGCCAATGGCTTTTGGAGATCTAGCTTCACTCTGAAGCTATAGATCACGGCTGTCTATTTTCATATTTTTATTCTTCTTAACAATATCCATTCATATTTCAATTAATAAGGCAAGGCTTTACCAAAATAAAAACAATTTAGATGACACATAACTTAACTCTTATTACATATAATTGTCAATGTGCAAATGACTTGAAATTGCCTTTTTTGCATGAACTAGTCAAAAAATGTGATTTTCTATTTATTCAGGAACATGGTCTTTCCAGATCCCAGCTCGGATGGCTTGATAACCTTGGTAATGGAATTGGTAAACACTGTGTTTGTGCAATGGATGATAATGTATTATTGTCAGGTAGACCTTTCGGTGGTTGCGCGATATTGTGGAAAAGTAATCTTCATATTAATGTTAAACCTATTATTACTGAGTCTTCTCGAATGGCAGCTGTAATTGTAGAAATTGACAATACAGAGAAAATACTTTTAGTCTGTGTTTACTGCCATGTGATGATCGACGTTTAACAGGTAATTTGAGGGTATATGATAATGTGCTTAATGATATAGAAGAAATGATGGAGAGCGAACAAGTTGATTTTATATGTATTGGAGGGGATTGGAACACTGACCCAAATAAAGGTACATACCAGACAAGGACATTTTTAGAGTTTTTAGACAGATGCTCACTTTTTTATGTTCAGTTGATCCTATGTGCAACTTCGAGTCTACTTTTTGTAGTAAGGGCAGTAATGCAAAATCGCTTATTGACCACTTTTGTATGACGGGTAATCTGTTCGATGCTTTGCAAATGTATGACATTGTTGATGGTGTAAATAACCGGTCTGACCATGTTGCAGTTAAATGTATTTTGCATGTTAAGATATCTCAGTTTGAAGAAAAATCAACCAACAGTGAACAAAGTTGTAAGATGAATTGGAAACTGGCATCATCCTATGATACTGATATATATAGGCGTAATGTTGACTTGCGTGTCAGAGGTATGGAAATTCCAAATGCTATGCAATGTAATGATTTTTCCTGTCATAACAGAAGACATAAAGAGGAAATTGAAATTTTTCATGAAGGAATTATAAAGTCATTGTTAACTGCTGGTGATGAATCTTCCAATACACACATTTCAAAGAAACGTAAAAGAAAAGTAGTCCCTGGATGGAATGAATGGGTTGAGATATATTTTAGGGAAGCACTTTTTTGGCATGATATTTGGGTAGAAAACGGCCGTCCTATGGAAGGAGTGCTGTTTGATGTTCGTAAACATACACGATCGCAGTATCATAAAGCATGTAAAATGGTAATGAAGAAGGAAAAGGAAATAAAAAGTGATCTGATAGCAATGCCATAACTTGTAAAAATGTTCATTCTTTCTGGAGCGAGGTCAAAAAGTTTAATAAAGGTACACGCAATGTTTACTCTGGCCGCGTTGATGGTGTTCAGGGAAATGAAAATATTGCTAACATGTTTTCAAGTAAATTTGAGAGTCTTTATAACAGTGTAAGTTATGATGTTAATGACATGAGTAAGTTAGAAGAATCAATGGAAAACAATGTATCTGTGAAATTCAGCCTTAACGAGCTTAGTCAGGCATCTTATACTATTGCAGAAAGTGAGGTTTCAAGTGCAATTGATAGATTAAAGTTCTCAAAAAGGGATGATGTGTCAGGAATTATGTCTGATCATATTGTTCATGCTAAAACTGCCATTAGTAATGCTTTGGCATTGTTGTTCACCGTAATGCTTTCACATGGTTACTCACCAGATACACTGTGTAGAAGTACTATTATTCCTATTCCCAAAGGCAAGTGGGCAAATTTGGGGGACTCAAATAATTTCAGGGCTATCACACTTGGTAGTATCATAGGTAAGGTTTTAGAATTGGTTATTATGAATAGAGAACAAGACCATTTGATAACAAATGAATTACAGTTTGGGTTTAGGAAGGGTATGTCTACCACTCAATGTACAGCTATGGTTGTTGAGACTGTATCCTACTTTAACCATGATGGAAGTAATGTGTATGGTCTTTTCCTGGATGCTAGTAAAGCTTTTGACAGGGTTAATTATGTCAAACTCTTCACATTGTTATGCAGGAGAGGAGTTTGTCCTCTTATTTGCAGATTATTGTTAAACATATATAAGAACCAGAAATTACGCCTCAAATGGAACGGCGCATATTCAGATTATTTTTCTGTTATGAATGGTGTAAAACAAGGGGGAGTTATCTCTCCTTGCTTGTTTTGTGTATATATTGATCAGTTGATGCTGGATTTGAGTGAAAATGGAGTAGGTTGTTTTATGGGCAGTAAATATATGGGTGCGATTGCTTATGCAGATGACCTGGTCTTGTTATCTCCCTCTGTTTCTGCTCTTAAAGAAATGGTAAAAATCTGTAGTGATTTTGCATCCAGTTTTGATATACAATTTAACAGTGCTAAAAGTCAATTGATTGCCTTTAAATGCAGTAGCAAAGATGTTTTAGATCCAGGTATTATGTTAAATGGTCAAAAGATTTCAATGATGGATGAAGTTACCCATCTTGGTCATAGACTTTCCAAGAAAATTTTTGACTTTAATGTGCATGCTGATAAGTGTGTTGCAGATTTCAATAGACAGTGTAATATATTTCTTGCTAATTTTAAATATGCAAATTCATACATAAGGAATAATTTGTTTCACAAATTCTGTTCCAGCTTTTATGGTTCACAATTATGTCCACTTTTTGAAGGTGGATTTGATAAGATGTGCACACAATGGAGAATTGCTGTTCGACGTGTGTGGAAAATACCGTGGCAAACACATAATAGACTTCTCCCTCACATAGCTAATGTATTACCACCTGAATTATGGTTTGCAAAAAGAATGATTGCTTTTGTGAAGAATGCTCTAAATTCTTCCAACAATGCAGTAGCATACATTGCTGGTATGAGTCAGTTTGGTTCTCATTCAGTGATGGGATGTAATATACGCTTTTTACAGAGCGTGTTTGATATGAGCTGTAAAGAGGTGATGTGTATAGTCAAGTATTGTAACTCCGAACAGATTGTATTACCGAACGTGTAAAGTTAAGCGCCTAAAATGGGTTTTCATACGCGTGGGATTACGCGTATGAAAACCACACTATTGATACCAAGGTTGTGTCTTTTTCCCATAGGTTTCACACGTTCGGAATTACGGTACCTTTTCAAGGGACCAAAACGCCGCGTCGTTGGGAAGGGGTTCACTCGGATGGGAATATCGTATTAAATCTACGTTGTCTTTTTAAAATTCCATCAACTTCTTTTTTTGTAGGACTTTGAGCATTCAATATGTATAGTTTGACAGATATTCGTTTCATATTTTATTTGCTATCGTTGATTTTCTGAAAAGTGTTCGGACACTGGATCAACCACCATACTTGGAATCATACATGTCTAAATGATGTAGAGAATAAAAGAGTGGCTGAACAAGTAAGGGAACTCATTAATGTTAGGGATAGATGTCATTACAATGGGGATTGGGTTTTAAGTAAGGAAGAATGTAATGTGATTATCAATTTTCTTTGCATGCATTAGCTACACTACTGTAGGGTGGGTGATCCGGGCTGGGGGTAAGAATGATTTGAACGGATGAAGTGGGGTCGGCCTGGCGAGGCACTTTGCCGGTTTCTCCGGGAATGACGTTTTGGGGCTTTCTGCGTTGTTTCGATTGTCTGAGCGGTTCTGCGCATGTTTTCTTGGGCGTGCGATGGGTTGACACTTTGCAGTTGGCGTCGTCTTCTCCCTCCTCTTATGTTAGGGTGTTATTGTTGGCCTGGTTAGGGGTGCATGCATGTGTGTGACTAATTGTTTTTGTAGTTTGAATGATTGTGATTTTGTGTGGTAGATGTGGGAGAGAGAGAGAGAGAGAGTGAGAGAGTAAGAGAGAGAGAGAGAGAGA
>CM046835.1:10686251-10803064 GCA_025618425.1 Heliocidaris tuberculata | reverse complement strand
TCTCTCTCTCTCTCTCTCTTACTCTCTCACTCTCTCTCTCTCTCTCTCCCACATCTACCACACAAAATCACAATCATTCAAACTACAAAAACAATTAGTCACACACATGCATGCACCCCTAACCAGGCCAACAATAACACCCTAACATAAGAGGAGGGAGAAGACGACGCCAACTGCCAACCCATCGCACGCCCAAGAAAACATGCGCAGAACCGCTCAATCGAAACAACGCAGAAAGCCCCAAAACGTCATTCCCGGAGAAACCGGCAAAGTGCCTCGCCAGGCCGACCCCATTTCATCCGTTCAAATCATTCTTACCCCAGCCTGGATCACCCACCCTACAGTAGTGTAGCTAATGCATGCAAAGAAAATTGATAATCACATTACATTCTTCCTTACTTAAAACCCAATCATCATTGTAATGACATCTATCCCTAACATTAATGAGTTCCCTTACTTGTTCAGCCACTCTTTTATTCTCTACATCATTTAGACATGTATGATTCCAAGTATACATCACCTCTTTACAGCTCATATCAAACACGCTCTGTAAAAAGCGTATATTACATCCCATCACTGAATGAGAACCAAACTGACTCATACCAGCAATGTATGCTACTGCATTGTTGGAAGAATTTAGAGCATTCTTCACAAAAGCAATCATTCTTTTTGCAAACCATAATTCAGGTGGTAATACATTAGCTATGTGAGGGAGAAGTCTATTATGTGTTTGCCACGGTATTTTCCACACACGTCGAACAGCAATTCTCCATTGTGTGCACATCTTATCAAATCCACCTTCAAAAAGTGGACATAATTGTGAACCATAAAAGCTGGAACAGAATTTGTGAAACAAATTATTCCTTATGTATGAATTTGCATATTTAAAATTAGCAAGAAATATATTACACTGTCTATTGAAATCTGCAACACACTTATCAGCATGCACATTAAAGTCAAAAATTTTCTTGGAAAGTCTATGACCAAGATGGGTAACTTCATCCATCATTGAAATCTTTTGACCATTTAACATAATACCTGGATCTAAAACATCTTTGCTACTGCATTTAAAGGCAATCAATTGACTTTTAGCACTGTTAAATTGTATATCAAAACTGGATGCAAAATCACTACAGATTTTTACCATTTCTTTAAGAGCAGAAACAGAGGGAGATAACAAGACCAGGTCATCTGCATAAGCAATAGCACCCATATATTTACTGCCCATAAAACAACCTACTCCATTTTCACTCAAATCCAGCATCAACTGATCAATATATACACAAAACAAGCAAGGAGAGATAACTCCCCCTTGTTTTACACCATTCATAACAGAAAAATAATCTGAATATGCGCCGTTCCATTTGAGGCGTAATTTCTGGTTCTTATATATGTTTAACAATAATCTGCAAATAAGAGGACAAACTCCTCTCCTGCATAACAATGTGAAGAGTTTGACATAATTAACCCTGTCAAAAGCTTTACTAGCATCCAGGAAAAGACCATACACATTACTTCCATCATGGTTAAAGTAGGATACAGTCTCAACAACCATAGCTGTACATTGAGTGGTAGACATACCCTTCCTAAACCCAAACTGTAATTCATTTGTTATCAAATGGTCTTGTTCTCTATTCATAATAACCAATTCTAAAACCTTACCTATGATACTACCAAGTGTGATAGCCCTGAAATTATTTGAGTCCCCCAAATTTGCCCACTTGCCTTTGGGAATAGGAATAATAGTACTTCTACACAGTGTATCTGGTGAGTAACCATGTGAAAGCATTACGGTGAACAACAATGCCAAAGCATTACTAATAGCAGTTTTAGCATGAACAATATGATCAGTCATAATTCCTGACACATCATCACTTTTAGAGAACTTTAATCTATCAACTGCACTTGAAACCTCACTTTCTGCAATAGTATAAGATGCCTGACTAAGCTCGTTACGGCTGAATTTCACAGATACATTGTTTTCTATTGATTCTTCTAACTTACTCATGTCATTAACATCATAACTTACACTGTTATAAAGACTCTCAAATTTACTTGAAAACATGTTAGCAATATTTTCATTTCCCTGAACACCATCAACACGGCCAGAGTAAACATTGCGTGTACCTATATTAAACTTTTTGACCTCGCTCCAGAAAGAATGAACATTTTTACAAGTTATGGCATTTGCTATCAGATCACTTTTTATTTCCTTTTCCTTCTTCATTACCATCTTACATGCTTTATGATACTGCGATCGTGTATGTTTACGAACATCAAACAGCACTCCTTCCATAGGACGGCCGTTTTCTACCCAAATATCATGCCAAAAAAGTGCTTCCCTAAAATATATCTCAACCCATTCATTCCATCCAGGGACTACTTTTCTTTTACGTTTCTTTGAAATGTGTGTATTGGAAGATTCATCATCAGCAGTTAACAATGACTTTATAATTCCTTCATGAAAATTTTCAATTTCCTCTTTATGTCTTCTGTTAAGACAGGAAAAATCATTACATTGCATAGCATTTGGAATTTCCATACCTCTGACACGCAAGTCAACATTACGCCTATATCTATCAGTATCATAGGATGACGCCAGTTTCCAATTCATCTTACAACTCTGTTCACTGTTGGTTGATTTTTCTTCAAACTGAGATATCTTAACATGCAAAATACATTTAACTGCAACATGGTCAGACCGGTTATTTACACCATCAACAATGTCATACATTTGCAAAGCATCGAACAGATTACCCGTCATACAAAAGTGGTCAATAAGCGATTTTGCATTACTGCCCTTACTGCAAAAAGTAGACTCGAAGTTGCACATAGGATCAACTGAACATTAAAAAATGAGCATCTGTCTAAAAACTAAAAAAAAAAAAAACTAAAAATTTCCTTGTCTGGTATGTACCTCTATTTGGGTCGGTGTTCCAATCCCCTCCAATACATATAAAATCAACTTGTTCGCTCTCCATCATTTGTCTAAAAACTAAAAAAAAAAAAAACTAAAAATTTCCTTGTCTGGTATGTACCTCTATTTGGGTCGGTGTTCCAATCCCCTCCAATACATATAAAATCAACTTGTTCGCTCTCCATCATTTCTTCTATATCATTAAGCACATTATCATGTACCCTCAAATTACCTGTTAAACATCGATCATCACATGGCATGTAAACACAGACTAAAAGTATTTTCTCTGTATTTAATTTCTACTATTACAGCTGCCATTCGAGAAGACTCAGTAATAATAGGTTTAACATTAATATGAAGATTACTTTTCCACAATATCGCGCAACCACCGAAAGGTCTACCTGACAATACATTATCATCCATTGCACAAACACAGTGTTTACCAATTCCATTACCAAGGTTATCAAACCATCCGAGCTGGGATCTGGAAAGACCATGTTCCTGAATAAATAGAAAATCACATTTTTTGACTAGTTCATGCAAAAAAGGCAATTTCAAGTCATTTGCACATTGACAATTATATGTAATAAGAGTTAAGTTATGTGTCATCTAAATTGTTTTTATTTTGGTAAAGCCTTGCCTTATTAATTGAAATATGAATGGATATTGTTAAGAAGAATAAAAATATGAAAATAGACAGCCGTGATCTATAGCTTCAGAGTGAAGCTAGATCTCCAAAAGCCATTGGCTTCTCTAGTCCATCAATAGTATTTTCAATTTTTGACCCCCATCCATTGGCGACATGGCCCCGTCAATTCAATAAAGATGACGTTGATTATAATTTTGACATTGTAAAAGTTGTCAATGAAATTGTATGAACTTGATAAAGAGAGAGAACGGGAGAAAGAGATACAATACAGTTCAGTCAATTTGTTGTTGATAAAATACTGTTAAATTGTGTGCAAAGCTTTATTAAAGAGACGGAGAGAGAGAGAGAGAGAGAGAGATCACGGTCGAACACCCTGACCGTATTGTTTGCGTATATCTATACTGATCCTGAAGAATGTGCAAAACTTATTTCAGAGAGGGAGGAGAGAGAGAGAGATAATGCAGTTCAGTGAATTTGTTGTTGATAAAATACCGACGTTAAATTGTGTGCAAAGCTTTCTTAAAGAGACGGAGAGAGAGAGAGAGAGAGAGAGATCACGGTCGAACACCCTGACCGTATTGTCTGCGTATATCTATCCGGTTCTTTAGATTAGATCAAAATTTTATCATATTGCGCTGTGAAAACGGTTCTTATGTTCTTTGACTGAAATATACAGGTTCGAGTAATAGGTCAAAGTCATTCAAAGGAGCGTTTAACTGTCACACTTACGTACCACCAGTATTATTAGCAAGGTGTATATGATGAGTGTTCCCGATATGGGAGACACGATGGGACCAACAGGGGTGGGTGTCTCGGAGGCTCATCTTCAGCAGTTCGCCAAGGCAAAGAGTCAGCAGCAATTGATTTACGATGTCACGGGTAACCTCATTAGCAGAATCAAAGTCAAGCTGGATGAATTACAAGTTGTAGGTGAGAATCATTTCTATCTTCATTGCGTGGGCATATGTAGTGAGGATAGTATGCATCCGACGAAAGGAAATCAATTTTAATCAACAGGTTATGATACAAGTTAGTAACACTGTTCGAAAGGTTGTTTCCATTTAACTTTTCCTAAATATGCTCATTGGAATAAACTCACCCACTATTTGAAGCAATTAATTGATCTTAGTGGTGTGGCTACGGATGGGAGGCTATTAGAGAAATTACAAGAATGAAATAGAAGAGAGAGAGAGAGGGGGGATGTGAAAAATTAATGACACGACCCATCGATCACTTTGCTCCCTCGCATTTCATCTGTCTAGTAATAACCAGTGCCCCGCCCTTGGCGACTAGTGTCCCCTCAATGACTACTAGTATAGACCCACGCTGCGTCACTGCTCTGTAGCCTATAATTCTAAAAGCAGATGAAAATTCCCCGTCGAAAAAAATACAGTAGTATAGCGATCTTTAAAGCAAAGATTATAATGCTGCTGGTGATGACGATAATAGATTATATTGATGCCTATGTTAAAGTTGATGAAGATCATTTCAATTTTAGTAAAAAGCTTAAGTCGGGCATATTTTTATTGTAGACTATCTGTCTTGACTATCTCAAGGTAGTCATCTGATGATATTTCTCGGGACAAATTTGTTTGAATACACCTAGTTATATATTTAAAAAACTTACAAAACATTTACAAAATTTCAACGTTTTCATCCTCGGAGATATTAGGGAGGGCACTTATACTGGCAATGAATAGGCCTACACGTAATCCAGACTCGGTAAAAAAAAAAAAAAAAAAACCTATTTCGATGAGTAAAAGAAGACGTATAGCGCCTGAAACCCAGACTAATTATACACTGACGACATGGGGAATCCCCAAGCTGTCGAGCTGATTGGGAAATCACTTTCTCACATGAGTTGCAATATTAAAAAAAAAAATAAAACCTTTACCTTTTCAGATAATCAATTTGCCATTTAGTCAAACAGAAATACACACAGAAGTTAATATTAAAGAGTTGAATATAACAGGAAATTTAAAAGCCTTAAACGCTTTTGTTGTTGTTGTTTTTTTTTTGCATATCAATTCCGCAAATACTAAAAACTTCAAGCAACTGACCAAGAAAAAAAAAAAAGGAAGAAATTGAATAATATAACCCTGCGTTATACTTTCCCTTCTTCTAATTATCCTGTATTTACTCAGGTTCATTCTAATTCACTGAAACATGAATTCATGAATCTATTCATGATCTAGTTATATAATTTTATATACCCATATGATTTAATTCACTCACGCATGATTTTATTTATGATCTAGTTATGTCCCTAAACCTATTTAATGGTTATGACATGATATCCATCATATTTACTAATTCAGGCTACTAGTTATCTCCGGGGTTATTAGGCCGGGCGCCCAGACCATTTTATTCATGTGAAAAGGGTCAAACTTTTTGATGGCCAGGTCATGTTAGGATGTGGTCCAGGGTCAAGAAAATGTGCGACTGGCACGTTGCATCTTGTGCAGTAAGCCGTGGGGGCGCCCAAAAGGGGGCCCCCAAAATGAGTTTATTCATGTGAAAAGAGACATGGACAAAAGTGAGTGGGGTTTGTTCCTTAGGGGGTACCTACCACGAAAACATCAATGACAGCTATTTTATCCTGTGCGGAGCCCCAGACAGCCGCCCCCAAGGGGGCAAAAAAATTAAGTTTATTCATGTGAAAAGAGACATGGACAAAAGTGGATGGATATTGTTCCTTAGGGGGTACCTACCACGAAAACATCAATGACAGCTATTTTATCCTGTGCGGGGCCCCAGACAGCCGCCCCCAAAGTGCCCCATCATATACACATAGTGTTATTCATGTGAAAAGAGACATGGCCAAAAGTAAATGGAAATCGTTACTTGGAGGGTACCTCCCATGAAAACACCGATGACAGCTATTTTATCCTGTGCGGGGCTCCAGACAGCCGCCCCCAAGGGGGGTAAACAATTAGGTTTATTCATGTGAAAAGAGACATGGATAAAAGTTGATGGATGTTGTTCCTTAGGGGATACCTACCACGAAAACACCAATGACAGCTATTTTATCCTATGCGGGGCCCCAGACAGCCGCCCCCAAAGTGCTCCATCATATACACATAGTGTTATTCATGTGAAAAGAGACATGGACAAAAGTAAATGGAAATCGTTACTTAGAGGGTACCTGTCGTGAAAACACCAATGACAGCTATTTTATCCTGAACGGGGACCCAGACAGCAGCCCAACCCACAAAGTGCCCCCATATCGCCCCACCACACACGGCGTTATTCAGCTAAAAAGACATGAACAAAAGTTGATGGAAAATCGCTCACGTATGGGATTACTGCATCGTCAAAGACTGTTATTTCATCCTGTGAGGGGGCCTAGAAGTTTCCCTCAAAATATAAGAAAAATTACTTCTTTGAAAACAAATTATGCACAATAATCGTGTCAACAGACCAAGGAAAATAATCCTTCTTGGAAATGACAGTCACAAAGTGGCCCTGTTTTAGAAGGGGCAGACATTATTCGTGAGCATCCAAGACCTTGGTGTGCCTATATCATGTGCACGTACAGATGACCTCAGTCGTTAGTAGAGGTTTATCAGTCAGGAAGGGGAGGTCGTCTTACTGGTTTTACTACAACGAGGTTGAAAGATTGGTTGCCATGTTTACCAATGATTGCCAACTCTTTGAGAAATATTAAGGCATCATGGAAGGAGCAAAGGTAAGAATCGTTATGTCTTCAATTTATTAATTCTTTTGTATATAGAAAAGACCTGTGTAAAAGAATTATATGTAAAACAATATGGCTGGTTCATAATTGAAACCTTATGCTTTATGCATGTAAAGTATGCTTGAAATATCATTTGGCTTGGAAAAGCCCATACCTTCAGAAATTGAATAAAGATTTTAAAAAAAAACTTTAAAAAAAGAAAGACAGTAAAAAACATAATGTTGTGGTATTTCTAAATCTAGTAGGCTCGTTTTGAATTTTAACGGCTGTGGACTGACCTTGTCAGCAGCTTTGTTTAATCACTATTTACCAAATAATAAATGATAAAAATAAATAGATAAATTAATAAATAAATAGTTCCTAAATAACTGAAAGAATTGATGAATAAATAAATAATAAAATAAATAAATGTTGTTGTCATGCCTTATGGGTGCATGTGTGTACAGTTGTGTTTGTGGGCGTGAAATATTGAGTTTCCACATTATGAGTAATTCAGACATGTGACTCTTACTTCCATAACTTGAATTTCCCTTATAGTGCCATCTTTATGTAGGGAGATTCCAAAGTTAGCTTGGGTATAAATGTTTGTGGTGTTACTGATAAGTTTTAATCTCTAAATTTATCATTTTATAATAATATCATGAAGACTTGATATTTCCCTATTCATTACTTAAATATTCCCTGCAGTTATGCATCATCTGTAGGAAGAGCAATGTGGACGCACCAGGTCTTAAAAAATTAAAGTCACAAGATGCCTTACGTCGTGCTGCCGAAAAGAGGAATTCTTTGCATAAAGATCAATATGCTGAGACCACATGGCAAATTCTCAGATCAGGCTCTTCTTGTGATTTCTACTATCATTCAGACTGTAACAGAAGGTATTGTGCAATCAAAAGAAAGTTATTTGAAAATGAGAAAGATGACACGAACTTAGCACCCCCTGAAAAATCTACACGCTCTAGATCTGACTTGCCTCATACAAACGACAAGGGTGTCTTGGAGAAAACATGCTTGTTCTGCTCTCTTTCACGCAAAAGGCTGAAATCCTCATCAGCTTATGATAAACTCCATAAAGTGCAAACGGCCGATCTCAGTAAGTCATTTGTGAGTACTGCGAAGGCTCACCCTGGGATCAAAGAAAGCCAGCGCATATTAGCTCTTGGATCGGAAGATTTGGTAGCAATGGAGGCCCACTACCACAATACCTGCAGATTGAAGTTCTTCAAGTTTAGGCATTATATCAACATATTCGCCGATTGTGTAAACCCATAACTTTTTATACATGTATAATGATTGATGCAGAAGTGCATATTAATTGACCTGCAGGTGCAGGTCACAGCCTGCGTTCTTTTGTGTTTGTTTTTATTCATCATGTTCAGGTAATACAGTGATGTTAAGTAAAACTTGAATAAGGATATATTTTCTTTTTTTAAAGATACTTGTTTGTTCTTTAGTTTAATATTTTAATCATCACGTTTTTTCAAGGCGTGTAAAAGAAATTTACACAATAACCTGTAAGTCCAGGTAATATTACGTTGATATTCAGCACCAAACTTGAATGATGATAGTTTTCCTCCTTTAAGATAGCTGTTTGTTCCTTTGTTTAATATCTTTATTTAACTAACACGTTCTTTCAAGGAGTGGAAAAGAAATCATTTACACAATGACCTGTAAGTCCAGGGTGCCGTTGCATAAAACTTGCTATTATAGTAACTTTGCTATTATAGTAACTTTTCATGGAATACTGGATTTTGATTGGCTCTTGAGCAACGTTACCATGGTAGTTACCATAGATGGCAAAGTTACTATAATAGTAAGTCTTTATGCAATGGCACCCAGGTATAGTTTTTCTTTCACTTTTACGATATTATGTTTTCTTTCCCAGACTGTTATATTTATGCATGTACATGTATAGTTAGTCCCGTAACAGTAGTACAGGTGTTCTAACTCTTACTTCGAGATTACATTCTGTTTATTGCTACTGCTCATGACAAATTTCCTCAGCGTTCATATCTTATCTATGCGTACGGGCATGATGATTTACACTCATTGTTGACCTGTTTTTTTGTTTTTTTTTAACACTGTGATTTTTCATATTATTTTGTTATGTGGTTTTGCTATTTACTTATCAGCTGTGTTTACATGTATAAAGTTTATGTTCTTTCATTGATCGTAAGAAACTTTATTTGATTAATGGCCTGTAAGTCCAGGTTATTATGTGGATATTCAACAAGTTTTCTACCAAAATTATTCCATGCCCATACTATTGATATGCATTCTGACGTTCTATCCACAAAAAATATCCTGTTAACGTCTGAATTTCCTAAGAAGAAAATGAGCTTGCACCATTTTGCAGAATGTAGCAATCTTTTTAGAAGATGTAAGTAAAACAAAGTAATAACAATAAATATGCCCGTATGAAAATAGTGTAAGTTTGTTGTAGCAGAGTCGTAAAGGCCTTTGATTGATCGCGAATTCAAATTGTCAATACTCTCTCTACTGTAGGGTCTCGCTCTGTAATGTTGTCTTCAAAATTTGGTAGTATCTGGATGGACTTTGGTAAGAAAGATATTTCATCCATCATGTCGAATCAGCACCTGCTAACTGTTCCTATTTAATAGGGAACATTCCGATTTTCTGTTAAAAGAAAGAGCTGTGTCCCTATTTTGGAAAAGAAAACAAAACTGTTTGCAGTAGCGTATACAGGTATAGGTAATTCAGATTTTTTCCTGTTTCCAACTTCAATCCCGCCATGTCACTTAGTCCAAACGTCGGTTTCAGGGTTGGCAGGTCTGAATCCGCATTTACTGTCTTTGTGTCAGAAAATCTTGTTGTATTGGCTTATTAATGTGTTCCTGTTTCTTATAATAAATGACGTTAGAAAAAATAAGATGATCTCGATGTCTTTCTTTAGCAGAATATTATTCAAGGATTACTCAGTTGTTTATTGTTTAAAACTTCCACTGTAAGGCGAATTGGCTAGCTTGTCCCTCCTTATATTAAATACCAGAACATGGTGCACATTTATGGGGTTCTCTTAGTTCTGTATAAAAAGAAATAGCTTTCTATTTGAACTTTCTTTATCAAGCTTTCTATTTCTTTTCTTTTTTAAAAAGTGCATTCAACATGTATGATCAGTGGCGTAGACAGGTCCTCAGACCTTGGAGATGACTGAAAATAATTAACTCATATTCCTATTTATGTACAATATACGATTTAAAAAAATTGGTTTCCTATCGTGAAATCCTGGGGGAATGATTGTACATACCATTCCCCACCTGAAATTCTGGGGGCATGCATACCTCCATCCCCTTGCTGTCTACGCCCCTGTGTATGATAAGGTAGCTTTCTGGGGCATGATGAAATAGCCGTCTTTATTATTTTAATGTTACGCGCCCCTAAGCAAACAGTATCCATCATTTTGCCCATGTCTCTTATCAACTGAATAACACATTTTGCAGACCTGGAGAGGTTAGCTGACTGGGTCCCCTGCACAGGATAAAATAGCTTTCATTTAGGTTTTCGTGTTAGGTACCTCCTCAGGAACAATCCTCTTCTTCTTTTTTTTTCTATTTATCTGTTATATTTTGGGGGTTTCAATTTATTCATTTATTTGTTTATTTATTTATTTATATATTTATTTATTTATTTATATTCATTCATTCATTTATTCATTTATTTATTTATTTATTTAGGTCTTTTATTTACCTTTTTTTCAAGCTGAATAACGCCAAGTGTGGTGGGGGCGATTTGGGGGCACTTTAGGGGTTGGGCTGCTGTCTAGGTCCCCGTTCAGGATAAAATAGCTGTCATTGGTGTTTTCATGACAGTTACCCTCCAAGTAACGATTTCCATTTACCTTTGTCCATGTCTCTTTCCACATGAATAACAATAATGTGTATATGATGGGGCACTTTGGGGGCGGCTGTCTGGGGCCCCGCACAGGATAAAATAGCTGTCATCGGTGTTTTCGTGGCAGGAATCCCCTTAAGGAACAATATCCATCAACTTTTGTCCATGTCTCTTTTCACATGAATAAACCTAATTTTTTTGCCCCCCTTGGGGGCGGCTGTCTGGGGCCCCGCACAGGATAAAATAGCTGTCATTGGTGTTTTCATGACAGATACCCTCCAAGTAACGATTTCCATTTACCTTTGTCCATGTCTCTTTCCACATGAATAACAATAATGTGTATATGATGGGGCACTTTGGGGGCGGCTGTCTGGGGCCCCGCACAGGATAAAATAGCTGTCATCGGTGTTTTCGTGGCAGGAATCCCCTTAAGGAACAATATCCATCAACTTTTGTCCATGTCTCTTTTCACATGAATAAACCTAATTTTTTTGCCCCCCTTGGGGGCGGCTGTCTGGGGCCCCGCACAGGATAAAATAGCTGTCATTGGTGTTTTCATGACAGATACCCTCCAAGCAACGATTTCCATTTACTTTTGGCCATTTCTCTTTTCACATGAATAACACTATGTGTATATGATGGGGCACATGGGGCGGCTGTCTGGGGCCCCGCACAGGATAAAATAGCTGTCATTGGTGTTTTCGTGGTAGGTACCCCCTGAGGAACAATATCCATCCACTTTTGTCCATGTCTCTTTTCACATGAATAAACTTAATTTTTTTGCCCCCTAGGGGGCGGCTGTCTGGGGCTCCGCACAGGATAAAATAGCTGTCATTGATGTTTTCGTGGTAGGTACCCCCTAAGGAACAAACCCCAATCACTTTTGTCCATGTCTCTTTTCACATGAATAAACTCATTTTGGGGGCCCCCTTTTGGGCGCCCCCACGGCTTACTGCACAGGATGCAACGTGCCAGTCGCACATTTTCTTGACCCTTGACCACATCCTAACATGACCTGGCCATCAAAAAGTTTGACCCTTTTCACATGAATAAAATGGTCTGGGCGCCCGGCCTATATCTATCTACCCTTTTTATGCCCCTACAACAAATGCCGAGATGTGGTGTTGCATTGCACAATGCATTTTGGGGAATCCCCTGACATCATGATTCATCGTCTAGTCTCCAAGCACAGGCCCTATTTTGAAATTGATACAAAATAACTTGGGTAAAGCCTAAAAGAACATGCCAATGGTTCAGTTGCAATAAAGGGCCTATGCTCATCTACAGGCCAGAAATGTTCATTTTCATGTTAATCTAATGCCTTGTGGTTTATGTATTCATGATGCTCAATATATACAATGCAATACAGAAATAGGCCTACAATACTGCATTGTGAAAATACACGCTTTGGCAAGGACATGTTTAATCAGTAAACAGAATATGAGCAACATACATTGGGGGAATCCCCATTACAAAATATGCCTTGCATAAGTGCTGATGCCCAAAGCTAATGGCATTTACTTTAGGATGGACCTACATCACATGTTGGCCACTACTTTTATTTTTGTTGGCTTGTGTCATAGAGTATGTGTAGGCATGAGAGAAAACTAAGAAAATTGTCCCTTTTTCATGAAAGGGGTCATGAAAATATCATCACGTTTTTAATTGATCCACTAGATGAACATGTATGTAAGCGTACACGTCCCCGTCAGGTCTATCTCAGCATTAGCTGACATATTTTTCACATATAAATATTCTCTCTCTCTCTCTCTCTTTCTCTCTCTTTCTTTCTCACTCTCTCTCTCTCTCTCCCACTGTCTTTATTTCTCACCCTCTGCCTCTCTCTCTCTTCCTATGTCCCACCATTCTTTTTTCTTACTTGCTATCAAATTCTCCTTCCTCCTCTTGAGGCTTTCTCCCTCCCTCCCGTCCCCGACCAAAATAAAAGATGACAATGAAATATGACGCTGAAAATGACTGCTACTCCGACTTCTAAACGACATAAAATTATATTTATTTTTAAATTGTTTGTATTTATCTTCATGTTGAGATGAGTAGGAACAAAATAGTACTTTATGAAAAACTTGTAATTCTAAAAAGAAAATTTGTCTGCCGGCTCCCTCCACTGGGGGAGGGGCCTTGGAATTATATGGGTATATAAAAATACAACAATGCTCGCAGAAGCATTAACAAAAATATGAACATTCATAATGATGAGGGTCTATTTCAATTTATGTTGATTCAATAAACTGGAGTATCTCAATTTTATCAAATGTTTTACCTAGCTACTTGATTATAACAATGATAGCAAACAAAACAAACAAACAAACCTTTGTATCATTTTTAGAGGAAATCAAAATTGAGTAAAAACAACTTTCCACTTTTTATGGGTGCTAAATTGCACATTCTTGTAGAAAATGGAAATGACTATTTCAGATTCATTATATTGAAATGGATCAGATTTGGGGTGCCGCCATAATATTCCAATTTCCACAGACCGAAAAGCAAATTCATCTTTCTGGAGTTTAAATCGTTTTCAATGTGTAAGATATCTATGATGTAGACACTCCTATAAAAGAAGGTGCAATTTCGCACCTCCGCCCATTGCCTATGAAGATTTTTGTTGCCTTGTGATGACCATCCGTCTAATTATCAATTATGCAATATTTGGTGATTTTACGATCTCCTTTTTAAAAAAAGAAGATTATATCCTTTATATATCCTTATATTTGTAAAACTTCATTGAATAACAATATCATGTTTAAAATTTGTCGACTGTCCATTTTCAAAATGTTTTGTATCTAAAGGCATTGAATCTGCATCAGTGCACCAGAAAATGGATCTTCTTGAAGGGAGGATCGAGAGCCTGAAAAGTGACTTGCTCCGGAAGAAAATGAAAATAGCATTCTTTGGCGGGTAAGTCAGACAGAAATTTTAATATGTTTAAGATCCAATCGTTAAAGACTTAAGTCTAAAGACTAAAGAGTAAATAGGTACAACGATTGACTGATGAAAACTGATGATTAGACCACATGAATAATAATATACAAATTGGGTGTGTTGGGCGTGGACAAAAATTATATTAGACCAGTTGGATAGCAGATAATTGGATCTAGACGAGCTGAATACTAGATGAATTGGCGTTAGAACAGGGGTAGCAGAGTTGCCGCTGCTGTTGGCTGTCGTTACCATGGTTACAGGGTTTCTATAAAGGCACATTCAGGCAGTCCTTACTCAAAACTTTTCGATATTCTACACCGAATTTAATTAGGACTATAATAAACTCACATGAGAAAAATAATGTAATTCTGGACAATTTCTTACTTGTACCCTTTCAGTACGAGTAGCGGGAAGACAACCACATTGAATGCCATGATTGGACGTGAACTTCTTCCTTCTGGAATGGGTGATACCACAAGCTGCTTCATCCAGATAGAGAAGATGACCCGGTACGGTACTGACGGTGGTGATGGTATGGGAGAATCGAAAGACAAAGAAGGAAAAGACGGCCAAGATCACTGCACGAATGTGAAAAAGGATGATCATCCAACATCTTTTTTCCTCGTCAGGGAAGTCGAGTGCCGAGAAAAGGAAGCTTCGCTTAACTCTTTCTTGGAAAACAAACAGCCTTTCGAGCAAAAGGTTTGTAAATATCAAAGGAATTTCCAAAATGTGGAAGGAAATACATATTTTCTTTTCCATCTCTGTTTCTGCCATTTGGTTGACAGTGGCCAACATATCTATTACAAAAGTCAAATCTTCAAGTCTTCAAGTCGTTAATTGTTCTTGACGTCATAATAATCGCATAGAAATAATGCAGTTTTGTTTTGTTTTTCTCATTTTGTCTCACGAAGGTCATTTCCTATCGATTTTTTCCACAAAGATGATGGTTCATACTTGAAAAAGTACGTTCCTATGATTTTATCTCCTGCAGGCTCTAGAAGATCTGTGCGATGCAAAATCCGGTCGATCTTTGGATGCAACGTATCTCATAGAAATTCACCTCTCACAAGATGAAGTCATTCAAGATCATCTCCTGAACTATGACCTCCAGATCATTGATTGGTAAGTCATAGACCGAAAATTCTGTCTCTCGTTCGTTAGCTCTTCACTTAGAGACAGAAACGGTCGTATCACTCTGCTGTACAAACCGAATACACATTGACTTACACACTAATAACAGTTTGAATACGGCTGCAAGATTTTCAAACGGAGAATACCTTGGACCCTGAATTACCTGAAAAAGGAGCTTTAAATGGATTATTCAGTAAAATTGGTAAGTTGAGCCGATTCCTTCAATAGTAGAGCCTAGGCCTAACAAGTTCAATAATAATATGTGGATCTAGATATGAGGAAAAATCAAATTATTGAAATTTTTTCAACTACTCGTCGGCGCGTAGTCGGTTTGCACAGCAGAGTGATACGACCGTTTCTGTCTCTAAGTGAAGAGCTAACGAACGAGAGACAGAACTTTCGGTCTAGGTAAGTCAATGAACCAATATACCTGGCGCAGTCGATTAGTGTTTTAAAGCTGCCACAGGCAATTCAAGAATCTACCTTTTTTACACGATCAGTGATTCAATGTTACTCAGTACTATGCAGTATTAACAATTCACGCGCCTAATTGAAAACATTAAATCGTTCTTTTCTCCGAATTAGGAGTTCTGATTAAAATAGCTTCGATTGTGAAATGACAATAGTCTTTATATCATAACAAAGGCTATCAATAATAAATGTTTACTTTTTATTATTATTAAGAATAATAGTCTTAAAGTGTATCAATCACTTGAAAAAATAATTTTTGTACAGCTAGAAAGTATAAATTCAACCTCAAAGAACTTTGTCTGGTAATCTGTAGGTCAACAGTTAATGAGTATGAAGGAAATAAAGGATAACATGAAAATGCTCGCGCGGAACCGAACTCCAAGTTTGGTTCTGCGCGAGCCTTTACCTTGACGAGCGTGTACGGGTGCGTCGAGTAGTCTAATCACGTGTCGCTTTTACGGTTATAGAGAGTGTAATTAAAATTGCTAAATTATCTCTTTATAGAATTAATATTTGAAGTCCATATTTTGAATATACTACAACGACATGAAACCTCTAACATACAGAGCAAAATTATTTTTGGTGATTGGTATCCTTTAATTGTAATGCTAAATGCAAAGATATAATGAAGGAGAATGAAAAATGTAGCTACGAGCAGTACGAACTGAATCACACTATGCTCCTATTTCTAATATCACCTTCATAAATACAGTCCTGGGATCACGAAATGTCGAGAGCTAGGTGACAGAGTGAAGGCCTTCTGCGCAGACTCAGATGTTCATGTTTTCATTGTGAATCCCAAGACAGTAATGTCACCTGAAGTATGTTCCATAATACCTTTATTACATTGTTTCTTTGCCTTTTCCTTATTGTTTGATGATCAGTCTCCTGTATATTTTATGCTGTCGTTTTTATTTGATATCACTATATGTCTATGTGCGTAAATATATGTGTGTGGGGGGGGGGGGCAGTCCGCATCTTTATTATCTTTTGACATAAACCTAAAAATCGAATTAGCACATATAACAAATATAATCATTAGGTCCTTCCCATGGGTATATTTTAAAGGGTTTTGCTTAACATAAGTTCTTAGTCAAAGGGAATGAAGTGGACAAAGAATACAAGAGACATAAAGATAATCATGAGGTGTAAATGAATTCTACTTTCATTTTCCAGGAGCGAGATCATTTCGTGGAGGTAGGCAAACGTCTTCCCAAGCCCGACATCATTGTCGGTTTCACTCAGTGGGATCTATCAGCGAGAGAAAGACATCCCGAAGAGGTAAACAAAGGGTGTGGTTGGAGTGGCCCCTATAGCAGACACCAATAACACATGCATAGAGTTTTCAAAAAGCAAGAGTGAAATGTTAATGGCGACGGCTGTCTGCTTACTCAGTTCTCCTTTGATTCAAATGGTTTCATAATAGATAAATTATATACAATAAAAAACAAAAAAAAACAAAAAAAAAACGTTTTCTGAGAATCATCCAAACCAGCAAAGTATATATATATATATATGTTTTTATTATGTTTCAAAAATTCACGTAGAAATCACCTCATGTAACCTCTTCGTGCTCAAAATTCAATATCATATCAAACAATTAAAAATAATAGAAATAGAACAGTAGAAAAATATCAGGCAGGAGATTCATGAGATGGATTCATTTCTAAGTACACCTAAAACTTGAGTTAACGTCATATTGGAGCTCAGCAGAAGTTAGGCTTGTAGAATATTATTTAAACAGAAAAATGGTGATCCCCCTTTTGACCGTCATCAAGTAGGAATAAAGCACTATTCAAAAACAGATTTTTCCCGGTAAATACAAAGAAAAGTAATTTTTATAATCAAGGGGATATCAATCTAAAATTTCAGTCAAATATATACCTTGTTTCTACAGGTGAAAGCTCGACACATTGACTCAGTATTTCAGATGCTGAAAGAACTCGAAGTCGTGCATACGAGAGAAGAAGCGGAAGAGAGATGCTTCTTCTACTCTGGAAGGGAGGCCCTTGACTTGGTTCTGGATGAAAAAGGTTTGTCAAAATTATAGAAAAACTTAGTGGTCAGAACTGAAGACAAACAGACTTAAAACTATGGACAAACTTATACTGAGCTCTATGAATATCACGAAATGGAATGCAAAGAGGCAACCTGCCAATGTTTTCTGAATTAATAAGTGTAAAAATAGAGTGGTTGCAAGCGAATATTAATTTATTTTTTTCTCATGGAGAGGGGGGGGGGGGGGGGGACGGGGAGGGTGTTGCCTTTAAAAGATTCAAATTCAACCACACAAAAAAGAAATAAATATATTGACATGAATCTCTTTTTCCTTCAAACATCGGCAAAGATATGGTCTGAAGGTATAAGTTAACGATCAACACACTTTTTACTATCTCACTCTTTGACCTCAATGTTAGATATTTTGTGATTAACAGCGACTTCGAGGTAGCGCTGTCTAGAGACTACATAAATTACAACTTCATTGATAATGAATGTATGGATGATGCTCTCGATTTTCTCATCGATTTATTTTACTGTTGTTATTTTACCTGTCCCTTCAAGGATTCTTGGTTAAAGGATGGGATGAACGATTCAAAGCTTTCCAGAGGTTCGTCTCGAAGATAGAGGTAACTTGGATTCAGTTCAAGTTTTCACTACGTTCTTATAATGATAAAAAGGCAAGATTGCTAACAAAAATGCAACACGACTTCATTTTGCTCAGCTCTAACTCAATAAATTTTGCGATGGACTGAGCGCAAATATTTTGTAAAAACAAAACCTGACATCTTTACTTTTACAGGAAAGAGTGACTTCAGCGGGGATGACTGCCAAATTGAAGCTAAACCGAGACACATGTCAAGAGGTCTTACACCAGTGCGTCAAGAGTCTTACTGAAGTGGATGCAGAGACCCAAAATCAGGCGTAAGACTATACACAATAGCATATTATATGTTAACAAAGAGTGCCCCTTTAAATGTAATGTCGTAGATAAAATACAGGGATCTCCATAATTTTTAGCTCAGTTGTGTATCCAGTCTAGGATACGCCAAAAAGTAGTCATCGGCAGTCATTATCTCTAGTTTGCTAGCAGTCATGTAATAGCGTCGCGAAGGGACCAAGATCAAGGGTGCATGTGCCCCTCCCCCTCCATTGAATGGCGAAAGAGGGAAAACAAAATAAGAAATTAAAGGGGAAGGGAAGGCACTGTTAAAAAAAAATCCCTATCCTCACCTCACTCAGTGGCCTTGTGTCTATATCTTTTCATCTACCTAGTCCAGGGGAGCGTTTCATCAAGCGTTTTGTCAGTGATTTTTACCGACAGCTGTTGTAAGCTCCTGAAATCCTTGCATCTGATTGGCTAAGAGCAAATTTGTCAGTAAAAATCACTGACAAAACGCTTGATGAAACGCTCCCCCGGTGCCCCATGACACCGGTGCGTCTTCAATGCCTGGACACATTCTACGCCGTTGTATGATCATCAAAATATGTACATCCCATCGATGTTTTACTGAGGTTAATGAAAATGATGAATTTTAACCATCTACATTATGCGTAGCTTGCATATTGGTAATATGGAGTACTATTTTATATTTTTCCTACAGATCAGATGGCTGTGTCGCAACTGACACCTTGAAGAACAGTCTGGAATTATTTCAAACAAAGCGAGCCGAGTTTGTAGAGGAGTGCCACGGCAAGAAAAGGAATGCTTTGGACATTATTGCTAAGTCGGTAGGATAGATAACATTCTTTAAAGTTTCCTTAAAAATTGGAAATATATATGACTTTATTCAATTATGTCATCCTTATTATGTTAACATTGGACATTCTTGTTAATGCGGACATTATTCATTCACTTTTCACATGTTTCTGTATAGCACACCCTCTAGTTTGGGTTGCCATTCTCAGTGGACTTGCGTTCACAAAGGTAAAGTATCTCATTTACTCTACCAATAAATGAAATCAAAGATATTCATCTTCAACAACGTGTCTACCTATTCTGCCTAAAACCCAACAAGAAAGCGTGATCTTTCAAACGATAAATCCTAGACATACACAGAGCCATCTATACACAGAGTTTGGCCAACTTAGTTTCAGTTGGACACAACAAGGCGCATATTTTTATTGTATGTTTACCGAACAAAGCAACATGAGCCATATTGTTACCAACTGAAACCAAGTTGATCAGATAGATGGATCGCGCTAGCCATACGAACTACCATGATTATAGGACGTCAACTTTTGTTGATGTTTTTTTTATCCGATTGCACAGCCCCGAGAAGAGGAATTCGTCCTTAGAAATTCCATATTTACCTTGTTTTAAAAATGGCTTGCAATCTCGTTACACTGTAGGTTATTTTGTCGTTCGTGGCCATATGAACAAACCAACGATTCTTTAATAGCAAACATGGTTTTATTTTTCTTGGTCTCATATCGATGTTAAATGCTATGCGTCTGAATAAAGTCGACTCATAATGATAATAATGATGAGATCCATAATTTCCGTTCCACATTAGCCCAGGACTAAGCCCCTAAATACAAGACAAACCCGGTTCCCTTGAACTTGTTGAAAGAAATAGCTGCTGATCTCAGACTCAAGCGGAAGAAGAAGAAGAAGAAGAAGAAGAGGAAGAAGAAGAAGAAGAAGAAGAAGAAGAAGAAGAAGAAGAAAGAAAAAAAAAGAAGAAAAAGAAGAAGAAGTATTTCGTATTATGTTCCTTTCAAGATCATTGTTTTCTGGTCCAGGTAGTTCACTGTATGACAGAGGTTAGCAAGAAAATGGCCCAGACTTTGAAAAGAAGCTCAGTCGCAGATAGATTCGAGGAAGACCAAGTCCATAGTTATGCTGAGGTGAGTCGGTGTAGGATGTAATCTTGGGGGAACAGTTAATCCCTTTACCATAAACATATCCATAAATTAGATAAGATCACCTCCTTGAAAGTCAGAAAATATATTGTTTTATTGAGAAGAATGCATAACAAGCTAACTTTATTACACAAGCATTTTCTTTTAAAACGTTCGTTTTGGTTTAAGGATAATTGCAGGCCTTTGTTACTCTTAAGAACATGCACCAGGATAACTTTTACCAATTTCATGATAAATGACCAAGAAAAAGCCAAATCTTCTCCCATTATAAAAGAAATGATGGCAAAAGAATGTACGTTGCATTGTTTCAGTAAAAATAATTATGGTAAATCCCGGTTTATTGTGTTATCTTGTCAAGGCATACATTCATTTCATTTTTTAAATTTATGCTTCAAATGTATTATACTAAATGAATCAAATCCAATCAAATCAAATTGCTTTTCATTTGATAAATATTTGTCCGATTAGAGAGCCCTCATGGACTGGTATCGTAAGATGCTGGCACAGTTCCAGCGAGCCACGGAGAAGGTTTGTGAAGACTATTCATTCGGTGTTCTAGGTAAGAGAATATATCACCTTTCTCTCCGACATGACATCGTACAGTGGTGAACCTGCAAATCAAGTCCAGTTCTAAGTTGCTCTAATAAGGGCTGTATGTTGTTCCATGAAAGTCTAAGATACGAGCAGAGAATGCACATTAAAACCTGGAAAACCAGAAATAACGACCCTCTTTATGGATCATATCTCTTCAGAGAGAGAGTCGATATCAACCACAAAACGTCATTGACAATCATACTTATTGTTTCAAATAGGTTATTATGAAGTACATGGTTTCAGTAAATGAATTATGAACTCAGATTATGACATTATATTGCTCCCATTAAAATGATCATTCTCTCCATGCACTTGCATGTATATATATATAACAGTGCATGAGAGATAGGTTATCTCCTGATAAGGGAAACCTTTGCTATTGACCATTCTTTCCAATTTGTTTTCATATACACGAACACCCCCATTCTTAACATGTTTTGTGTTTAGTTACGGGTTTATAATTAATGATATTTCAATACTGTAAAACATGTATCATGATATTGCTCTACAAGAATTGCAGCATTGTTAGAGTATCCAAATTTATAGCGTTATTGTTCTAATTGTATTCAATGAGAAAATACCATATCGTATACACGTAATGGGGATTATTATCCTTTTTTTGTCCTTTAACAGAACCCCCTTTACCTTCTTATATATACTATAAATTCCAATCATTCAGGCAGGGATAGATCCAGGATTATGTAAATGGATAAAGGTACAGTTCCAACAAATTTCTGATAAGCGGGGGAAATAAAACGATTTTCAGGTACTTTGGGGTTTCAGATTTTAAAGGGGCAGAAGATTACAATTAACAGGGGGGGGGGGCATTTTCCTTTTCTTTACTTAGGGTATGCTACATTGAATTAAAACAAAAAAGAGTTGGCCCTTTGTGCCCCTATAAAATCCACCAATGCTCTCAAGAACTGTGAAACCCTATTGAATTATTGATTCAAACATGAGGAATTATGATCCAACCTTTGTTGCACAGACTCTTACGAGGAACACATGAAAGAGTTCCCTCACCAACCTCCAAGGGCGTTTCAGCTCGAACATCGTATGAAGCAAATAGAGGAAGGGGCACAGATTCCAGAGGGTGCGCTTCAAAGGGCGCTTACTGGGATCAACGAACGGGCAGTTTGGTCTTCATTTGCCTCAAGACGAAGACGCATCAGCGCAGGTAGTCAGTCATAACTTTCATCCAAAATCTTTTAAGGTGGGTTTTCACGGGCACGCGAACGATTCGCGAAGGATGCGAATGTCGAAATATATGGCAAAATCCAACTTACGGAGAAGTTTTTCTCCGAAATGTGTCGCGAAAATGGAGCCGTAAACCATTCTTGCGCAGTTTGTGTGTAGTTCTCACAACGTATGTACGAGTGGCGGGTGTAGCGTTGCAGAACTATGGCCAGTCGACATACACAAAGAACACCAGACTAAAATGCGAACCCGAGTTGACAGCTGTCTTGAGTTGATCGGTCTCTTCGTGAATAGTTCGCTGCCTCGTCGCAGAATGAAGTCAGGCACCTCGGCCATGCGCTTTATGTAGGCTAGACGTCACGTGGTGCAGATAAACGTTCGTGAGAACTTCGCACGAACTCCGTGAGAATATCGCATGAGCAAAACCTTCGAAAAACGTTCGTGAAAGCGTCGGTCTTGTTTCGTGCGTAGCTCACGAATAGTTCGTGAAGCCTTCGTGACATTCGCAAATTAATCGTTGTGAACGGTAGGCGAATTAACAGAGGGCCTCGACGTGAAAGGCTTGCGTTTGCTTCTTTGGCGAAGTCACCTGTTTTCAAGAAGTACGCGAACAGTTCGTGAATTCGTTCGTTAAAGGATCGGACAAACTTCGCTGCTTTCGCGAGACATGCGCGAGACATTCTCCAAACTGTTGAAATCTGTTTGGGGTTTCACGAAGATTTTGTGAACATCACGCACGTCGTGAGTAGGTCGTGCGCATATGACGAAGCTTTCAGACATTTTCGAGAGCAAATCATGAACAAATCACGACCTGGAATGCTGGAAACGTTCGCAAGAAATTGACGACGCTTCCGAACCCCCGCGCATGTTTGGCGAACTTTTGGAGCCTAAAACACGAATGTTGGACTTTGCCATTTTTTCGGCATTCGGATCCTTTGCGGTTCGTGTGCCCCGTGAAAACTCACCTTTATAAAGGCGAGTATGGACATCAGTTATGACAGTGGTTATTCATCCTGTCCTATTGACGGAATACTTTCAAATGTATATCATGGACAAGGTTGAGGGAAAAAATGTTTTGATGGGCAGCTCCTTGTTTAAAGATATTCCTTTACTCTCAAGACTCTCCCATTACTTTCCTTACAGACTTAGTCATTTGAAGTCCACTATCTTAGTACCAATAATTTTGGCTGTGAAAAGGAAATCGGTGTGCTTACAAAAAAGTATATAGGACATTTGAGTATACCTTAATCAGTCACGGCAGTGTCGATATTGCAGTATCAAATAATTCATATTACAAGGGTTGCCAACTTTTAAAGAAAATAAAATCCATCTTAATTGGAGTACTTTCTTTCACTTTCTCTTAAATGGCATCGCACGTGAATGCTCTCAGCTATCCATTATTTATTTGTTTGGTTGGTTTACTATCGGTGTATTTACTTTCTTATCGACACTATATATTAACCTTTAACTTGCTACGTTCATGCAAACTCCCTCACGACATATGCATCACCATGCCACGTGTACACGCGCGTATGTAACGTCGCCTTGTAACCTATGTTATATATCTATGATTATTGGTCTATTTTATTGTTGTTTTCTACCCTTAAGTTGCTACATTCATGCCAACTCACTTACGACACCATGCCACTTCCGCGTACACTCGCGTTTGTTGCGTCGCTTTATAACCAAGCTATCGTCATATATCAATGATTATAGGTCTATTATATTGTGAGAAATGCGTCCCACGCAAAACTGAATCTACTCTTTATCTTTTGTTGTGACACTTCTTTTAAAAGTTACATGGTCAGTTTTGGGAAGGTTTCACTTATTCTAAAACAATCCGGGCCCGTCGTTATTTATTGCCCAATAAGCATATTAAGGGTTAATCACTAAAGAAAGTTTATTTTAATATCATGTCTCGTCCTCTTTCATCTGCAGTCGAAACTGATGAAGAGCGTAACGTATTGTTACGCCGGATCGCGGCTGCTGCCGGGGTTTTCTTCTCGCAGGTTCGACAATGGATAAGGGCTTCTATTGAAAGCAAGTTGGAAAGTCTGACGTCATCACAGCAAAACTCCCTTATTAGTCTCGAAGACGTGAAAAAGAGATGCTATGAAGCTGTAGAAGCGTAAGTGGTTCAGTTTTGACACCTGAGACCAGGTGGCAACTGCTTTCTATTGAAAATCCACCCGGCAACTATTTTTAGTTTGAATTATAGTTTTTAGTTTAGTTTATTTATTTCTCATTTTTCCATATAACAAAATACAAATGAAATACGTATATTCATAGTACAGAAATGGGTAACAGTATACACATAGGATAGTAAATCTAAACTTAACGATTGAAATTCCGTAATAGACAAAGCAAAAATTGAGGAGAAATGAGAGGAACCAGCCAAAAAGGGTAGCTTGTAAGGGTTCCATGACATTTGCTCCTGCGACAATTGCTCCGGTCTAACTTTGCCATGTTAATCCTAAACCTAAACCTAAGCCTAACCCTAACCCTAATCCTAATCTTCACATTGTCCTTGACAAAAAACCAAATCGTGAACTTGACCTTAACCTTTGACCTTTCGAGATATGGACGGAGGAGCAAATGTCGCAGGAGCAAATGTCGGGTCACCGCTTGTAAGAGGTGGCTGATTTCCTGAATCGTAAAATAGTTGTCAAAAAGTAAAGGAGAAAAGAATACATAAGAATCAGTTCAGGGAGCCAGTTTAAAAATACTAAGTTAGGATGTATTTAGAAATAAGAAAATTAAAAAACAACAACGGAGAATTGTTCTGCCTGTGCATTTAGAACAAATTAACAAGATTGATTGATTGAAGGATTTTATTGATCAAATTCCATTCTTGCAACCCGAAGGCTGTACGAGATAAAAACAAGATAAAAACAATGATACAATCAGTTCACACAATACTTGTCAAAATAATGAAATTAATTAAAATTGTAGTAATCATATTTTCATCATAGTATCAAAAGCCGAATAAATTTCACTTTCAGTTATGCAAATTAAAATTGGCATTGCAAGAATAGGAGGTAGAAGAGGTCTAGCTGGCATCTGGTTTTTATTTAGAATTCTAGTTAGGAATCTATTTTCGTTTAAAAATTAAGTCAGCAATCAGCTTCATCTGAATTCCAAGTAGCAATAAGTTTCCGTTTCAATAGTAGTGAGCAATTATTTCCTTTTGAATTCTAGTTAGCAACTGGTTAAATCTGAATGGCTTCCCAGAATTCGAAAGAAGACAAAATCACTGTAATAAGATTATTCCATTTCGCAAGAAATGAATAAAAATCACTTAGATCGGTGTCTTAATCTCATTTATATATCCTTTATAATCAGGAAAGTTAAATCAAATTATATTATCTTCAATCAAAATACAGTATGTGCTTTAAAAATGTGAAACTTGTGACTATTCGTATTTGTCCAATTAGAAAATGATGAGGAACAAAATCTTATCAAAGCTATCTCAGCTTTAGAACATAATGATTAATCAGTATTTGGTTTCAATCTGTGCATATTTATACTTACACCTTGTGTCATGTCAGTACGATAACAGGCGCGTTGGACCACATGCTCGTATAAATGAGACCAAGTCCTCCACCCACTCCCTTGCTTGATTATGCACCTATGAAAAGATAACATAAACCAAGCATTATCATTGTTAATTTATATTCATTCCATTTTTCATTTTAAGACATACCCGTTTACGTACTTAATACCTGATCCTACAGATTTTGCGATAGCGCAGATGTCTACTACATAGAATGTTGTACACGTGACGTAGAGCAAGTCCTCAAGACTCAGCTTGCTACACAGGAAAGGAAAAATGACCAGATGCAACATCTTTCAGAAGATCTTGTCATTCTCAGGTAAAAAATTTTTTTTAAATGCAATAGTAGTTTTAGTCTGTTCATTTATGGAGCGCCAAGTGTCAATCTCCTTATCCCGTAAAAATTACAATTATTCTGTAAACTAAATGAACAAACAGAAATCAGCAATAAATCAATTTCTCATTTTCATTTTATGACTGGATTAATTTACTTTATTCTTTTTGTTATGGAATTACAGTAATTTGTGCAAAACAAAGAGCTTGACACTGGATACTGTTCCATTCAATTAAACCAGGTTTACATTAGTTCGCCTTTATGAATACAGCCATTATCATTAATTCTCATTGTCATCCAATTTATCATTCATTTGCATAATTTATAACATAATTTTTCACTAAGCTGCGGATTCTTTTTAACTGTTTATCGCATCGGCTTTTTAATTGATGTGTGAACGAGGCTTTAGCAATGTTCAGACGATAGCTTTATTTTCAAGAGCAGTTAACGCTCGAAAATATGTGTGTGAGGGCTTCTCTCACATGTTTGCAATTTATAGATCGTTGCTCTCGGAAGTAAGTCCAATTAATATGAAACTAGCTAATTTCAAAACTCACTTGAAATGGGTGGCAACATACTTATGAGAACTTTACATTTTTTGGCGAGAAACAGAGGAAGGCGGTGTTTATCTAATTGTTAGTGGCAATTAAAAGTTTCGAAATTAGTATCGAGTGTTTCACTACGAACAAAGGCGTACGAGGCGGGGGGGGGGGGTGCGCGAATATCTAATTTCTGTATATTTTCACCTAAAAAAAAAAAAAGCGTCAAAACTTAGAAATTCGAAAGCCTACACCAGCGTTATTCAGAATCGATGCTATTTATGAACCTCTCCCGGAATCTATGTAGAGCAATGTCAGTAAACTTTCGAGTTTTTATTTATTTAGGCCTACTTGTTTCAATTTCATGAGCTGAGTGTGTTACTATTATAATCACAAGTGGATGATTAAGCATTATAATTCAATAGATTACTGCATGTAATTTGGTTTGTCTTGATAATTTAAAAAAGCAAATTATATATTATACAAATGATGATGAAACATGATTTTATAAATGTCGCTTCCAATTATTTCTTTTAAGGGTTGAGGCAGATCAGATCAGAAGCAGAGACAACATGGAAAACAAAGATTCGAAGGGGATGTCAGCAATCCAAAATGGAGAAGGCGAAAAAGGCCCCGGCTCATCTGAAGAATAAAAATCACTAGTGTTTGATTTACATTATCGAAATAAATTGCGGCCATACTTTGGATTAAAGAGACGATTTAAAAACATATCATACCAAAGTTAAAACTTTTACATAATTGTGTTCACAAGACTGATATGCGTTAAGTCATTAATCTGATCCAGGATAATCTGGTAGGGAGCCAAATTTCTTCCTGACAGCGAATATCCTAGGGATATGGTTTCGGGAAGCTCGCTGGGCATTCTCTCTCCAAAAACCCAACTAAATTCATAATTTTGGAAAAAAAAATTTTTTCCTTTCATTTATTGTTTACCCACGGGAATCCCACCTGCCCTCCAGAGTCTCTGAGGCGGTCTTTATAGATAAAGTTTAGTTTTGGTCATGTGATTTCATTGTGAAAGAAACTGTCTCAAAGCAATTCTGAAAGGTTGATTGTGTTTACATAAGAATTGGTGTGTACTGTGAGGTTTTGGAATCATCAAAATGATAAGAAATGGACACAATCTTGCTGAAAAGCACATGCACTGCACACAGAAATGGGTATATAGGACTGCACAAACATGAAGCATGAATGTCCGGCCCTAACACTTCAGTTATTCCGAATAATAATAATAATAATAATAATAATAATAATAATAATAATAATAATAACAAAAAACAACAACAACAAGAACAATAATAATGATAATAATAATAATAATAATAACCAAAAAAAACACAACAATAATACTAATAATAATAATAATGATAATAATAATAATGATGATAATAATAATAATGATAATATGTCTTGTTTACCCATGATATGAGGGTATTTGAAGAGCAATCCTTTCCAGGAGACATTTCTACTATGATATTCTTCCAAACTGACGTGAAAGGAATGAGAAAGCTCACAAATTGTTTTTCTCTTTTCCCAGAACTTAACCTTCTCTTTATAAAGGGAAGGTATAAAAAGGCATATGGGGGTGTTGCTTCGGTTCTCCTGAATCCGCTTATGGAGGAAGAATAAGACGATATAACCATTAAGAAAAAAAAAATCCTGGTAGATTTGTTTCCCTTTCCCATAATAAGCCAGATGGATGCAATATGAGTAAAGAGCATGATCGATGCTTCTCTTGACACTATACGAAAATAATACGTTTTGTTACATTCCACTTACACGTAAGCTGATTGATATGGTTTAGCACCAACTTCTGATTATTAATAGAAGTACGATTATGGGCTTTGCGTATACATGTAGTGATACATGTAGTGAGAATGGTTTGTATGAAGAAATGTAAACTGATCGATCCTCTTATTTGAGGCATTTCTTGTATTTTGAATGAATTTAGATGATATTAATAACACATTATTCACAAGAAGGAATACCAAATTGTATTATATACACCTTCTATGTGGCAGGGTTTTGTCCAGTAAATAGTCCGTTGTCAATTGGTCAAAAAAGTGGGTTAGAATGCAATTTTGTGATGATTTTTGGATAAATATATTTTGTAAAAGGTAATTTTATGAATAAAACATAATTCCAAATTTTCAAATGGGTCTAAAGTTACTTTTCAGTCATGTTTCTTTAAAGTGGATTTGGGGATTTTTTAAAATGATTTTTTAATTATTATTATTCTTTACTGCATTAGGGATGTAAATTCCTTACCTATCTACAGGAATAATATTGCCAATGATTTTCGAGAAGATATTATGCAAGAAAATATATAATTACAGCAAATTATGTATAATGTAGGTCCTTTATTTCATATTTTAGACGCCCTCTACTATGACTACAAACGTGGTTGTCTGCTCGCGTTAGTATTTTCGACAAAGTTATCAAGTTATAGAAAGAGTAAAGAGATGGTAAATTATTGATCCACCGGAGGGGGGGGGGGGGGCAGAAGGGACATATGCCCCACCCCTATATTTCACGAGGGGGGGGGGGGGTTGATTTATGCCTTCCATGGACCCCCTCCTAAATATAAAAGGTTTCTTTGATTTAACATGCAAACTTTATCTTATCAAACTTTGAGATTTTCATAACACATCTGAAAAATCTTATGATAAGACATAGATTACTTTTGCAACAAAATGGGTACATTTCATAAATAAGAATTTCAGAATAAGTATAATACGGAAGTGAAATACCATATAAAAAAGTATCCTACTTATAAATGAGTGGAAAGTAAGACAATTATGTATTACGGGAAACACAGGGGGAACAAAATTTCCGCCCCTGTTTAAAAGGAAAACATCTGTCATCCCCTCACTTTTAGCGCCATTGGTAGGCATGGTCTGAAAATACACTACTTCTATCTTAATCTATATGTAAAAAACCAAAGGAGAAAATTTATGTTTTGGAATGGTGAAATTAGAGAACTAGAAAACTGATTGCAAAACTGCGAAATTATTACTCTCTTGTGGGGGCAAAAATGTTATTTACCCTAACCCTTGGTAGATGAAAACATCTGCCCCTTGCTTCTAAAATCTATGCTAGGCAGGGTTTCTAGAATGTTGATGAACACAACGTATTTTAATATTCGAGGGAATTTTGAAACGCTGTAGGTTTGCATTTTAGAGCAAAGAAACCTTACTGATTATACATCGTTGTATTGCAAATTATTACAATTACATGTATTTTTTTCTTCTTAAGAGGGGATCCATGAAGGGCAAAAATCGATTTCGTCCACCTCACCTCTCCCACATAAAATATAGGGGTGGAGCATATGCCCCTTTTGCCCCTCTTCCGGTTCCGATGGATCAATGATTTCCCACCCTTTTACTCTTGCTTACTGTCAAAAATACTAACGCGAGCAGACAACCGTGTTTTGTAGTCATCGTAGAGGACGTTTTAAATATTGAATTTAAAAATTTAAAAAAACTACATAATTTGCTTTATGTATTTTTCTGCATAATTTCTTTTCGAAATTCATCTGCAATAGTATTCCTATACATAGGTTAGGAATTTACATTCCTAATGCAGTGAAGAATAATATTTAGATAGTAATTCAAAAGTCATAAAAAAGGCTTCAAATATACTATAAAAATACCTGAAAAGTAACTTTCGACCCATTTTAAAATTTTAAAAACACGTTCATGGTTTTATTGTCTACCTTTCCAAAAATATATGTTTCCAGAAATGATCACATAATTGCATTCTAAGTACCATTTGACAACTAACTAAAAGTTAAAAGTACATTTATTTACAATGGAATATATAGCAATAATGAGAAAATGCAGTATGATTCTGTTCATTTTTTGAATCTGGATTCTTTTCTAAGACATGTAATTTGACAAGAAATAAAATGGAACCAAAATTGATTGCTGGTTCTTGATTATTTATTCACATTTTATTACATGTCATATGGGGAAAAAAAGATACAGCCGTCGAGTATTGTGATTATGCTATTTATGCTTGGCGCTCTACAAATTTCCGAATTGGATTGGATTGGATGATTGTAAAGTCAAAGACATCTAATACATTAAGTTTGTTATTCTTTTTCTTTCAGGGAAGGGTGTACATAATGTTCATAGTTTCTTTGTTCAAAACGGATAAGGGGCAAAGGCACAACAACAATTATGTATTCATTCCATTTAAAACAGGTGGAACAGAATAAGTTTTCAACTGTTACCTAAGTCGATGTATAGATTGACATATTTTGTTTATAGTTATGTTTTTGATTTTTTAATCGCCGATTTGAATAAAAAACAAAGAAATACTTAAGATACATTGTTGTTGATTTCGTTGATGCGACAAAAAAAAATCACTCAAAAATCATTGTTTGATTTTTTTAAAAAATTGGGGCTAAAAAATTCATCCAAGTGAGAGTTTTTGTATTCCAAATAATGTTTCCTATTAAAAATCAAATAAATCGATTTAAATCAAATAAATCACCAAACAAATCACGAGTTAAATCATATAAATCAGATTTTCAAAATTTAAAAACAATCACGATTTTTTCCCAAACCCTGATTTTTATACATGTACATGTATATACACCTGTATATCAAAAAAATAAATAAATAAAAAAAAAAATAAAATAAAAATAAAATAAATAGATAAATAAACTAACAAGATGACCAAATATTGAATGTTGCTTCGAAGAAAATACACATATATCACATGAAATATATCATTTACCTTGGCATATTACACTGTATTATGGACAGGATTCACAGGAATAGCATGTTCTGTGTTCTTTATAACTGCTGTGCAAGAGAGCCCTGTATAGTCTTGGGATTTCTTGAGTAGAATAGGTTACATATACATATATATATATATATATCGTATAGTCACTAATTCATTCAATTCTGACCTTTATGTCTGTTCTATATAATGAATGTCGATATGAATGTAATCATTATTTTGTTCTAATAACCAGGAACATATTCAGTCGTCCGGTATTTTCCTACCTCGGTCTTTTATTTTGATTAATCTATTTTTGTATGTACTTAACAGTACTGTATTCAGTGATAAAGGTATTCTCATGGGGTTAAATTTGGAATGTATGGGTTCAGTTTCGTTTTCGATTTAAGCCTTGTACTGCCTTGCCTATCATTATATCAATAAAAGAGGTATGTTATAAGCAAAACAATTGTTGTTCAATCGATTTCTTCTCAGATTACATCGTGATAACTGAAGTTTCAGTTTAGATCATTTTCTTACCTAACACACTCACAAACAATGACAAACATATCAACTGAATACAGATTCACATAAGACAACAAGGATGCAGTGGCGAAGATGGGTTAGGCAATCTATTCATCGATCGGGGGGGGGGGGGGTGACCTATTGTTACATCCCCTCTAGATGAAAAGAATTTCCTACATATTTCCGCCAATGCAAGGATGAAAAATTTAGACACAATTTTTGACAATAATCTAAAATTTAAAATATAAAATAAAAATGTTCTTCTTCTTTTCTATATATCAGAAAGTAGTAGAGACCATATTGATCTGTTGAGGGGACACTGGAATTTATACAATATTGGATGGCCTTAAGGGGGATATCAGAATTATATTGCCCCCAGTCGAAGACGAGGGCAATATGTTTTTTTTTAAGGGCAATATTTTCGATATTCCCCGAAAGTAGAGCCAGTCAATATTATTAATATTCGTATCAAGTATAGGCCTATACCTTTTTGTAGCAATTACAAACAAGTTTGTTTGCCTGTGGGTCCCTCTGGTTTCAGGTCATTCACATCAGGCATGTAACCTCAACCGAGCAATTATGACAGTAACTCCTAAAGACGGATTTCTGTGCCATAGACCTATTGTAGTATACTGCGCGTAAGCCCCCCCCCCCCCCCCACACTTTTTTTTTTTTTTTTTACTTCCAGTAGAAGGGACTTTCCAAAGTACCCGGATGTAAGACGAGACAAAATATTTAATATAAGGTTATTTGTCGTGATCCTTGTACATATCGTCAATGGGAAATGGGGGGATTTCCCGGAAGAAGTACATCAGGAAATATTAGATCGCTCTTACAGATCCAAAGGTGTGATTGGTCAATAGCTCGTCACGTGATATCGATTGCGAGGGTCGCAATTTGCATATTTTCACTCCCGGTCATTTTTCGATGGTTAGGCTATATTGAATGACCAGTTCACGGTTAGCTCATGTCCCAAATGACCTCGAATATCAACAGATCTCAGTAAAACATGGAGAAGTCCCACTTTGTACATTTTGAAATAATCACTCCTAAAGTAACAGCGATGGAGATGCTACATAGGAGCCATAGATGGCCTTTGTTTCCCCCTTTCAAAGAATACTTCCACTTGTGTATCATGGAGTGCACTGCTTGTGCATAAATGAATAATGATTACATAACTTTCATGAGCACGTATCCAGTATTTTGTCTCCGTGTATTTCACAATTTGGTCTGCAATGACCTTTATCTGCTCATGCACAGACTGCAACCATGAACTGGCTTAACCATTAGTTCCGATATCCTTAACACAGGGGGATTGACAGCACAAAATGGCGTCAGCACCATTCCTGACGAATTATAAAAAAATTGTATTAAAAAAAATGAATTATAAGTCTAGAATATCATAATATTATACGAGTAGTCAGTTAATTCTAAAAGCAATCCTTATTTGATCTGGAGTGTGGCAAGAAACTTCACAGAAATGGATAGCCTTGATCGCAACATTAAATTTTTAAGATCTAACTTGTCTTGAGTTTCTCACTTGTAGCAGAAAATGATGCGGTTGCTCCTGCAGCAGCGCAGCTATAGACGCCGGACCGAACAGGACGGCGCAGCGCGTACATCAGGGGCGTAGATAGCGGGGGAGGGGGGGGGGGGAAGGGGAGGATGGGGAGTATGCATGCCCCAACTTTTCAGGTGGGGGGGGGGGGTGGTGTGTACAAACATTCCCCCAGGTTTCACCCCCGCAAAAAAAAAAATGGTGGAAAAATATACATTTCTATTATATGTTGTAGATAAATATAATTTGATATATCATATTTATTAATATTATTCAAATTTATATACATGTATTCTTTTTTTCAATATAGATATTATTTATTTATGTACAATATTGTAGATTTATATGAATTTATCAATATTTATCTACAATTCTGTCGTTGCCTTTGATTTTCCCGATATATTTTTATACTACTATTTAGGTAGCTTAGCGAAATGTAGTGGTGCATAAGCACGGGGATTTTAAACAAAAGAACGCAAGCGGCCAATCAGCGACAGCGTTTCTCGCTTCCGGGATTTTACCCCCTGGGGAACGAAGACTCTGTGTCTGACAAAAGCGATCCCGTCTCCCGGTGCTGAAAAGCCGCGATTTATTTTTGGTCTTCTCTACAGACTCGTTAAAACGCTATATCCCCCTCTACGGCTACATTATTGTGTACTTCTACGTGTTTTTCTCTACGCGGCAAACCACTATTATGACGGGTCAAGTCTGCGGGACACATTCATGATGATCCGTTGTATTAAATTTTCTCAATACGTATCTATCTAATCTTGTATTTATATACTTCGATAAAAACACTTGTAAATAACAATCTAATTGTTTCGTTCTATCTTACTGGGGACTCTGAAACTAGCATTTACTAAGAGCAGTGAGTCTATCAGTATCGAAATTCTCTGTCTTTTAAAAATATTTTTAATATATATTTTCATGGTAGGCTAAAATCAGTATGTGGGCTTTGTCGTTTAACGAGGGAATTCAAGAGGAACATCGATTTGAATACCGTTTTTGTTTTCCTCATGAAGAGTATTATTGTTTATTCATAAATATTATTTATTTCTTCTTTCATGGTTAAAACAGATATCCGAGAGAGTCTGAATCATTATTACGAGGTTAAAAGTATTGCGTGCCTTTCAAATATATTGCTCTTATTGACTTCAATTATTTCTGCCCATCACCTTTTTCTGTCAATAACCTCTTCCTAATTGAGATCCCAATCTCCATCAGAATTTTGTGCAGTAATATATGCGCCCACAAGTATAAAGGGCATGAAATAGTAGGTAAAAGGTTCGAAATTCGAAGGAAATCGTAATTTCTGATTGCCTTGCTTCAGTCTTATAATCGCAAATCGAGAGGGACAGGGTAACATGTCCCCCCCCCCCCCAACATGATGGTAATTGTCATTATGGTGATGATGATGATGTCGATGATACTAGTAATAATAATAATTACATTATCAATAATATTAGTAAGTAGGCAAAAGATTGTTTTCTTGTTATATTGTGATAAGGATGTGCACTGACGAATATTTCGGATTATATTGTAGATATTCTTGTTGTCATGGCAATAACATTTCAAAGTGATTTAGAAGCTCGAAGGGGGGGGGGGCGGGCTGTAAAGGTTGCGCCGTGGCTAATTATTTATATACATCAGCCAATCCTTATCAGTTGTTTATCCATTCCTGAATAGCCTACTGAAGCAAGGAATGATAACATATAAACGGAGAGAATGCAGCCCGTTCATTTGTCAGTAGTCGGAAAATTAGTCAACGTAGAGCAGGGGCGGCGCATCCGGGGGCCAGGGGGCACAGTGCCCTCCCACTTTTTCAAGTACCCCAAAAGTGCCCTTTTTACATCTGAAAAATGCCCCCCTTCCTCTCTGATAAGGGCCCTTTTTACTATTAAAAGTGCCCCTTTTCCTTTCTAATAAGTGCCCCTTCCCCTTCTGATAAGTGTTTTTTCCCCTCCTGATAAGTGCCCCTTTTCAAAATCTGATAATTGGCTCCTTATCTCTCTAATAAGTGCCCTTTTCTTCTGATGATAAGTACATTTTTACTTCTGATAGGTGCCCCTTTTCCCTTCTAAATAGTGCCAACTTTCCCCTTCTGATAAATGCCATTTTTACATCTCATAAGCTCCCCTTTTCCTATCTAATATGTGCCATTTTCCTCTTCTCATGAGTGCCCCTTTTTACTTCTTATAAGTGCCCCATTCCAACTCTGATAAGCGCCCTTTCCTCTTCGGATAAATGCCCCCTTTTACGTATATTTCCCGTTGTTTCTTACAAATAAAGCCATATCTAACTTCAAAGAATCGATGCGGCTTTATGTAGTAGCAGGTACACATATTACTACAATGTAAGGCAGTGGAGCTGGAGGCAAGAGGGGCATAATGCCTACCCCCCCCCCCCCCCCCGCAGCAAAGGAATTCTTATTCCGCTATATATTCGAATATGCCCATAATTTACACCAATTAAGGGCAATATTTTCTGAAAATCTCCCCAAAACTCCCACGCTACGCTCGCTAGCTCTCATGAAAGCAAGCAGATCGCATAAAGTATGTTGATATAGATGTAATCCTTAACCCTTCTGAGACGACGGGCTTCTACAGAAGCCGAGCGAGGTGTTCAGTCTGTGGCGGAGGGCTTCTACAGAAGCCGAGATTTATGCCTAATATGTTGACGAAGTTTTCTAGCGAACTATCAGCTCTTATGCGCTAAAATTCTTAGTAGTATTATGTAGATATATTCATTCACAATACCCGTTTTAAAAAAAATGAGGTTACGTTGAAAAAAATCGAGAAAAATAGATTTCGTTTCAACTTTACCCGAAATTCTTGTTGGGATCGTAAATCCCGTATACCTAGAGACGAACGCGTACGTGTCCTCTCCGATCACGTGATATCATCGCTTTCGGCCGGCCACGAGGAGTATGCGTTCTTGATCTTGACGACATACAGGCTACAGCTCGACTTCGCTCCTTTTAATCCAACTTCATAAGAAAGGATCCTTTCATTTTATAAATTGAAATTGACCGATTTAGCGCACCATTCAAGAATGGACCTTTCAAAATGAAATGCTTTTTTCAAAATGAAGCGCTTATCTCAGCTGAGTGGACCATGCAGGCCCCACTCTAATAAGAGGAACAAAAGAATGCCAAAGCAACTACTATTAAAAGGAAGATTAGCGTTTTCAAAGAAGAGGTCAATCTACTGAATACATGACAACACAAAGAGCCACTCGGGCCTGCGTTTATGAGGGCATGTAGCCATCTTAGAGCATGTAATTATGTTTGCGAAATAAAATATAGCTATCAAACCCCAAGCGGTCTTGGATTTATGCGGCAAATGAAATGTTCATATTTCATGTTCTGAAAAGCACCCCCTTACCCTTCTCTCTATCTCTTCCCACGGAAGGATACCCTTGTCTTGAGTAACTCCGGCGGAATAGACATAAATATGAGAATTATCCTGTGAAGGAAGGTTCCGCCAATGTTGGAAAAATGCCCAGCAACATAAACACAAGTTCCTTCCAATTAGAGAGAAAGATTTAAAAAAAAAAAAAAAAAAAAAAACATTATCTTCATTATCATTACTACTAATTATCCTTGTTAGCATCATCATCATCATCACCACCATTATATATTTATATCCATGTCATATACAAAACTTTTCAAAAATGAAACGAGAATTAACAAAGTTTTATAGACAAAATATATTGGTTGAACGAGACCAAAGATGGAGACGAACACATATAAATGAAATTCAGTATATACAGTCCGTTAAATGTTTAACCTAATGACTGGGATTTGTGTCAAAAGGATAATAAACACAACACTCATTGGCTATATGAAAGCTTTAATTAAATGCGTCTTTATAATTTATTCCCGATTCTGTCATCCGCTGTAAAAAAAATAAAATAAAAATTAAAAAAAAAAAAAAAAGGGAGGGGGAGGGGCTGTTATTGCAGATACTGCAACATTACTTTATAACGAAATCTTGATTTGGTCACTCAGCTGTAAGCCTACATCAGAATTAACTTACAACTCATACATTTTTTTCCTATAAACATCTTGATTTATTGAAACAATACTGTGCTCGCATTGAGGGTCTTTCGAGAGTATGAGAATGCCCTTATATATTTGTCTTTCTTCGACAATAGGGTTACATAAAATATCATATTCGATCATAGTTGTACATGTATTACATTATGTTCGGAGTTTGCGTTCACTTGGTATCTTCCGTGTCATTTTCTTCCATGAAATAGAATTAGAGGCAATAGTGGGGGGGGGGGGGAGAGATATATGATGAGGTACATGATGTGTTTTGTTTACATTTCTTTATTTTAGCATTGTCTGTTATTTCTGATTGATCATGGGGGAGGGGGGGAGGGGGGAGGGGGGGGGGACCTACAACAGGGAGGTGGGAGGGGGGAGGGAGGGGGCTAGCCATTACCATTGGTTGCTATACTATCGGGATTTTTTTAAACACATTTTTTCATCGCTTTAGTTTGCTTTTTAATTCTCGTCAATATCAAGCACAACTGTTGTGCTTCGGTTTTTACTTCTTTCCTCATTATCTCGTAACATACAGTGAATTACTATACTCTCAATATCATGCTCTTTTTCTGCTGTTCTCTTTATTTTCAAATTGATCAAACTCTTAGATACGGCGAATAAGTCCTTATTAGCCACACCCCTTCAAAAGAAAAATTGCATGCAATGCGGAAATGAAACGCACTGAAACAAAGTTCTAATTGCACGAACTTCCTGACGAATTCAGAAGGAGAGAGAGAGAGAGAGAGAGCGGCATTGAGATGTAGCCATTACCATTGGTTGCTATACTATCGGGATTTTTTTTAAACACATTTTTTTTTATCGCTTTAGTTTGTTTATCATTCTCGTCAATATCAACCACAACTGTTGTGTTTCGGTTTTTGCTTCTTTCCTCATTATCTCGTAACATACAGTGAATTACTATACTCTCAATATCATGCTCTTTTTCTGCTGTTCTCTTTATTTTCAAATTGATCAAACTCTTAGATACGGCGAATAAGTCCTTATTAGCCACACCCCTTCAAAAGAAAAATTGCATGCAATGCGGAAATGAAACGCACTGAAACAAAGTTCTAATTGCACGAACTTCCTGACGAATTCAGAAGGAGAGAGAGAGAGAGAGAGAGCGGCATTGAGATGTAGCCATTACCATTGGTTGCTATACTATCGGGATTTTTTTTAAACACATTTTTTTTTATCGCTTTAGTTTGTTTATCATTCTCGTCAATATCAACCACAACTGTTGTGTTTCGGTTTTTGCTTCTTTCCTCATTATCTCGTAACATACAGTGAATTACTATACTCTCAATATCATGCTCTTTTTCTGCTGTTCTCTTTATTTTCAAATTGATCAAACTCTTAGATACGGCGAATAAGTCCTTATTAGCCACACCCCTTCAAAAGAAAAATTGCATGCAATGCGGAAATGAAACGCACTGAAACAAAGTTCTTATTGCACGAACTTCCTGACGAATTCTGAGAGAGAGAGAGAGAGAGAGAGAGAGCGGCATTGAGATGTAGCCATTACCATCGGTTGCTCTACTATCGGGATTTTTTTAAACACATTTTCTTTTATCGCTTTAGTTTGTTTATGATTCTCGTCAATATCAACCACAACTGTAAACAAAGTTCTAATTGCACGAACTTCCTGACGAATTCAAAGAGAGAGAGAGCGGCATTGAGATGTGACAAAGTATTATTTTGTTCCAATCACTGTCATTCATTTCTTTCCCATTACAAAAAAAAAAAAAAAAAAAAAAAAAAAAAAATCAAATATGCGTACACAATTTTAATTATTTTTTTTTTATTGATACAGCAACTACATAGGGAAATAATGTTGAAATAGAGATGAATAGATAGAGAAAAATAAACGAATGAAGCGGGAGACAAAAACTAAAGTAAATAATTACGACAAATTATGAGAAATGAAGTCGAAAGTGAATAGGATTATTTTTATCTTACTGAGTAACATAATGTTCATCCGAAAATTCAATTCCCTGAATGGGCCTATACCTGTTTGCATATTTAAAAGAAAAAGCATTTAGAGTGATCATGTCACAATGTTGGTCAGAATGCGTTGGAAACTCATGTGAAATGTAGGGCCAATGACTTGGGTGATAATATGCCGAGCATTAGCAGACGACAATGGGGCCAATGAATGGGGTATCGATCGAACGCGAACCGCGCGTGCGACGGCGCTTACGCAATTTGTATTGTAAGTGTATTGAGAAGGAAGGAAGCGAAGCTTCTACAAAATAAGACGGCTTTTCCCCTCTAAAATAACAAACCTTATTTTTTTGTTTCGATAAACAAAACTTATATTTTTAGAAAGAGACAATTCTGACCTTTCATGTTTGCATGAATGGTGGAATTGACCGAGTGAGGTGCAATGAGCAATTAAAGTAGAAAGCACCGCCAAATTTCCCATTACCGGCAATGTAACCGAAATCGCTCCGTCACAGGGAGAACAATCGCTGTGCGCGGGCTCGCACTCAAAGAGTTAAGAAAAGCGACAGGGATAATGTATGAATTAAAAGATAATTCGACATTCCCCCAATTAATTTGCTGTTGTCAATTTCATTATATCGCTATAAATTATTCTCAACCAAAGGAATTCAGCATTAGAAAAAAGTCTGAAAATTTTTGCTCGCTCGCTTCGCTCGCTCGCACATGAGTCATTAGACCACCACACACAACTGCTAATTTATTGGGGAAGCTGAAGCAGTGTCCAGAACCACAATAAAAAGGAAGAAGATGATGCCTGATAATGTATTCATCATGTTGACTTGACTGTTGGGTAATACCAATGTCACAAAAATGGTCCCTATTTTCGTTTTATGTTCACCCCTTGTAGGTGCCCCCTTTTCCCCAAAAGTGCCCTTTTTGGCTGGTGCCCCCCCCCCCCACTTTGAAAGACGTTCCGCTGCCCCTGACGTAGAGAAATAGCCCAGGCCAAACCCGGTTCGAGCTGACAAGCTTTTTGTGAATAACATGGATAGTCTAAGTAACTGTAAGGGGGCAAAATCTCATAATTTATGTAAAATGGGGTGACTATTTCGGGAAAGTTCCCAGACTATGTACGTTCTATGTAAAACAAATTGCATGGGTTAATCAATGTGAACAAGAAAAGAGTAGGTTCTATTTGAGTTTATTATAGGCTAAATTGCAAGTTCAGTGTATGATAACAGAAGGACGATACAGGTAACAAACCAGTATTATGTAACAGGGAACAAAGAAAGACATCCCAACGGAGTGAATAGGCATTGTCTAGTGCAGGTGTCACGCCACCGGCCGAGGTGCGCTTAATCTTTCCATAATGGAGAGTGTTCTTAGAACACTCCGAGTCATGTGCATCATAACAACTTTCGAATGACTAAAGTTCACAATTTGAACTCTTCGTAATACAATGAATAACCTATGTTTAACACTCCTACAAAATATCAACCCAATCCGACAATTCATTTCATGGCGGTTGCTATGGCCTTTTGATTCACTCTCTATTAATTTTCTTTATTGTTTTCTTGCTCCGCACGCTTGAATAGCCCCTCTGTAGAACAGCTGAGCTGCAATGGCACGGCTGAGCAGGGCGATCCTTCCAATATTATTTTCTCGTGTTATCATGCATGTTATTATATATATGTTCTTATAATTGGTAAATAAAATAAGAATAGTCTACCCTTAAACATTCGTTCCTGCCCTTCAGCTGAATCTTTCAAAAGAAATCTTAATACTTATTTGTTTTCTCTATGATTGGATTTGGTTGTGTGCACTCGGAGAGCAAAATAATTACTTTGTTTCATTTTTTTCTTATTGTAAAGCGCCTTGAGCATGTTTATATGGAAAGGCGCTGTATGTATGTATGTAAATCAATCAAATCAAATATAGGCCTCAACTTTAGAGCTCATTTCCTCCCTAACTGATACCAGCAAACCTATCTTACAAGCTCTTTTCGTTCGCTAAATCAAAAGGGTTGTAAAGTTTCAAGTTTAAAGCTGAGACTTTGTTCTATCCAAATAGAATAAAATCAGATTTGGTTGTTTGTTTGTGTGTTTGTTTGTTGTTATTTTTTTTTTTGTTAATGTTTTTGTTTGTTTGTTTGTTGCTTTTTTTTCGGGGGGGGGGGGGCTTTTTGGTGGCTTTGTCGTGCCGGGTCACACATGTTCAAGGACGTTTTTTTTGTTTAAAGGGCCCTGTCCAAGGGTCCCCGCCGCAATACTCGCAATACACGCGAATACACCCCTCCCCTTTCCTTTCAGTCACATAACAGAGAAAAAAAGAGAAGGTGAAAGAGGGTGAAAAGAAAAGAAAAAAAAATCATTACGAAAAGTATAAGTATTCGCTGGCTCGCAATTTATTCATTTATTTTCATTTTTAGATGACATGCAAACATGATACTCGGTTGAAAGGCATCAGCCCCTCCCACGAGAAAATATGGCCATACGCCAGGATTTGATCATAAGTGAGCTGTTCTTTTATTTACGGGTGTGAAAAATTCAGGAGTGGGAAGGGGGTGGGTCTTGAAGTTCTTGACAAATTAAAGTCGGTTTATTTTTAAGCTTGTGCATGCAAGCCGGTGAATATAATTTAGTCAAAATTAGAAGTGAAAATTCTAAATAGAAGTCCTGCCCCCTCCCCGAACATGATTAATACATATCAAACATCATCTTCTTCCTTTTTATTGTGGTTCTAGACATGTTTCAGCTTCCCTAACGGGCAGTAATGTGTGATAGTCTAATGATCCATGTGCGAGCGAAGCGAGGAGCAAAAGTTTTCTGACTTTTTTCTAACGTTGAAGTCCTATGTTTGTGCATTTTTTTACGGCGATATAATGAAAATGACAAAAGAAACTTAATTTGGGGAATGTCGAAAGATATTTTAATTTGTGCTTTAACCCTGTCGTTTTTCTTTAGGATTTCATCGATATCAACATACTTTAGTATGATAAATGCTTGATTTCAATATGTATTATAAGAGTTTGGGGGAAATTTTCGGAAAATATTATCCTTACTTGGTAGTATTATGGCATATTCGAGAGAGCGGAATGACAAATACTGTGCTGGGGGGGGGGGGAGCATGGCATGCCCCTCTTGCCTCCAGCCCCATTGCTTTACTCTGTAGTTTAGTAATGGGTACCTGTTAAGCTGCACCTATAATTTGAAGCTATATAAATATGGCTCTTTTTGTAAGAAACAGTGGGAAATATTGGTAAAAGGGGCATTTATCAGAAGAGGAAAGGGTGCTTATCAGAGGTGGGAAGGGGCAATTAAAAGAGGTGAAAAGAGGCACTTATGAGGGAGAGGGCACATATTACGTAGGGAAAGGGGTAATTATCAGAAGGGGAAAAGGGCACTTATTAGAAGGGAAAAGGGGCACCTATCAGAAGCATAAGTGCTCTTATCAAATGAGAAAAGGGCACAAATTAGACAGAATTAGGGGCATTTATCAAAAGGAGAAAAGGGCACCTATAAGAGAGAAAGGGAACAGTTTTCAGAAAAAAGGGACACGTTTTGGGTACTTCAGACTATAGAAAAACAGGGGGAATCACATCAACTGCACGTGGCCTTTAGTTAAGCACTTTTTTTTATAGGGTGCTGCCATCAGTTAGGGTTTGATATATTTCAAGATATGTATCATACACTGAAGCCCCTACTCTGTGCAATGAAAAGCTACTTCAGTGAAAGGCTTGTGTCTCAAATTTTGCATAGAGCTATATAGTTCGAAGAAGAAATAATAATGGGGGATCGGACCTATTGTGTTGAGTTGAATGCATGTAGGACGGAGGAATAATGGGAGGCGGCTTTGGTTATACGTGCGTTCGAGCAGCGTCAGCGTTTGTTCTTATGATGAAAAGACAGGAAGTCTATTGACTACTGATATAAAGAAGTAATAGGAGAGAGAGAGCCCTACTGCTAATCCCTGTTAAACTGAACTTCCCTCAGTGACATAACAACATGTTATGCATAGGCCGCTATTACAGGACTCAGGCCGACAGCATGGACTGATGATAGTATTGATTTGATTTGGTTTGATGGATTCATGATATATTCTAGAGTAAAAATCCCCTCATTATACCATACTTGCCTCTTAGCTACTCTTAGCTACATTATCGAAGGGAGTGCCTTTTGTCCGAATATTAACTTTCCACTATTTTTTTTTTTTTTTTTTTTGGGGGGGGGGGGGTAGCGGAAACAAATTTCCCAGATATATTTGTGGCGAGTGTGGAACCGAAAATTTAAGCAGTGGAAAGGAGAAATAATGGCCAACTTTAAATTCTAACTAGGCATATGATATTGGGAATACACCAAAGGCCTTCCCAAGGTTCTCGAGGGAAGAGGGGAGAGGGGGTTAGGACCAACAACAACCAAAATGATAGCATATGCAAATCATCTAGAATTGTCAGGAAAAAGAAAACGGTATATATTTTCGCCGACAGCGCTTTGAACTGGAAGTAAGTTTATGGGGAACCGCTGGCCCTCTAGATCTGTAGGGTCTATCGAGGGATGGGAAAGGGGTGGGGGGGGGGGCAATAAAACGGACCCCCGCAAAAAGTAATAATATGTATATGAAAATTGTATCCCGGAATAAGATTCATAATGTATTTTTTCTCAGTCACACGAGAAAACATTCCATTTCGCGCCCAAAATGAATGGTAAATGAATCGTAAGCTAATTTCAAAATAATGCCGACTTTAAAAATATGACGATAAGAGTTATCGGCAGCAGATGTGGGGGGGGGGGGGCTTGAGGGATCACACTCCCACTCAGAATTGCTGTCTGCAAATGCGCCACCTCTGTCGGCAAAAAAGGAGGGAGAAAATGGGGAGAGGGAAGAGGAAAGAGAAAAGAAAAAGGAGAAAAGAGAAAGGAAAAGGGAAAGGGGAAGAAAAGGAAAAGGAAAGGAAATTAAACTAAAACAGAAAGAAAAGAGGGAAAGGAAAAGGGAAGCAAAGAAAAAGAAGGAAAAACTTTTTTTGTTTTGTTTTGTTGTTTTTTTCCTCGCTCTCAAAAAAGTGAATAGATAATATTCGGGCAAAATGCGCCCCCCTTCGGCAATGGGCTGTACATAGCCCCCTCCCGAGGATTTTCAAAGTTCCGATGTTTGGCCAGCCACCACTTCATATTCGGGTAGAGAGGTGCCAGAATATCCACATATTTGGGTAGTGAGGTTTCCTGATATGTAACTTCTGTACATTTTTACTAAGAAAAGTTTTTCGTTGTTGTTGTTTTTGTTTTTGTTTTGTTTTGTTTTGTTTTTTAATTTAGAAGTTGAAAAGTTGATATTCGGGTAAAAGGTGTCAGCCTATCCCCTTGCGAAAATGGGCCCGTATGATCATGACTTCTACATCTGCGATTTTCTTGTATCATTGTGTGAGGGGAGATTAGGGTGTACCGTGTAGCATTTTTTGGCAAATTTGGATGTCACACTCTAAAAATCTGTCGGCAAATTTGGGTGTCCCACCCCTCCCCCATTCAAATGTTCTAGCGATGCCCCTGGATATCGGCGTTGATTCAATCTTCATTCCTCTTTCTGTCTGGACTACAAGATCCCTAATCTTTCATAAGCTTTTGTTTTGCCACTTTAATCCCATTTCAAGGGGAAATCTAGGAAAATCTGTACTGTCCTTTCCTATTTAATGGTTTTTAATCTCCGATTTGTATACTTGAAACACATAGGCGTAGCCAGGGGGGCCCAGGGGGGCACTGGCCCCCCCTATTCAGCCCCTAAAAAAAATTGAGAACGAAAGAGCGGGGGAATTGAGACAAAAAAAACCTAAAAAGGCGCTAAGAGTCGTTACCTTTCAATCACAATTTGCTAAAACGTCAAAGTTTTCACGCTTCGCGCGGGAAGGGGAAATAACTCCCCCTTCCCTGCCCCCACACCTATTACATACAGTAAAATATTGCATCCATATTATTGAAAAGCAGTCCCAGCGTCGAACTATAACTTTCCGCCTAAAAAAATTGTTTGCTACGAGCTCTTATCTTTCTCTCAAATTTGTTAAAACGTCATAGCTTTCGTGCTTGGGGCGGGAGGGGAAAAAGTCCCCCTCCCTGCACCCACCCCTGTTACAGTGCATTATTGCGTCCAAATAATTGAAAAAGCAGTCCGGGCGTCGAACTATCTTTCCGCCTAAAAAAAAGTTGCTGCGACCCGTTATCTTTCTCTCAACGCCCCCCCCCCCTCCCTTCACGCTTTGCGTGCTAATCACCAATTTCGCACGCTTCGCGTTCTCGATCACAACCCAACCCCCCTAAAATGAAATCCTGGCTACGCGGTTGCATCCAAATTATTGAAAAGCAGTCCGAGCGTCGAACTATAACTTTCCGCCTAAAAAAAAATTATTTGCTACGAGCTGTTATCTTTCTCTCAAATTTGTTAAAACGTCATAGCTTTCGTGCTTTGGGCGGCAGGGGGGGGGGGCGAACTCCCTCCTCCCTGCACCCACCTCTGTTACATACAGTGCAGTATTGCGTCCAAATAACTGAAAAGCAGTCCGGGCGTCGAACTAACTTTCTGCCTAAAAAAAAGTGGCTGCGAGCCGTTATCTTTCTCTCACCCCCCCCCCCCCCCCTCCCTTCACGCTTTGCGTGCTAATCACCAATTTCGCACGCTTTGCGTTCTCGATCACAACCGAACCCCCCTAAAATAAAATCCTGGCTACGCGGTTGGATCCTTCACGTCTGCCCCCCCCCCCATTAAAAAATCCTGGCTACGCCATTGTTGAAATACCACACCATGCTCTACTCATATGGCTCAATAAGTTTCACTTCTTTAATACACTATCCCCGATGTAAAAAATAGCTCCAATACCATTATGACTATGATGATGATGATGATGATAATAATAAATAATTATAACAACATCAAAACCATGATGGTAATGCTAATCATAATCTTAATCATAATAATCACGATAACAACAATGAAAATACTGATAAATAAAAATCATGTCTATATTGACATTTGATGGGTAGCCTCATCAGTATTCAACTGATGACGGAGGCTTGGGGGCAAATCAATTACTAACCCAGCATTGAAAGCTACATGATTAATACTTTTTTTGAAAGGATCCTGCCATTACATCAGTTAGGGTTTAATATATTTCAAGATAATGTATCATACACTGAAGCCCGTAGTCTGTTCATTGAAAGGCTACTTTGAACAGTGAATGGCTTGTCTCAAATTTGCATAGAGCTATAGTTCTTCGGAGAAATAATAATGGGGATCGGACCTATTGTGTTGAGTTGAATGCGTGGGACGGAAGAATAATGGGAGGGGCGGCTTTATACGTGCGTTCGATCCGCGCCAGCGTTTGTTGTTATGATGAAAAGACAGAAAGTCTATTGACTATTGATATAAAGAAGAATTAGGAGAGAGAGAGAGAGAGAGAGAGAGAGAGAGCCCAACTGCAAATCCCCTGTTAAACTTCAATTGTCCTCAATGACAAAGTAAAGTGTTATTATGCATAGGCGGCTATTACAGGTCTCAGGCCGACAGCAAGGACAAATGTTAGTATTTGATTTGAGTTGATGAGTTAATGATATCATAATAAGATATTCTAAAAGTAAAAATCCCCTCATTGTACTATATACTTGTCTCTTCACTACAATAGTTATTTGCTGCATATCTAGAAAATGATCATGGGGAACAATTTAATATTACATATAAAGGGGTTTTTTTGTCTTTAGTTCTAAATGTAGTTTTCAATTCGAAAATTCAAAAGGCATACAAAACTGCATTTCTCATTATCCTATAAAAGTTCATTTCTCTCGTTTTCCTTGCCCTTAAATTATAAGTAGATTATTCCATCATCATTCACGTCTTTAATTTCTGATATTGATTTCCACGTCCTATCCACATGCTATCATTTTAGAACATAACATATTTTTTTAAAGATAAACATGCGAACTGAGGAAAATAGAACAAGAATCAGAATATTTGGAGAAAACTGAGAAAAAGAGAGGGTGTGAGAGAGAGAGAGAGAGAGAGAGCGCGCGAGGGAGAGATTGAGAGAAGACGAAGGCAATCATTATATTGGGTTTAATGGCTGCCATTTCCATTAATTATGTGGTGTTGTGTTGTTGTTTTTTGTTTCCACCAGCGCCGTTCTAGTTCTTTTTTTTTGGGGGGGGGGGGGGGAGCACACTATGATCGTTGAAATGCAATAGACATATTCTAGTCATACAAGATAAGAAGAATTGGAGAAGGGGAGAAAAAGGAATAAGAGGAGCAATAAAACATAAAGAACAAACTGTTAGGCAAGCCAAGCCATCGGAAACTCACTCTATTTTTAGAATAAATATATATTCTATTTATTTTGTTGTTATTGATCCAGTACTACACACTAGCCTTTCATACACATATACTGACAGAAGAGGGCGTACTTCCGGAATCAGTGAATGGTACCAAGAGCTTCTTTCTTTGAATTTATCAAAAAGATTGGCTCGGATCCGGGAAGACTGCATTATAGGCTCCATGCGATCGTTATGTAGAAGGCACGGAGCTCAATGCAGTGTTCACGCACAATAAGAATGCGTCCGTTCCGGATGCGTTCTTATGCACCACGACATTTCGCTAAACTACCTTATACTACTAGAAAGTGAAAACCATGCATCTACTTCAAATTATACAAACATGGGTGTTGATCTGGGAGGGATATGAAGGTATAATTTAAAAAAAAATGAAGTGGGGGGGGGGGGGGTGGCCTGTGTTACCATCCCCCAATATATTTTGAGGTTAGTTTTTTTCAAAGCCATATATACATCATAATGCCTTTCCTTTATAATGCAATTTTGCCACACTCATGTTATTGGTAATACTAACAATTTTCAAAATTGAAATGAAAATATAGTCACAGGAATCGAATGTGGTAGGGAAAGAGGGAATACAGCACCCTCAATATTTATCGAGGGTGATGACCTGTGTCATCATCACCAAACTATACACAGAAGAATGATGAAATGACAGTCAAACATGTAGACCCGGTCAGAAGCACCGCTCCGGGGGTTGCATGTGGGCACAGTGCCTCTACTTTTCCCTTTAACTTCAGATAAGTACCCCCATTTTTTTTTCCAGTAAGTTCCCGTTCCATATTCTTATAAGTGCCCATTTTGATAATTACCCTCATCCCTCACCCTACCTTTGATAAATAATCCTATTTCAACAAAAGCATTCATCCCTTTTAATCCCTTTTATCCCTTTTAATGTAACAAGTCAGTTTCTTTTTCTTTGTAATATATAAGCACCGATTTAATTTTTCTACTTTATAAGAACATTTATCCGATCTTATAAATGCCTCTTTTCACCTCTGATAACTGTCTTTTCTACCTTTTCTACACATTCATTTATTTTTCTAATAAGTGTCCTTTTCCCTATGATAAGTACCACGTTTCCCTTTCCCATAACATGTGCCCCTAATTAAAGGGACTTAAAGCCAATATTCCAAAATGCTCGCTCGCTACGCTCGCTCCTATTAAAAGCATAGCTTATTAAATAAATTTTCATTGTGAAATTTTGCAAATGAAACCCCATCAGAATTGTGTTTCCCCGTTTTATATTAACTACATTGTATAAAACGGGGAAACACAATTCTGATAGGGTTTCATTTGCAAAATTTCACATTGAAAAATTTATTTAATAAGCTATAACAATGTAATATTTAATAAGCTATAACAATGTAGTTGCGACCTCACAAATTCTGAATATTTTTTGCTCGCTCGCTTCGCTCGCTCGCTCAATATTCAAATCATACTACAAAAATGCAAACCGTGATGCTAAAGTTGTATCTTGGACATATAAAGAGAAAAACCATGTAAAGGTTTACACACCCTCACCCCACCGGGCCTATATATATATATATATATATATATATATATATATGTGTGTGTGTGTGTGTGTGTGTGCGCGCGCGCGTGTGCGTGTGTGTGTGTGTGTGGAGGTGCCGTGGTCCAGTGGTTTAAGGCGCTTGACTGGAGATGCGAGGATCGGGCGTTCGATCCCCGGCACGGCACTTATGCCCTTGAGCAAGGCATTTTATCTACATTGCTCTTTTATCGTACATCAAATAAATGAAGTGCTATGGGCATATTGATACCAGCGTGTGCATGTGTGTTATTAAAAAAAAAAAAAAAAAAAAAAAAAAAAAAAAAAAAAAAATATATATATATATATATATATATATATATATATATGGTCCTTGAGGGAAATCATACCTCCCCCCCCCCCCCACATATGAGGACCTGTCTACGCCAGTGGCGTACATGGCAAACAGCCAACTTTTGCTCATCGGCTCAGATTAACCGTGAAGTTTCATGACTTTTGTATTACAAAATTGATTTAGAGCTCATCCTGATTATATTAATAATGTGGACTCGCTTGGTCTTACCAAGAGCTTCAAGAGCTGGAGTCACATGTAGCTCATTCCCTTTGAACCATGTTCGATGCCGCCAAGGAAAAATATGTCAAGCATGTGCTTAACTGGATCTTCCTTTTGCAGATAAGAAGACAAAAAGATTCCTCCCTGGCTGCAAACTTACGGGCCATTTTCAAAGGAAAATATGCTTTTGTAATGATGATTACTTTTCGCTATCACTAGTCTGATGATATGAGCAGTTCACAGTGCTTACCTTTACTGGGGCAAGCGAAAAGAAATTCCCTGATATATGAATCAAAATTGCGCGACTGGGCATGTGTGGGCACTAATGTGACATATAACATCATAATTAACAGTACTTAAACAATTGCAATTTTTATTTTCGTTTGCAGGGAATAATCGGAAGAGTGTCAAATTGGGGATTTTAGGATTGTAAAATTTTATTTTCGTTTTCAGGGAGTAATCGAAAGAGTGTCAAATTGGGGATTTTAGGATTGTAAAATTTTACTTTTTTTTCCACAAATTGAAACTACTATCATACAATACAGCCAAATTTCTGGACACAATTAGGCTTTTGTATTCAATTTTATCATATGTGAAAATTTCACTTTGTTTATTCAAATAAAAAGTGAAATATTCTCGATATTTCATTTGTGACAAAAATCACCTGATCACTGCTCAAGCTTTCCCATGAAGTTGGCGGCTTCGAACATCGGACATCAAAGGCTACAGCGCACCTGTAGATTCTTTTGTGCATCCTTAGAAAGGAGCAGCTGCTTGAGATAATTTGTTGCCAGTTGGAACTCCAGCTCTTGAAGCTCCTTGGTCTTACTACAGAAAATCTAACATCATGTTTATAACATGTATCTCAAAAGAAAATTAGATCTATAGATGGGATTTTTCATTCATTCCTTCAGCCCCATTATAAAGCAAAGGCAATTCCGTCCTTTGTGATCTAGACTATATCAAACGTTAGACCAAATGGCCTAGATCTATATGAACATACTTTCTCATAATATCTGTAAAATTATACGTCGAATAAGCGTATTTAACTGCACAGCTAATTGACTTAATTGATGTATTTCTCTCAATGATGAATGTTGTGAGTCATCAATGACGCTGACATTATACGCTGCATGTGCAAAGAAATGCCGGGGAATCCCCGCTTGTGACATAATTATGTGAACTTAAGTAGGCCCTACCGTGTCCATGAGGCAAGGCATAATGAAACGGGGTTGAACGTTTCTATAAAAGGCTAAATGAATGTGCTTTCGTTTTCACTTACGACATGACTCTATTCATAATCTAAATATAACTGTTGTGAACTCATTTTATAGAAAATAATTTGATGACCATCTTTGAAATGAAATGCCTCACTAGCCAAATATAATCCAGCATATAAAGATGTGCCACTACTACTGGTCTCACTGTGTTCATGATGTAAACAAACTTTAAACCATATACACCTCTGTCGTAAACTTGCTTTATGTCTGTTTTAGGCAACAAGTTGCGATATCCAGAAATTTCTAGTAAACTAATCTCTACTTTTATACCAAGTTATACCAAGTTATCTTCAGGGTGAACTTTCCCTTTAACCACTTCACCATCATCTATCATCTTGGATCCTCTCTTCCTGATTGGTTTGAATTTTCCCTCCTTTTCCCTTGATTCAGATTGGTTTGTACTTTATGAATATTCACCAGATGCAGTCAAGCTTAAAGAATAATTAACATATAATATGAATAGTTAACATTTATCTATTGTTTAGGTGTTTGAATATTCAAGAACACTTTGTGATGTTGATGTGACTACATGAATATTTGTTCCTTGTTATAATTTGCATGGAATTTGTATGGTATGCAATTACACATTAAAACCTGGTTACAGGGAGTTAGCCAGTAGACTTCCATCTGAACAACACCTCTGCTGTGCTGTCTCTGCTCTGTTTAAGAGTGTGCTGGAATTGTGTTGGAACCCGAGTCCTACAATTACAAGATGTTCTTTGAAGGTTTCCGTAGCACCATGTAAGAGTTAGTACTTAAAAGGACTGTTTGTATCTTTCTTGAAAAGAATTAGTTCTTAAAAGAACTGGAATTCAAATGAAAATCTTTCGGATAAGCTGAAGTCCATGAGTCAGGACTGCTTTGTTGTGGAATGAATAGAAATGATTTACACTTCTCCCACTTCCTGCTTATCCTAAAACAGGTGGCAGGTCTTTGCATTGAATCTACCGTGGTATCACCTGATGGCAGACACCTTTGTTTAGCTGTCAATGAACTCCCATTTCTTGAACAATGCTCCCTAAAGTTCTTTGTTTGGTTATGTAAAACCTAAAACCTGAATACTTATACTTAACGTGAGCTGGAATTAGACCGTCTTGAGACAGGTTAGTTTTACCCTACTGATGAAAGGCCACGAGCGTAGCGAGTGAGCAACAAGAACAACAACAACAAAAAATGGCCTTTTTAAATGACAGTTTATATACATAAACTAGTTTTTTTTTTTTTTTTTTTTTTTTTTTTAATGTGATAAACTAGGCTTTATTGTTGGAGGTTGGAGTAGGAACAATTAAGTGAGCAAGCATGAGCGAAAACAAACACTTCTCTTTTAATAAAATTTGGTATATTATCTGGGTTTCATTGTTGCAGGTCGGGGCAGAAATTGTGCTAAAGGCCATATTAATTCTATGTTGGCGAGCGAACATAGCGAACGAGCACAATTTTGTTCAATGTGATGTTAAGTCAAATTTGGGGTACTTTTCCTAGAGGGTGGTTGTCCTGGGGGTAGTTGTCTGGGGGTAGTTAGTTGCCCTAGAGGGTGGTTTACTTTTCGTTTTATTTCTGTTTTTTGGTCATAACATTGTTTTTCACCAATTTTGTCACATTTTTCATAGACAAGAAAGTATGTCATGAATCTCTAATTCCTCCTCTTTTATTTGAAGTGTAAATCATGACAGTCGGTATATATTAACTAGTCCATTCAATCATTTGGAAATTGATGATTATAATAATTCCTGGGGGCTCCTGCCATAGGCGTAGCCAGGAGGTCCAGGGGGCCATGCCCCTCCCCCCTATTCAGCCCCTAAAAAAAAAAAAAGCGAGAGCGAAAAAGCGGAAAAGTGAGAGAAAAACGGCCTAAAAAGGCGCTACAAGCCGTTATCTTTCTCTCAGAATTTGCTAAAACGTCAAACTCCCCCCTCCCTCCACCCACCCGTTACATACAGTGCAGTATTTATTGCGTCCAAATAATTGAAAAGCAGCGCTTCAAACTAATTTACCGCCTTTAAAAGGCGTTAACTTTCTCTCAAATTTGCTATGAAACGTAAGAGCTTTCGCGCTTCGCGGGGGAAGGGGGAAACTCCCCCCTCCCTGCACCCACCCCTGTATACAATGCAGTATTGCGTCCAAATAATTGAAAAACAGCCCGGGCGTCAAACTTACTTTCCGCCTAAAAGTAGGTGCTACGAACCGTTATCTTTCTCTCAAATTTGCTATAAAATGTCAGAGCTTTCGCGCTTCGCGTGGAGAGGAGGAAACTCCCGCCCTCCCTGTATAAAGTGCAGTATTGCGCCTAAAACTCCAAATAATTGAAAAGCAGTCAGGGCGTCGAACTATAACTTTCCGCCCCCAAAAATTGTTTGCTACGAGCCGTTATCATTCTCTCAAATTTGCTAAAACGTCAGAGCTTTCGCGTTCGCGCGGGAAGAGAGAAACTCCCCCCCCCCCCCCTCCCTTCACCCACCCCTGTTACATACAGTGCAGTATTGCGTCCAAATAACTGAAAAGTAGTCCGGACGTCGAACTAACTTTCCGCCTAAAAAAAAAGGTGCTACGAGCCGTTATATTTCTCTCAAATTTGCTATAAAACATCAGAGCTTTCGCGCTTCGCAAGGGAGTGGGAAAACTTCCCCCTCCCTGCACCCTCCCCCTTGGGAGCACGCTTCGCATGCTCAACACTAATTTCGCATGCTTCGCGTGCTCACAACCGCCACCCCTAAAATGAAATCCCCCTACGTATACGCGTTTGGATACTTTACGTCTGCCCCCCCCCCCCCTAATGAAAAATCCTGGCTACGCCTGTGGCTCCTGCTCATTATGTATTCAGAGACTGACCCAGTCAAGCAAAACAGGAAATAAAATAGAGCACTTTTGGGGGACCTGCGGTTTGACTGTTGTGACTCCCTTTCTACTTTTTAAAAAACAACTTTAATCGTTCATCTATTGGTTGATCAGCATGATCGGTTATATGGACGTTTTCCTTCTTCCATTCCGATGGTATAGCATACATATGTTTTCATGCTGGCTGCTTATACTGTATCTCAACCAAGTGATCTCAACAGTCAATATAGGGAACATTTTAAATGGTTATTGATGAATAACTAATGTAGGGAACAATCACTGTTCAAAATCTCCGATTTGCTGGCAGCTTTGGTGAAGCCTATCCTTTATTCTACTTTATAAAACGGGTTTGTAGCCATTCTGATTGGTCAAATAACACCACGTGACCGTGCAAAAAAAAGTACTAACGCACGGCGAGGGGACTAACGCACGGATAATCCGGATCAAACACTAAGATTGTAAGAAAACACTAAGATTGTAGACCCGGTTTATAAAACTATTAATACATGGTTGTGAGTTCGTGCGTTAGTGCGATCCAGCAACACGCAGGTTTTTATCGTGGTGTCTAACACACTCGGCTACGCCATGTATTAATAGTATACTAGCGTTAACACTGAAAATACAGTGTATGGAGGTTTTAGGTTTTGACTCGACCTGCCCCCCCCCCTTTTTTCCCCCCATCTACTTGGTAGATTGCCCAATCGAGGAAATATTTATGGGATTGCGTGGCGCGTGGATGGACGCGTGGGGATTCCCCGAAGCATGCAAGCATTTTTTTTAAAACTGAATTGTTTCACTCTTCCTGCAACAGCGATGGTAGTAGCTCTTCATGTATCATAAGACGAACAAAACGTGTATTTTTCGGTAAGTGAATCCGTTCTCGTATTTATTTACCGAAGTTTCATTTAACCATTATTGCCCATATCGTTTAGTGGCATTGACTTATGTTATTATGGATTGCGGGTGGCTATAAAACCGAGAGAAAAATGAAGATCTAGGGTATGATTTATTTGTGTACTATCAAATTGCAATTAGCATAATATTGAGAGCAGAGTCGAAAGCATTGTCATAATAAACCGACTGCAGTCGATTTATCCATTAGATTAGATATCAACTTCCTTTCAATTTAATGCCGATCGTAAGCAAAATGTAGCTTAAACAACAAAAGTTAAAGCCGAATAAAGGAGAGGTATTTCCAGATGTTTTTTTCCACAGCTTCCCATATTTGTTTTGTCTTTTTTTCATCTCGAGAAATTATTTTAACCCTTTAAATAAATTATAATGCGCTCTGCTTGTTGTTATTATCTACCTTGTCGGTCTTTTAGGTTTTAGGGATTGGTGACATATAATTATGCAGGGCTTTAATCTTTTGAAAAATAGACATGCTAGAAAAATGTGGGCAGTTGTCGTGGTCAAATACGTCTAATTGACCGAAATCATACAGTGCTTTCCATACTCGGTCAGTTTCATTAAATATTACTGGGATGAACTATCCCAAATGAACCCGAAGTGTGTATGTATGTGTGTGCGTGTAATGAGGTACATGTACTAATCAGACGTACGTGTATCAATCTCCATCTCCCTGTGTGGCCGCATTTCTGCCCATCTCGAGTATGGCAAGCCATCGGGGTCTACCTACGTCTACTAGTACGCGTACCCAGTAGACGTCACGTAAAACCAAACGGTACGTCACGTCTACTCGTTACGTGACGTGTACCCAATTTCGTGTACTCTGTCGTGACCTTACGTCACGTCACGTCTGTTCAATTACGTGTGCTTTGTTCAATACGTCACGTCTTCTTTGAAATGGTCTAATTCCAGGCGTTTTTTTTTTTTTTTTAAATGAGACCGCTTCTATTCTCTACATAGGGGATGTGGGATATGAGAGTTTGGGAAATCAAATCCCGATTATCAGGATTCCTCTCTTTGTTATGAAAATGGATGGCTCTATCATGATCAAGTTCAGGGGTCGCTGAACGGGGGGGGGGGGGGGGGGTGATCTAGCTAGGGAGTGCAGGCTTCCCCTCCACACACATACACGCACACACACACACTCCCCTTTGCTTATATTAATAATAACATATTATGCTCTTACTCATGCTCAACCTCCTGCCCCCACTTTTCAAACGCTCTGTGGCCCGTGAACTAATAATTGTTATGTCTTTCCACGTATACCAACATCGTTTTCAGGCCTAGCCAACTTGATATTAGGGTGCCCTATTTCATTTCAAGCCTTTTTTCAAGACATGTATACTGCGGTTTGTGGTCTATTATCTTCACTTTTGCATAAACTGAAAATGAGGGAAAGGTAACCGTTTCCTTTGTTTTCATAATAGAAGATCGGACAGGCAATCACTAAAAAAGAAGAAAATGAAAAAAAAGAAAATTACATTTTGTACTTGCATGATAGCCCTCATGCCCTCGAATTTGGGGGCAAAAAACTCTCAAGAAAACAGAAAAGGAAAATTACATGTAATAATAATTTTCCATTACAACGATGTATAGGCTTAATAAGCTTATTAGTGCTCTAAAATGCAAACTTTCATCATTTAAAACCAAAATTTTCTCACACGGTCACCATCCTCCCTCGTGTATTGATAGACACAATGTAGCAGATGCTTGCTTCCATTTATCGGGGGAAGTATTTTTGCCCCCACTCCACGACAATCAAATTTACCATTGCGATCAGCTTTCTAGTACTCTAAAAGGTGAGGCTTCATCATTCTAACCCCCCTTTTTTTTACTTCCGGCGCTACGCTCCAAGTGCCCCGGAAGGGTTCTAGCTTATTTTATTTATTTATCTATTATATTTATTTTTCTTTTGGGGGTGGGCAAACACTCTGAAGGCCCACCTCAAAAGTTACTACTTGCTCACAGCCCTACCCCTACCCCCCCCCCCCGAAGAAGCCCATTCCCCTATTTTTTCATACATATATATTTCATGTTATTTTGAAAGTGGAAGATTTAGAAATTTTATCCCCCCCCCCAAAAAAAAAAAAAAAAAAAAAAAAAAATTGCAAAACGTGAAGCACACTTATCATCCCTTGTTTTCCGTGGGGACACTCGTTTTTCCGTATGTTCGTTTTTTCCGTATATTATAGGTTCGTTTTTCAGAAGGTTCGGGTTATTCTAAAACCTGAAAACTGAATTTACACAGTATCCCCCTGTATACCGTGGAATTCCAATAAAACTCTGAATCCCCCTCAATCAAAAAAAAAAAAAAAAAAAAAAATGCCACACTTCATCTTAAATGGTTGCTTGTACCTGCCAAGTACCCCCCCCCCCAAAAAAAGGGGGTGAATGGAGGAGGGCAGAATTGAATGGATCAGTAGGAGAACCTCAATATTTAAAAAAGTCAGGGGATAAATATCAATCATGATTCCACGTATTAGAAGTGACATCTGGATGACAGTGTTGGGCTACAACAGTGATAAGACCCCATGCCCCCCCCCCCCTCTCTCTCTCTCTCTCGATAAGAATGATAATAATGATCGGCAGGGAAGGGCTGCCTGGTGAATTCCAGTCGTAAATGTTCATGATTGCAAGACAATAAATAGAAAGGGGTAGGAAAAATAACGAAATGAAATAGGATGAAAATATGCGGCAGAACTCCCTCTATCGTAAGTGCCCACTGTAAGACATTAAATTTGAAATGGTGGGGGATGTCCGTCAGACGCCCCCGAATAAATGACCTAATCCCCATTCACTGAGATACGTCAGCTGGAGAGGTATCAGGATGGGATAGAAAGTATTCAAAAGAAATTTACGTAATGTATGATGTTCGTATGGTGTATGTCATATGAAGTGGCTTCTTATGCATATTATATTATACTGCCCCTGCACAAAAAAGAAGAGAGAGAAAAAGCAAGTATTAGCTGTATTAGCAAGAGCAGTAATAAATTTATATCAAGAAAAGCCTTGATCAGGGGCGGCGCGCCCGCGGGGGGAGGAAGGAAAAATGCCCCCTTCCCCTCCGATAAGTGCCCCTTTTTACTACTAAATGTGCCCCTTTTCCTTTCTAATAAGTGCCTTTCCCCTTCTGATAAGCGCCCCTTTTTCGCCTTCTGAAAAGTGCCCCTTTTCGAATCTAAATATTGCCCCGTTTTCTCTCTAATATATGCCCTTTTCTCCTTGGATAAGTGCATGTTTACTTCTGATAGGTGCCCCTTTTACCTTCTAATATGTGCCTTTTTCCTCTTCTCATAAGCGCCCCTTTTCACCTATTATAAGTGCTCCTTTCCATCTCTGATAAGAGCCCTTTCCTCAAAAAGAGCCATATCTAGCTACAAAGAATCGGTGAGGCTTTACAGGTACCCATATTACTACAACTACAATGCAAGGCAGCGGATCTGGAGGCAAAAGGGGCACAATCACCCCCCCCCCCCAGCAAATGATTTCTCATGTGCCAATAATTTACAACAAGTAAGTGCAGTATTTTCTGAAAATGTCCCCATAACTCGCTCGCTACGCTCGCTAGCTCTTACAGTATATCAAGCAGATCGCATAAAGTATGTATATCGGTGTAATCCTAAAGAAAACGACAGGGTTAATGTAGAAATTAAAAGATCATTCGACATTCCCCCAATTAGATTTGCTGTTGTCATTTTCATTGTACATGTATATCGCTGTAAATAATGTATAACTCAAGGACTCCAGCAATAGAAAAAAAAGTCCGAAAATTTTTGCTCGCTCGCTTCGCTTTCTCACACATGAATCGTTAGACCATCACACAAAACTGCGTATCAGGAAAGCTGAAGTAGTGACCAGAGCAGCGTTTCATCAAACGGCCATAAGTACAAGTTCGCCGACATCCCATTGAAACGCGTGTATCAAAATTAACATGCGTTTCAATGGGGTGTCGGCGAACTTGTACTTATGACGATTTGATGAAACGATGCCCAGAACCACAATAAAAAGGAAGAAGGTGATGCTTGATAATAACTATACTAATTAGACTGTAGGGTGATACCAGTGTCACAAAATGGTCCTTTTTTCGCTTTATGTTCACCCCTTGTAGGTGCCCCTTTCCCTAAATAAGTGCCCTTTTTTTCTGCCCCTCCCCATGCACCCCCACTTTGAAAGACGCTCAGCCGCCCCTGGCCTTGATACTATGACCCCCACATAAGAGCCACTGGCTGGCATCAAGTCTTGGGTTGTGCCCTACGAGTTGCCCCCGTGCTCCATCCTACCCTGCCCACCTCCGAGTGAGCTGAACCGGTGAATTCAGTTGATAGATATACTCAGCAAGACATTTCAAGTCGTAGGTGGAAAGAAAATGACGGAGTGAGACCAAGTTACGGGTCTGCCCAACGCCCATGAATATGAATTGCACAAAAAAGTAGCTAGATTAACCAGAAACGTAATAGTGGAGCAGCATATCGTAATAGTCCGAAAAATGGGGGGGGGGGGGGGGGGGGGGGCTTTCGCGGGCGCAGCATACTCCATATAGGCATCCAGTGACCATTCATTATATACGGATTCTAACATTACCGGTATGTACAACCTGACTTCCTCTAATACTGCACTTTTCTTACTGATTCAGTCAATTCCCCCCGTCCTATTTTTTTTTTGGGGGGGGGGGCGGTGGGGATGGGCATTCTATGGCGTTTGATAGGCACTTAACTTGTGGTATAGGAATGTCATAAACAGTGCTTATCTAGGGAATTATGGTGCCCGGGACAAACTATAAAACTGCCCCCGCCCCTCCCTGATTAAAAAACAAAACAAAACTGATATTAACCTCAAACACTTTGTGGAAATGAATTTGAGGCACTTTACCTTGGATAGTTACAGGAAGTTTTTAAAAACTTTCAAGATCCTAACGAAACATTTTTCTACGAGTGAAAAAAGGGACCAAGCCAAACTTGAATCTTTATTCATACTAAAAATTTAATTTTGTCATGAAAATATACTAAACATGGAATAAAATTAACAGTCTACCTCGCTGCTGGAATAGGAGGTGAAAATCGCCCAAAATTGGTCTTTCCTAGTTTTTTCCCTTTTCCTCCCCCTTTTCTCTTTTTTCTTAAATAGAGTGGAACGGCGGAGGGGGGGGGGGCGAACGTCAATGTGCTCGGCCATTTGCGATGCTTCAAATTCAAGTCAGTGGCAACTCACTCGTGGTAATGAATGTACCTGATAAGGTCGCTCCCATGTCCTTTACAACATGAACCTGCCGGGGGGGGGGGGGCATAACCTTTACCAGAAGACACGGGAGCCCGTCCGAAGGTACTTGTTTTTGATGCCGTTATGGGATAGAGGGGTCTGGCTACACACACAGAGGAAAGTTAATTCTTGGCCAAACCTGCGCACTCTTTGTCAGAAAATCATGGATGAAAGGGTCACTCTATGAAATGTCGAAAGGAGTTTTCCTCGCAACAGCCTAATTTGAAATATATAAAATAAATTACGAAGGGCGCAGGAGCGTCAACAAAGCGGTCAGTGACTTCTCATTTTCCTTCAATCTCTCTTTGCAAATTTAGAAGATTGAAAATACAAAAGCTCCCTACTGTGCGAAGGGACTTCGATATCTTATTTAAAGGGGTAAAGGGGAGGGGCCTCTATGTTTGATTGAAAGTTTTTTTGTTTTTTTTGAAGGTCTACATGACTGTTCTTTACAATAAGGCATAAGCTATTGATTTGTTTGTTTTAAGTTAATATCATACTTTATCTCAGTGAATAATATACAAGGACTTTCAAATTAGCTCTCAGACTGTTGGGCTCGACTCGTGCCCAGGCCTGTCATAGAAGCCGAGGAAAGGGGGGGGGGTGGGGGGGCAGAGAATGGGGATTTGTAGTTCCTTGGCTTCGCTCCCTTGCAGATTAATATAGATGCAGTGTTTTTCTACTTATGACTTTTGACAAACATGGCGCGGTATAAATGGTCACTATTATTATTATTATTATTTACAAATCCCGTCTACTACGAGGCCCACAAACAGAATGGGTAACACCGTCTTTCCGCCCACTCGCAAGGAAAAATAATGTGACATAAATCATTTTACAGTAAAACAACGGAAAATATTTACATTTTCTAGTGCTCTAATTTTTTGCTTCTTACTCGGTCTCTTCACCATTCCCTCGCATATTAATAGTGTTTCTAAAGACTGTTCTGTAGAAACTCGGTTCAAGTCAAGGCCTCGGAAGTAAGGGGCAGGGGCTATACTCAATTTTCCCCGCCCTTTGCGAAACAAGAACCTATATTGCACTTAATAATTTGCAGTAAACAATGAATAAGCTTTCCATAGTGGTAAAAAGTAGAAAGTTTTATGGAGTTCAACAGCCAAAAATATCTTATAGGTAGCTATAAGCTCCCTCTTATTTTCCTGTATGTCTCCGAGCGGCCGCGTGGGGCTGGGGGAGGGGCACTTTCCTCTTTTATTGGTCCTTCCATGACAATAAATTTTGCTGTATCGCGATAAAAAAATTTTTTTTAGTGCTCTAAAATAAAGAGGCAAAATTTCACCATACCAAAACCAAAATTTTCTCACATGTCATGGTTCCCACGCTCCGTTACATAATACACTGGTAATGAAACAGCACTGGAAACAGTGCCTTTGTTGATAGAAACCCGGTGGCGTAAAAAGGAGGGGGCAGAAGTTTAACTCTATCAATTAGTGGGCTACAAAATAGTTTTGCCCCTCCAAAACACACACAAGACCATAATTTTGCAGTATGGCAACATTGAAAAAAAATTAAATGTTTTTCAATAGATGAAGTACTTATCATTGCGTACTATAGAAACTCAGTCTACATGCGAGGACACGATTTTGTGGGACAGAGGCTCGATCTCTTGTATATAAAAAGGGGTAGGGAGAGAAGGAGGATCGATGCTGATGATGATTTAAACATCAATTGATTGAACATCAGGGGCGGCGCTACAGGGGGGCAGAGGGGGCGACCGCCCCCCTATGATTTTTCAAGTAGTGAAAAAAGAAGAAAAAAAAGAAGAAAAAAGAAGAAAAGGAGGAAGAAAAGGGAAGAAAAGGGAAGAAAGAGGAGTATTAAAAAGAGAGGTCTTAAACATATAACTCTATATTACCCCTGTTATTTAATGAGAAAAAATATGACGTCATCTCTAGGTCGTCTTGCCCCTCCTATCAAAATACCCTCCTATCAAAATACCCTGGCGCCGCCCCTGTTGAACATAATATGTACATTACCATGGCGGCGGAACCGCGGGGTTCGGCAAGGGGCTCGATGGGCCCTGTGCCGAGTTCCGAAATCAAGAAAAGTGTCCTTGCCGTGACAATTAAAAGAAAATCTTCTGAGGAACAAAAGCCCCTCCTGTCAATTGCCGATCCTGTGATAAAATTGTCCTTTAATTTATCTGATATAGTCTACTTCATTGAGAAAATGATCTCTCTTAATATATAGGCATACAATTGTTTGCGTGTGTTTTTGTTCCATCCCAGCAACAGTCACCCCCCCCCCCTCCCTAACCCTCACCCTGTATAACGTACGAACATTCAGTCTTTAAAAAAATAATTGTTTTAATGAATACATTGAATTCATCAACAGTCTTTTCACTAACGCCTTTGCGACTAGAATATTCATTAGGCCTGTGTGACATTGACAGCCGATACACCCCCCCCCCCCCCCCCCCGGCCTTAGTATAGGCCCTATGACGAAATTCAGTGGAATCTAGCTCTGCCTCCACATGGATTACAAATTTTCTATGATTTTTCAAAGTTCAAGTATATAATGCCAAGGAGTGTAACAACGATGAAGAAGATTTTTTTCTTTAATTGTTAAGAAAACAAACCGTTTGTTTTATCATTTACTCATCATTATTTTACACTACTTTTTTCTTCTTCTTCTTCTTTCTTCTTCTTCTTCTTCTTCTTCTTCTTCTTCTTTTTTTTTTTTTTTGGGGGGGGGGGAGGGGGTTCATATTTTTTCGCCGGGGAGGGGGGAGGAGGACGAGGATGTCTCGTTTCAATTATTATAGCAGATAACTCCTTGGTTATAGCGTAGGAATGTATTAATGTAACTAGGATTCCCTGGTTATAGCAAGGATAGGCAAGCCATCTCCCCATTCATGTATTAGTACCCCTTATGCACTGGATATCAGCTGGTTAATCCTTGGGTAAACAGGCAGTCTTCCAGTGGTCATGACAACGAGTCAACAGAGGTCATGACCCTTAATTGCACAACAGATGGAGGATAAGAGCGTGAATAGTGTCCATGTAGTAGAAGTTTGTATACTTTGTATGCACTATATAGCTTTGACTATATAGTAAACATGAGCTGTACATGTGGGGAGTTCTCCTAATCTAAATCATCAACTTGCTTCTCTTTCCTCCGCTCATTACATGGTATTTATGAATAAACTTTATACTAGGAGTGCATTAATTTTATTAAGACAAATTTTTATGACGATAATAAAAACAATATTAATTATAATAATAATAATAATAATAATAATAATAATGATAATAATGATAATGATGATGATAATTATCATATAGTAACAATCATAACAATGAAATAAAAATGAGTGGTAGTAGTAGTAGTAGTAGTAATGACAATAATAAACTAACTGTTTATACTTTACTTTGATTTTTGTTAGTTTGCTAAAAAGAGTGTAGGCCTACTACTACTACTCTAAAAATTAATAGGACGACTTAATAATCAGTCACCAACAGAAATATATTAAACACCCTGAGCCCCTGCCAAGCCCTATACTTCCCTTATTGAACAATATTTATTAACATGGTTTGCTTTATTGACCCCCCCCAAAAAAAAAAAAAAAAAAAAAAAAAAATCCTGGAAATAGACTAACTCTTAGCTGACGTCACGTAACGACCAGGGGGGTGATTCACTAACAGCTAAAATTAATCCCAAATAAGAAAAAATCAATTTTAGGAACAATATCCATCCTAAGAGCGATATCGCTTTTAGTGACTGATTCACTAAGGTATTTTGGATTGATTCCAGCCTCTGAATTGATTTTAAGGTTGGGAGTGATCCGGATCGCTCCTAACAATCACAAACGGTCACTCCACTGCATGCCTGCCCGCGCCCCAACCTGGGCGCGGCTACGCTGTGCCTGCCTAGCCTGCACGCCCATTGCCCTAGCCATAGGCCCTATAGCCCTGTGTATGTCCAGTCGATGCGTGCGCGCAATTAATGCAGTAGCTAGGTAACGCGCACTAGCTACGCGCTAAGTAGAGAATTAGGTCGGGTGACTGAGGGGCGGTGACTGAAATTTGAGTACGTTGATTGGTTGGAATGAGTGCGCTCGTAAATATTCATTTGCGCTCATATATATTCATGATAAAATTGATTCCATCCTAAAAGCGATTTAGTGAATCAGTAAGGTGGAATTAATTTTAAGCTGGGAATGAAATCAATCCCGAAAATTGATTTTAGGAATGATATCGATCCCAGTTAGTGAATCACCCCTGAGCACACGTAATTGTATAGACGTCACGTAATGACTAGTCAAGGTACACGTTACCTAAATGACAAAGCACACGTTACAGTAGCTGACGCTTCTGAACCCTTTTGCCACCTATGGCCGGAGGGGTCAGGAACGTCTGTAAAAGTAAAGTACACGTACCCTTAAACACACGTGACGTGATGACCAAAAACAGTACGCGTACTGAATACTGGCTTCTGATTGGTCAATATAGGTACGTGTATCGAAAATCAAGTACGCGTGGTGAGTAGACGTATGTAGACCCCGATGGCTTGCCATACTCGAGTGCAGTGGGGCGCGTCCGCATTTGGACCAAAGCGGCTACGGGTACTATGCTCCGCAGGTCTTAATGTGGCTTGCATGTGCACTGTATAAAATTTTTCTGTTTGTTCACGGGAAATTTCCTGGCAGTCAGGATGCCGGTGTCGTAGGCGATTTGTTCCGAGCAGGCGATTGGTTCCACAGGATCCAATCGACTGGATGTTTACCCGCCAATTGGATCCGCTTTGGTCGAGTCGATGCAAGCGTCATAGGCGATTGGTTCCGGCCAGGAGATTCGTTCCTTGGAACCAATCGACGAGTATTGAGCCGCTCATACGATCCGAATCTCTATTGTGCTCACGCATCATGTCATGGTAACACCGTCTTTTGTAACCAATCAAACTCCTCCAAATCAGCCACACCAACACAACGGACACTGTTGCCTATTTGAGAATTTTGTATTATTGACGACTTGAAAATTAATGTTATTGATATTTGTTTATATTTTTTCAGGGATTTAATTGTAGAGTATGTAGAACCAAGATATATAAAATAAATTTGCATAAACCATTGAAGACTTTTTAGCCGCTGGAAACAAAGTGCGAAGATTTAGGTCCCCCCGTCATACACGTGTGGCTGCATACACTGCCTTTCAACACTCATAGCGGCTTTATTACGTGTGTAGGAACGCAGCCGCTAGAGTTGTACAATGGAAACCAGGAAGAATTCATTTTATACAACAGGGCCCTGGAGGTCTAGTCTACCCTAAGACTAAGTTACGGAATAAACCCTAACCGTAACCCTAACGTTATACCCATATTTTTTATTTATTTATTTTTTCAATTTTAGGAGGGGAGGGTACATATGGAAGTCTTGCCCATTTGGGCTACCTTCACTCACACTTATGCGAGGTTATTATTAATAATAATGGGCTACCTTAGGCTTTACAAGAAAATGCATGTACCATACCGGTTCTAAGTTACTACTAAAAGGTTAGACTAACTTAGTCCTACCAGACGCTGTGCGAAGCGCTGTCGCTTCGCGACAGCGCTGTGTATAGTTAGACTAACTGTTTAGTGTTGGACACATCTTAGATCCCAGTTAATTGCCACCGGGCCGGGCATAGCCATAGATCTAACTTAGATCTATGTTATTAAAAATAACCTCGCATAAGTGTGAGTGATCTATGTTATGTTAGACCTACTGATTAATTACTGACCTGTGTACAATAACTCTGCACCAGCACCCGCACCAGCATCGCTAGCCTTAGCTCAAATTTTCGTGCTCTTTTTCTAAGAGCATGTTTTTTATTTCCTTTCCAATCCTTTGGATAAGTGGCTGTTCTCAAGTACTCGACGATTTCATCCGTTTTCCTTAAAAAAAGGCTCATCGACATCGGCCATCACGTTGGCCATGTTGAAAAGATAGAGCCTAGAGGAGTGAACCTTAAATTGCGCGCGGTCTTTTGAGATGTACGAGGCTACAATCCCTATTTCGTGAAAAAATTTCAGATGGAATGAAATTAGTTATCATTACACCTATTAATGTTGAAATGACAAAAAAGTACGAAAATATATTTCCAAACATATTTCACCAATATTAATAATCAAAATGTACCACAAAACTCTGGCCAGTGGGGGCCAATGTTGGAACCAAACGGTTTTCGTTACGTATCGGCGAAAAGTGTTATCAGTCGCTTGAGTCCACTGGAACGAATCGACTAGTCGCTTGGCTCCGGGAAACGAATAATCGACTAGTCGTTTCGTTCCGCCGGAACCCGGAACAGATCGACCATGACACCGGCAATGCCCGTTTTTCCACAGTACATGTAAAATAACAGATTTCCGTTTTTTTGTTTGTTAAATAGTAGAAACTTTAATTTCTGACAGGAAAATCTATGTAAATTAAAATGGAACCATGGAAACGATTTGTAATTTAACAGGGTAATTTGTTAAAATATGAGAAAATGGTTTTTAACAGTGTTTATGTCGAGCGATTGTAAATATATGCTGATTTTCCTGTAAATCAACAAACTTGCTGTTGTTTTACAGGAAAAAGCCTGTAAAATTGAAATTACGGCAATAACTTGTAGTCCCAAGGGCCAGAAAATCTGTAGTTTTACAGTTTTTTTTTTTCTTCACAGTGTAACCTATCCTGCTTTAACTTATCCTATTCTCTACCTTAATCTATCCTATACTAGACCTACCCTATCCAGTTAATTCAATCTAGTGCAATCTCTTATATACACCTTATAGTTTTTTATGCCTTTGGTGACATTTAGTAAATCGGGGGTAGTGGCGCAAATCCATTTAAACATTTTTTTTTTGGGGGGGGGGGGGGACATTCGCCTCCAAAATTCTCCGACAAGCAAAAAAAAAAAAAAAAAAAAAAAAAGGTTATTCAAAAAGGTGGGGGGGGGGGGGGACATTCGCCTCCAAAATTCTCTGACAAGCAAAAAAAAGGTTATTCAAAAAGGTGGGGGGCACATTAGCCTCCAAAATTCTCTGGCAAGCAAAAAAAAAAAAAAGGGGGGGGTCATTTGGAAGGACATTGGGGTTAATTTTGGACTCATATCTCACTCAAGGTTGCATAAATATGAATAAGGAAACATGAAATATCACTTTTCTTTGCTGAGAGTCTTTATGACTTTTTTGTTCCTTTGCATTGTACCTAATGGAATTGCACTTTGCATTACTTCTGTTGGCAAACTATACTTTTGACATCACTCACTTTAAAACCTTTCAAATTTACTCATGCTTGAAAATATCATTACATATTTGGTATCATAATTATGAAAGAGCATGAATTAAACTTTGACATGAATAATAAGAAGCAACCCGAAAATAATTATTTTTCTAGTAATAAATTGATAGGAAAAGTTGGGTTTCCTTTTTTAGTAAACACACTGTATATTGACACTGCTTGGCGTTAGATAAACACTCCGATTTTGTTATAAAGCCTCACAACTACTAGTGATTTTGTGTTTGTGTGACGACTACTACTAGTAGTAGTGCTGCTACTACTACTTCTACGACGACTGACTAGATCTTCTTCTACTACAACAACTACAACTACTACTACTCACTGGCGCAAATCCATTTTAACATGGGGGGGGGGGGGACATTCGCCTCCAAAATTATCTGACAAGCAAGCAAAAAAAAAAAAAGGTTATTCAAAAAGGTGGGGGGGGGGGGGGACATTCGCCTCCAAAATTCTCTGACAAGTAAAAAAAAAAGGTTGTTTAAAAAAGTGGGGGAGGGGGGACATTCCCCTCCAAAATTCTCTGACAAACAAAAAAAAAGGTTATTTAAAAAGGTGGGGAAGGGGGGACATTCCCCTCCAAAATTCTTGGACAAGCAAAAAAAAAAAAAAAAAAAAAAAAAAAAAAAACCGTTATTCAAGAAGGTGGGGGCAGGCAAAATATAGTCATGTGATTTTATATGTTATGTCGAAGTGATTCCAGAATTCGCATCACTACTGGAGAGTCAAGAACATGTACTCTTGGTTGTTTGCAGATGAAAGAACTTTGCTCGAGATATTAAATATGATACTGTTGACACAATCAAACCGGGATATCCACATTAAAGGGGAAAAAAGTTTTAATAAATTGAAATCATGTGATCTAATACTGTGCAAGTATGAATATGTATCATTTATAATTTAGATTACGCTGATATAACTACTGCTAAAATTTGGTACATAATGGTATCTTTTGAATCATAATGGTACTTTATTAATCATAAAGTAGAGTAATAACATTTTGTGGTATGGGCTGTACAAGTACTGCATTATTACTACATGTATTATTATTGTTACTATTATTATCATTACTATTATTAATCAATATGTACTTTCAAAATCACCTTGGATACTGGCTTGTATAAAGGGCCACAGTAATAGACTACTCAAAGACACTTTTTTGTGTATCAATGAATATCTTTAACCCTTAAACATACTTTTACATTTAACCTTCTAAATAGTAAATAATAGCTCAAATCAGTTTACATTAGGAAATTTGCGGCCATTTTGGATGCCATCTTGGATTTCCAGGTTTTCTAGTCTATATATGGATATCTCGACCCCCAAAATCTAGGTGTAGACACCAAAATTACATCTCTGGGATTGATATTTCTTTATTATGGCTATTTTTAGGCACTGGCGGCCATTTTGGATGGATAATGGCGGCCATCTTAGGTACCGTCTTGAATATAAAGCTGCTCTATACTTTATAAAATAATTTCGCAGTTGTCAATGAATACCCTGCATGTCCTGATCTTAATTATTTCATCTCCATGAAAAATTTGTATTACTTATGTTTTCAGGGTTTCGGGATAAACAATGACAAAGAAATCCATATATTGCACATATGCTAATTAGCTCATTATGCCTATTATGCTATTTACACTAATTGCATTACTTAAAAAAGAAAACTGGTGTCATAAATGAATTCCTCGTCATAGAAAACCCTAGAAAAAATTGTATTACTTATGTTTTCAGGCTTTCGGGATAAACAAAGACAAAGAACTCCATATATTGCGCATATGCTAATTAGCTAATTATTCTAATTATGCTATTTACGACAATTGCATTACTTAAAATTAAAAACTGGTGTCATAAATAAATTCCTCATCATGGAAAACCCTAGAAAAGTTGTATTATTTATGTTTTCAGGCTTTCTGGATAAACAATGACAAAGAATTCCATATATTGTCATATGCTAATTACCTAATTATGCTAATTATGCTATTTACGACAATTGCATTACTTAAAATTAAAAATGGTGTCATAAATGAATTCCTCGTCATAGAAAACCCTAGAAGAGTTGTATTATTTATGTTTTCAGGCTTTCTTGCTTAAGATTAGCAACATATTACATATTGCACATATGCTAATTAGATGGTTATGCTAATTAGGCTAATTTGAAAAAATTGCTCAAGGTTGCCAAGGTGGCAACCAAGCTGAATTTACTTCAATACCCATCTAGAACACAAATCAACAACAACAAAAAAAAAACAACAACAACCTTGTACTTAAAAACCTTTCCCGGTCATACGTGATATATGGTACCGTCTACTGGACTATGTCGTCAGCTCCCTTCAAAGGTCGTGCGAGCTTTGGATTCCTTCATAGTCTCCGTATCAAAGTGGAAAACGCCACTATAAATTCGATCATAAATGCAATGTACGAATGTGATGTACTAAATGCTTGTCAACAATTATAAAATTGTTGCATTCGTGACCACTTTTTATGTACATAAATTATTTAAAACATATCAAGAAAGGTAAATTATTTTGAATGTATAAATATATAAATACATGTATCATAATAATATAAACATACTGCGAGTAAACGTAGTCTAGTATAAACTAGACAAGTCAAGCTATATAACGTTTTAGGCATTGGCGTACCCAGGATATTTTTTTACAAGGGGGGGGGGGGGGCACCTTCTTGCCAGACCGGCGCGTTATGTTGCACTTTGGACTCTGTTTTCTGTTGATTTTAGGAGTTTCAATATTTCAGTGGAGTTAACAATACATGCATTACTTTCTATCATTAACATTGCTCGTTCTATTGTGTATTTTGGACATTTTGTTAGGTAATGTACAATTGTTTCAGGGACATTGCAGTGGTTACAGTTTTTATTTATCGTGGTTGGTTCAGATGTCCATATTTTAGCAGGATCGGCATTTAATCCAATGTTGCACAATCTTATTCTGCGAATAGTAACTTCACTATGTCTGGTCAGTAAACATTCAAAATTATGTAGGATTGTCGGTTTAAAAGGTCTTATGTTTATTTCGTCAACATAATTTTTCCATCTCTGTTCCCATTTGTTATATAGTTCTAATCTTAATATAGCTTTTATTTTGGATATACACAATTTATTATCCATTTTAATTTCTTCATGTAATGCTTGTTTCGCGAGGTGATCGGCTACTTCATTCCCTTTGATTCCACAATGCGATGGGATCCTTTCTAGAAACACTTGGATGCCTCTGTATGACAATTTGGTGTAATTGTATAGGATGTCATTTATGAAATTGTCGTTGGGATACTGTAAGGAAAGAAGTGCTGAAGGAGAGTCTGTGAAAATCACCACATCTCTGTATAAGTTTAATTGCTCTATCGGTAATTGGGCCATTGATAATGCAGCTAGTTCGGCTCTAAAGAAGATCATGAAAATTACAAGTTTGCATTTTCAAATTAAGTTTACAGTTACATGTATTTCCATTTATCAACTCAGTGTACTTTTGATTGATTGATTGGTTGACTGATGAATCAGATGATAAATATATTGTTTATCTTTAAATTCATTAATCAGTTGACTGATTGGCTGATTATCTGACTTATTGATTGATTGATTGACTGATAGGTTACTAAAACTTTCTGTCTGAACCACGCTTGGTGATATTCGTTTTCTGACGTTCAATGTATGCCAGCTTCAGTGTAAAAACTCACCTAAAAGTAATAACACCCAATGAAGTAGTTAATTGCCCACTCAAGTATAAAATGTTGATAAGATATTTCAGAGAACAAAACCTGTTCTTTCATACTGTCTTTTGATAAGAATATACAAATTTATAAGCCTTTTCAGGACCACCCGGAACAAATACCGATTTTTTTTGGTCACCTTTCCCCAAAGTGGCTTTTGCTCACTCAAGCCTAAAATATCGTCCGACTTTTTTTTTGTATGATGGAAGAGGCCTTAAGCTATACCCCCAGATTTTAACATGTCCTGCATATATTGTTAAATATTCGTTTGGGGAGACTTTTTTCAACGTTAAACGTTTTCGAGACGCACTGTAGAACCTTTAAACAAAGTCCAGCACCATTATTTTTCTTTCACCTCATTTCACAATTAACATTTTACCAGTTATTTTCAACTGTCTGTATTTTTATCATCAAAATGTACTTCTCATTTAAACATTATTTACATGTAAATTTGATAACTACTAGTGTACGTCTTCTTTAATGGCATTGGAAGAAGCTGGGGGAATTTCGACTACTCTTTAAATTTCTAAGTATAAATCGATTTCAGTTTCGTTAGTTTTGCTCTACAATATTATTATTTTTCTTAAAAAGCACATACGTATATGAAATCCTTCGTACAGAAGTCAACTCGCTCAGCTCAGCTAAAGGGGTGGTGGTGGGGGGGGGGGGCGGCGGGGTTAATGCCACCCCCATAATGCTTTTGGGCTGTTTGTCGGTAAATTTTGTCGGTACATTCTATGATCCCAGGAATAATTCTGATAAATATGTGTGTGCCTCTTTGAGTAGAGAATGAAGATATCGTCGCAGAAACGCCACCTCTCGTCTGTTTGTATCCAATCTAGTTTCCTGAGCACTTCCTGAGTGGGCGTATTGTGATCAGCCTTTAAAACCAATCAAGCCTATTTCTTGTTTTGTTTTATTATTGCACGGACAAAAAAGACTGAAAGAGAACTATAATAAAACCAATCAAGCCTTTTTCTTGTTTTGTTTTATTATAGTTCTCTTTCAGTCTTTTTTGTCCGTGCAATTCTGCAGTAATAAACATCCGAGCCGGTAATGAAAATTCTTTTTCCGGTAGGGAAAATTTGCGTCGAAGTGGGGAGGGGCTCATGGTGACGGATGTTGCTTTAATACATATCTTCATAATTTGTAAATTATGATCTTTTGTTTAACTTTATTGTTTATATTCACTGTGCCTGTCTATTTGTATCCAATCAACGGCACGATGAAATCCAAGGTATTTGCATATGCGAGTGAGCAAATAGTTTACTTAGACAGGATTATTCTTTATGATTTATGCATAAGCTATTGATCTGTATGTTTGAAAATATTTCAGATTTGTTTTTAAAGCATAATACAAGAATTATGTTCAACTTCACCGTGCATGGGCTTGATACTTGCGAAATTTGTTAAGGTTAGGTACAAAAATGTTTTTGGGAGGTCGCAATTCGACCAAGCGAGAACAATTTGGGAGAAATTAATAATTACGAGGTTTTTCGAGATTTTTTTTTGTAACTCACCTTGAAATAATTTCTTCATAGATTTTCCTTTTCCCTTTCTTCATCCATTTGTTCATTGTTTAAAATTTGACACGGGGACCGATTGGCCCCTTGCCCCTTCAATAGGTAGTAGTACATGAGAATTCATTTAAAAAATAAGGCGAGATTGGGGACCCTTTATACACATCCATGATGATAATAGTAGTAATGATAATATTAAAACAATAATGATAATGATAATGATAACAGTAGTAATGATAATATTAAAACAATAATAATAATGATGATAATAACAGTTATGATAATATTAAAACAATATTAATTATAATGATGATCATAATAATGATAATAATGATAATGATGATAACATTAATACTATTAAACATACATAATAAAAAATATGAATTTTTGAACTCATTATAAACCGATAACCTTTGGTCAAGACTCAACACACATATAATCTACATGTAATAGTAAATTAGCTCTAAAATGGAAATTAAATTCTTCATGTATGTCTACATATTTTTAGCTTAGTTTTAAACCGCTATGTATAGAATCCAACTTTGAATGTCATTTTTCTATATCATGACATTTGTAAAAGATACAGTCTGGAATAATGAAAATATTCCTAGACAAAAAGATGTTGTCGTTTTCGATAAATCTGTTGCATTGTCTTGTGTTGGTCGTTTACATGCCAATGAGCTTGTTAATTTCTTCTGTTTTTATTAAACTTCCGTGAACAGGTTCAGAAACCCTTCTCAACTTTTATATGTTTATATATAAAGTTATATATTAGGAATATTCCTAAAAGCATTTAAAATCGTACTTACTTCTCAAAACACTATTATTTGTAATCACATTACTCTCTTTCCATCAAGGTTCTTGACAAACATCAATATCTAATACTTCTCCCTTTCACTTTTTTTCCACAGAGAACCAATTGAATGAGTGATCTTAACGTGATGATCATCATGCCTTTATTGCGCACACTTTCCTTGCTCTGTATTCTTAGTACATCCGTTCTACTTGCTCTCAGATTTGACAGCGTAAATGGTATGTATGAATTTGTCATAGCAGATGGGGCAAGTTTGATTTTTTTTTTTTTGGGGGGGGGGGGTCTTTAATTGTTTATGCTTTGGCTTAGAACACTTTCAGTAATTATTCTTTGTTCATTGAATTTTACTATTCACCCTATTTAGAGTCATATTTGGAACAATCACAGATATATTCTATCATTGTGGAAATATATTTCAGGTTAATTTTCTTTCACTTACGTGTTTATGAAAATAAATGATAAAATAATTTCAACTTAAATATCTGTAAGTTGTTATGTTCATATCGTCGTGATATATAAAAAGTATCGTTATTATCAATATTTTGCTATAAAATAGTTTAAATTAGTAAGACGGATTTGCTTATGAATAGTTTAAATTATGTAGCCAATAATATTTTAGTTGATGCTATTTCAAATTACAGGTGATGGAAAGACTACATCGATCAGATTGCAGTGTGGTAATGTCAAAAATGTGACGTCTCCAAATTATCCTGGCAACTACAAAAATAACAGAATGATACGCTGGTACATAGAGGTAGACCCTGGTAAAAGAATCATTGTCACATTCAATGACTTCTATACCGAGATTAGTGATTTTCTCTACATTAGAGAAGAGAACTATCCAACTGCTCATGGAAAGTACAGTGGAAGCAACGGGATTTCACCATATGTTTCTCTTGGGAACCATCTCGTGATAACCTTCAACTCTGATGGATCTGAGACAAAAAAGGGATTTCACTTGTCCATCTCTTGCTTTGAAGATATAGGTAAGTATCTTTCCTTCTCAGGTCTAGATGAATGAATGGGACAGTGTCATGAGATTACTTTCCACGTAAATCAGTCCAGTAATTGATATTACATAGTATCAATAGTTGCAATATACTTCCTTGGGGGTAGTCCTCGATAAATCATTTTTAATTTTTGACTACCCCTTCTGCATTTGCTGTTTTTTTCTTTTAAATCATGCATTTTTTTTTTCACAAGGATTCACTATTACAGATACATGTTCTCTTTTTATTGTATGTATGTATTTTATTGTATTGTATTTTCTCATGTTTAGCATTTGTGGAAAATAAAATTGAATTGAATTGAAAATATTCAGTTGATAATTCTTAAAGTGCTAGTTCAATGCTAGTTTAGTGTTCAAAGTGTTTTTCGTATACTTGTTTTCTTTCTCTTTGCACTAACTTTTCGAATAAGCTGAACGCCGTTTAAAGAAAAAGGATAAGTAGCTTTCGGCTTACATTATCAATGAAACGTAAAACCATGTAAACTATTTTGAACCATTTTTACCATCTAATTATTACCTTGATTTATCCATTAGACAGCACCGGTATCCATGAAGCATTTGAAGGTTTAGAGCATACAAGAGTACTGACGGAACCCATATGTAAAGATGACTGGCAAATGGATGTAGCAGATACAATATGCAGGGAAGCAGGGTTTCCTGGATCTTACGCGACTGACTTTATAAATGGGACTGAGGCTGTTTCTAGATCAGACGGAATAATCTACCAATGCAACAAATGTAAGTATAGAGTCTACAGGGAGGAAGAGTTGAACTGTTGAAATGGACTGATACATGCATTATTCATTTTGCATGTTTCGGAATAAAACATAATCATGGTATTTATATAAAAAAGGATAAAGTTCATATTAAATTTCTTTGCACTTTTCAGGCGAAGGGTTAAGGATAAGCAACATGCATGTAGATTTATTTAAAATATTTAGAAATTGAATGAAAATTTACGAATTTAAATGGATGCTTCGCAACATGCTCTGGTGACAAATGTTCTGGGCTTTAGATTTTAAGTTAGGTTTATGGTTATAGTTGGGCATAGTGTTGGGTGGACATGGTAGAAGGTAGAAATCGCTTAGTTAAAGGCGGTCAGTCGGCGGTGCCCATGTGTTTCTATGCAGTCCAGGCGAAGGGTGGACATGGTAGAAGGTAGAAATCGCTTAGTTAAAGGCGGTCAGTCGGCGGTGCCCATGTGTTTCTATGCAGTCCAGGCGAAGGCGAGTTCCTAGATTTCCGTATTCCTACACATCCACTTACGTACACATGACAGCGATCTATGCGGATTTTTGCCGAGGAGAGGGACATTTCGCTGATCCTCAATATACTTTCGACTAGACCTAGTTTCGTATGCGCACGATTTATTTTGCAGCATCAGCAAACACAGATTTTTCTCCACTGAAACCGCCGCCTGACTGCCTTTAATAGAATATGACCGCAGAACAACACTCTGCATATGTGCACATTTGAATGCACAATGATGAAATTATATTATCTACATGTAAAACAACATTTTATCACTGTTTATGCAGCAGAGTTGTGTTTGTGCTAAATTTAATGAACGATTAAGCAAACTGACTGAAAAAATTTGTCAAAACAGGCCAGGAAAACTAGTATACTATAGGCGTAAATCAATCGCTTGTGTTTTGTTGAGAGAAGTTTTTGCAAATAGTTGGTTAGGTAGTGAATAAGAATAATTGTGTATTTTGGGTATTTGAATCATCAGAATGATGACACATTTTAAAAGGTTCGCGAAATCGACAGCCAACAACATTGATCTCGCGGGTTGTAGCCTAAGATTGCATTTAAGATTGTTTAGTATACAACATTCTTATTTTTTACTTTCAGTAACTTTTCGCCTTCAAGATTGCAAGAGATCTACATACGAATGCACTGCTAAAGAATATTATATGATAAAGTATAATGGTAAGTATCACATCCATAGAACATTAATTTTTGAAGGCAGTCCAGACCAAAATTTGGCGACAATTTGAACATTAGCTGTTCAAAAGACTGTCGGGGGGGGGGGGGGGGGGGGCTTTTGAGATTTACATCCCTCGTGTACGTGCTAAAATACACAGTTGTCACTTTTGAGCCCTAGCGACCATTGCTCTGGGCTTTATTTCGTCAAAGATAAAGGGTTAAGTTTACATTCGGGTGTTAGGTTAGGGTTAGGGTTAGGTATGCCTTGTTTCCGGGTTAAACTTAAGAATCCGGTTAGTGCAGGGTATTTGACCGTGGAGCAATTGTCGCCGGAGAATGTGTCGTACAAATAAAGACAATGGATACACTGAGGGTGGTGTGAGGTTCCCAAATTCCAGCCTGAGGAAATTTTGATAGTGTGAACATCCCAAAAGTCTGTTCATAATGCACAAAAAGTCTAACTTTTGAAAGAAGAGTGGAAGAAAATATTGAGATGTGAAATCCCTCAGACGTGTGATGATGTACTGTTCTGACTTTTGAGATAGATGTGATGGATACATCAGGGGTAAGTGTGGGACGGGGTTCCATTCACACCCTGAGAATATGTTGTTGCATTTGCAAATGTAAAATGGCGTGTTTTGATTACATTGAAATGTTAAGATTGAAAATTGCCAACGATTGCATTTACTCTATTATTTGGGGCCTAATATGCTTCTAGAAAGGTGCGAGAACCCCTTTTCTTTTTGGTTTATTTTGACCTGAAAGGGTCCATGCCAGAGTTGGACAGCTTTGAGGAAAATGGACTGTGCAGCTATAATGATGTTGAGGAGCACTGAAAATGTTGAACCATTTGTCATGAGTGTTTTGTGTTCATTTTCAGTTTTGGGTGAACTTGGCTGCTTCAGTCTTTCACAATATATCCATCTATTTACAAGAAGTGAGCTGAAACTGAGCCAAGATCAATGTGTTACCCACTGCAAGACCAACTCTGCCACTCCGCAGTACGCTGTACATCATAATGGAACCTGTTGCTCATGTATCAATCAGACTGACCTGAACATTACCAAACTTTCTCAGGATCGTGATCGGTGCGGGACAAACGTGAAAAGTCAAACTGGGCACTGGGCTACTCTCTTCAACGGTAATCACATTTTTAGAATTCCAATAGGAATCATAAAACTGTTTTGATTGAAGTTTGATTAGTTGTAACGTGTCTTTTCAGCGAAATAGTCTGTAAGCCCGTTATTCTATCATTTTGATGTTTTATTAGAACGATACATAAGCTTAACCTGGTAGCACATAAAAATCCAACTGAACCTAAAGCAGTTTCGAACCACTCTTGAATTACTTATGATTTTGTTGTAAAAGGAGATTCGTGGTAAATGTAGATTAATGTCTTGCCAAAATACCGTGCAGGGGCTGGAACTCACGACCTTCACTTCCCCAGACAAGTGTTCATACCACTCGACCAAGATACCTTTTTATTGGTGTAACACACTCATGGGGGGGGGGGGGGGGGGGGGGGTAGTGAATTTGAAGTATTATGTTTGGTTCTCCTGTTTCTCGATATCTGTATAGCCTCATTCGGGTTCTGCAACGAGCCACCTCCGCTGAACAATGGATCTTGGAAGACGACATCGGATGGATACATGTTCGGCACGTCTATCACTGCTGTGTGTTACGACAACCACGAGATAGTGGGTGGAGATCAGGTGCTGAAGTGTGGCAGGGAAAGGAATTCTCCGTCACAAGATTTTGAATGGCATGGAACCATTCCATCATGTCGAGAAAGAAATACCAGTAAGCAGAGCCATGATTTGACATCATGACATTCTGTAAAAAAAAAAAAAAAAAAAAAAAAAAAAAAGTAATGACATTTTACTTTGAAAGTTTTCTTCCTTCTTTAACTCGTCAAGTGTTTTATTTGAATAACAATGCAGAACAATTTTACCAAGCAAAAGCTACGTTTTATCATAAAAGTTTCCATTCATCACTTGACATCCATTTTGAAGCCCTATCCCACCTTTCCTGTATATGATAACTATATCTGCATTGATGACTAAGTATTGTACCATCATAATAGTGGTAGCTCATTAACATTCGGAATTTCATCACCCCTTACACCTCATAGACTGCAAGGTACCGATTTATGCTTTTCTATCGGAAATGTGAGACCGGTACTTTTTAGTATTCAGATTTCATTGACACCGAAACATGTGTCTTCATATTTTTCGGGATATGGTGTGTCGTATGATCTAAAGACAATTGTTCATAGGTCAAACTCTTTTCATTTTTTTCCCTCCGTTGTCTTATATTGAATGTTTTTATTGTTTTAGTTGGCTTGTGATGACAATACTTTTTATTTTTTCTCTCGTTATCTCTCTCCATCGTTATCCTCTATTCTCTCTCACTCATCTCACTCTCTCTCTCCTCTTCCTCCCTCTTTCTCTTTCTCTTTCTCTCTCCCCACCCCACTATCTTTCTTTCTGTCTTTAGGTTCAGCTGAAGATGAGTCGTTTACCGGGTCTGGTAAGATTTTGAAGTCAAAATGGCAACCTATAATTATATCTTTCTTCTTCATATACACAACTGCTTTGAAGCGAGAGCTTTTAAGGAAATGATACATTTTGAAATCATTGCCAAGAGATTTGCAATAGAATGGCCCCTTATTCTGAACTCCGGTTTAACTTATACCGCGGTCTAAGTGTGGTTTACACCCACTCTAAACCTGCCCTTTCGACGGGAGCTTTAGAAAATCACATTCTGAACTCTTTTTTGACTTATACTCCATTCTAAGTGTAGTTTAACTTTGTCTAGAAATTTAGACCGAACTTGCAGTCTAAGTCAGGTTTAATCAAAATCTGGTTTAACTTAGACTGGATTTTAAGTTAAACCTTAGTTCAGAATACGTGCCATTATCAATAGTCCAAAGCTAGGCTTAGTGGACCTACGATATGAGTATTATTATTTCACAACAAGTTTCGTTGTTGACAACATTATACCTTCTCGGTCAAGATTCTCATTTGTCCTGAAATTAAAATTCAGTATTTTAGTATTTAGGTTTATGTCACTCTTGGAAAACATGTACTGATGTATAACAGATGGATGGTGCTGATATTTTGGCGTATTTGACGTATAATTCAGGAAACCACAATGCACGCCATTCGTTCGATTGAAATGTCCGAAAATGGCATTTCATTCAACCAATGTTTTAGTTTTTACCTAGGATGTGCGTACATGAGAAGACGTTGGTGGCGGTGGCCTATCTAGAAATATATGCACCCATTGACATCATTTGCATGATTAAAATGTTGAGTGCGGTTAGTTTAATTAGTTTGGTAATTTCCCTGGAAAAAAAAAATGTATGAAAAGGTGGGCGGTGTTGTCCTTGTTCATTCATTTCTTTTTGAGAATTCATTGTCAGTGTTAGCCTACCATACTAATTTTGTGTATAAAATGATGTTGCTTTACGACTAGATGAGTTTAGTTCATTTACGTGGAAAATTTTAGAACACGATGGTGCTAGCTTTGGAGGCTATTTGATGCCGGAAATGGGCTATTAGGTCCAGTGTTTGAAATATTCGAGAGTTTTGTTACTTTACTTTCAATTTTTCGATTATTCCTGGAAGACAATTATTTATGTATATTCAGTTAGCTGCTGTTCAAAGTACGACGTAATTCGTTGCGAACTTCTATAATGAAAAAAAAATAAATCAATAACTTTGTGATTTCAGTCAGATTCATTACTTTTTTTTCTGAGATTTTCTTACATTACCTGAATCCAACAAACACGGTTGCAAATTCGTAGGCAGACCTAATGTGCATGGGTGTGGGTAAATATTCTTTTTTGAGAGGGGACATATGGGATGATCTGAAACGAGGCACTATCCGCAAAATACGAATTGCTACCCAGTTTGCACGGTGCCCCCTTTCTCGATTTCTACGGTGGGAAATGGTAACAAAAATTCTTCTGTATATATGTATAGGAAGAGGGTATGTTCATGTGTATTTGTATGTATATCAAATTGTACTAAACGTCAGTCCTGGAGTTCACAAATTTAGATTACAAAAAATGGAAACTTCTTGTCTTCTAATTGAGTTTCTGATTATTTTTGGTAAATAATCATTAATATTTTTAAAATTATTTTTTCTAATATTTTCCATAATTCAACCTAACCTTGTTCAAAAGTTTCGTATTTTCACTAGCTTGATGTATTCTTTGATTACGGTATGGAGACACCCGAGTAGACCGACAGCACACAAGACTGACAATTCGGTTTGGTGAACCCTTAGAAAAGACTTCAGAAGCCCCAATAACGACATGTCGGTCTCGTTGGCTGTCGGTCTTGTGAGTTGTAGCCTACAATATTTATTGTGGAAGATAATGAAAATTATGAAACAAAGCCAGAAGAATGCTTGGATTTATGCACATTATACGCATGTTTCATATTTTCATTTATTTTACAAAAAATGTTATTTATGAGTCTGTGCAACATATTTACGAATGTTTATGACTTTGTAACCATTGTTTTTTCTTTTCAAAATTTCAAATAAATGAAGGCGAAAACCCCCAAAACACCAAGTTGCAGTTCCTTTTATATTGCTTTATTTGTTTGTTTCATTTTAGTACCATCGGTACCGCCATCGCCAAAAAACACGTTAGAAATTAAAGGTAAGCATTTTTATCACAGTCACACAGCGGATTATTCAGGAAACTTTCGTCCCTCTGATCCACGGCTTAAATTGTCTTTGCGGGTTATCAAGCACAAATAAGTATGTCATGCAAACATTATTGTTGACCTCTTCATTATGAGATCGATGTGCGCCCATTACACTGGCTTCAGAAAGCTACAGATAGCAGTGCTCATAATAATAAAGTACCCCTTATAGTGGTAAATGTGCCACGACTCGAACCCACAACACTCGCCTCTCCAATCAAGTGTTCTAACCACTCAAGTACAACATCCTATAAATCATACTCACAAATAATTTGTATTATTCACAGTTAGTTTGTAGGGAATATTTTAAGGCTCCACAATTGATTTTACCTGACTGCTAGGGAAGCATGTGTATGCTTGTAAGTGACCAACCACGGAACCGACAGCTTTAAGTCCTCTTCAAGGGACTTGGTAATGATTATTGCCTTACCAAAGGGCACTAGAGCATCCACATGGATTGGAACCCGGGTACTCCCAGTAACGAGACCACTGCTCTGCCATGGAGCCATCGCACCATCATTCTAGTTTATTAATGAAGGGAGTGGTAAAATTAATGTGCAAACTGGATGAATGCCCGTAGTTCGTTTTTACCTTTCTTTTAACTACGTCTTGCTGAACAGTTTTATTTTTTTCTGATACTTGTGCATATTTGTGCAAGTCACTAATATAAAAATATATTTAGAGGACGAAATAGTATTCACTTTATCCATTAGGCAAGTAGGTTTGAAAACAGGAAAATATCCGATCATGATATATGAAATAATGAGACATTTTTAAGCGACAGTGCCTTTCACGCAAGACACCGAATTCAATTTTACTCAAGGATAGTTCACCATGCGATTGGACGAAAGAAAAATTCCATCTTTTTTTCCCTTTCTGTACCAACTTATGTAGCGACAGAATGAAATTGTGAAGTCGTTGATTTAACGACTTCTATCTAGATTGGAGGCCGTTGGGTCGAGGCACAGGTTCTTCATATCTTTATGACTCCAATGACATTCCTGTCTACTGCTTTATGTTATCAATCCAGATCTTAGTCGGTCTGCCCCTTTCTCTTCTGCCATTGGTTCCTCCTTGCAAGATGGTGTTTGCCAAGCTATTCTTCAATCTAGTTACTACATGACTTAACCACTGCAGCTGTCTTTTTTTCACAAATGTGATAAGGTGACCTTGTTCCCCTATATAACGACATACTCATTTATAATAATGAATTTCCAGGAACTGGTGTCAGTCTTGGCATTTCGGTTGGCGTTCCAATCACCGTCATCTTCATCACCTCCATTGCCATCATCGAACTAGTTCTGTGCATCATAAGGCGAAAAAAAGTAAAAAATAGGGACCTTAACAACAGCCGGTCATGGTAGGTATAATATTTTTGATCAATATCAATCTGTACAATACTGAGGAGAGGATACATCAATATAATAACACAAAATCAATATAGACATGCACTCTTAAATGACTATGTAATCATTCTCACCTGACAAAATAACACATAACAACATTTGCGATTTGTCGTGGCTTTATTTGTGATGGACGCTTAATTCACAATCCATTTCTGTGTCACAACACAATTTCTTTGGATATATAATCACAACACACTAATGAATAGGCCTATTAAATCACAATGAACACGGAATACAAATTCATACATGTTTCCAACCGATAACCTCGTGAGAGCTTCCCGGAGAGGGGTTAGACCCCCGACTAGAAGGCCCCCCTACTGTCCTAACGTTAACATTCCCAGCTGCCTTGCCACTAGTACCCTGCTAGCCGGACTGGAATCCCAGATCAGCTTGAAAATATTAAATATCGGTGGATTACAGATCCCAGCCTCCCCGCATGTAAGCAGGGGCGGATCTAGCTTTTTTCCAAGGGGGGTTTGAGGGGCTGAGCTGGGTATGGCGAGGGAGCGAAGCGAGCGAGGGGGGAGGGTGTGGGAGGGGGGGTACCCCCCCCCCCCCCAACAGTAGGGAGATTTTTCATTTTTAGGGTTGCCAGCTTGCGATTTTAAGCATACTTGCATGCTCTATTTTTTCTCTTTTTTGCCCAAATAATTGGGGGGGGGGGGGGGGACTACAGCCCCATCGTCCACAAGGCGCGAAACGGCGATGTCTGTGAGCCGCGTAGCTTCGCACCGATTTTTTGTTTGTTTTGTGTTTTTTTTTGCTATTTGAACCCCTGTAAGTGATGTTTTCCTGGCATCTACTAACGCAGTGGAGACCATAAAAAGCAGTCCACAATAACGTCTTTTTAGATCAAGTAACAGTTTAATACACAGTTATATCCAGAGTTATCGTGTGTTTGGTTATCAACTTAATAAGTTACCAGATGAGTTGAATAATATTATATCTTCTCACAATATTTGCACTTGAAATTTTCCTCTCCAGTGTGTGTTATTTCTTTTTGGTCTAATTCTAACCACATGTTTAAAAGTCAAGATACTAAAGAAAAGTAACTGGGAATATAAGAAAGATTCGTGATAAAAAGGTAGATTTATGACAGTGTAACATTATGTTGACTTGTATAGTACCACAAATCTTAAATATAGGTAACCTCTATGATGTAAATGATTATACTGGCCATGCCAGTGAAGTAAAAATTAAAATTAAGTTCAACTAAATGTTGCTTATTCAGCCAATTGAAGGTCACGATGTAACTTTCGTGATGTACGCGCACCGTCATCAATGCAATACGCGCACTGCATCAATGCAATGCCGTCGTCATCAAGTCACATCACGTCAGATTTTTATGCGCAGTAGAGCTATAATTTCACATCTTTTCTCAATGAATGTGTTAATGAAAGTATTATCGATGAGTGATATAAAACAACTAAGCTATTGGCTACTATTCTATCACAATGATATGTGCATAGAAAAAGTAACACATGTTCACTTGGTAGTCGGGGGAGGGGGGGTTAAAACCTATTGCCCGAGGCTGAGCCTGAGACAGAGTGCTATATAGGAACATTGTGTGAGTCTGGACATATTATGATTGTGTTTTCCTATGCACATTAAATGTTTACTTGGCAGCCCAAGGGGGGGGGGGGGTTTAAACCCCCTAACCCCCCCCCCCCCCGTAGATCCGCCACTGGCACCGTCATCAATGCAATACGCGCACTGCATCAATGCAATGCCGTCGTCATCAAGTCACATCACGTCAGATTTTTATGCGCAGTAGAGCTATAATTTCACATCTTTTCTCAATGAATGTGTTAATGAAATAGACCAGTTCGTAGTTAGCACATGGCACAAATGACCCCAAATATCCACAGATATTTTTAAAATGGAGATGTCCAACTTTGTGCACTTTAGAATAATCACTCTCAAAGTGATAGATGTGCCTCATGAATAGCTTTTGTTTCGCCTTTTGGAAAGCATACTTCCACCTGGGTATCATGGAATGCACCATTGGTGAATAATTGAATAATGATTACATGACATTCATGAGCACATATCAAGTATTCGTGTCAGTGGGTTTTAGAATTTGGTACAGATGACCTTTATCTGCTCATGCTCAGATTGTATCTACGAACTGGCTTATTATCGATGAGTGATATAAAACAACTAAGCTATTGGCTACTATTCTATCACAATGATATGTGCATAGAAAAAGTAACACATGTTCACTTGGTAGTCGGGGGGGGGGGGTTAAAACCTATTGCCCGAGGCTGAGCCTGAGACAGAGTGCTACATAGGAACATATTGTGTGAGTCTGGACATAATGATTGCGTTTTCCTATGCACATTAAATGTTTACTTGGCAGCCCAGGGGGGGGGGGGGGGGGGTAAAGCCCCCTAAACCCCCCCCCCCCGTAGATCCGCCACTGGTAAGATCGGGTGATGCCTAACCTTAGATATAGGCCTTCATTCGTCCACGCATGTAAGATCGTGTGAAGCCTAAGATGAAAATTTACCGTGACACCGTATACAATATTCTTAAGTAGTAAATGACAGCCCCCCGCATGTGAAAGCGAGTGGAGCCGAAAATACAATTTTACATATAACAGCGTAATTTACTCACTTAACATATGTATTTAGGCGGTATAATTGCCAAATTACCACCAAACGAGAATATATAGCTTAGTATATATATAATTCGTCTTGTAATTAAATTAACTGATGCTATAAAATATCATCATCACAAGACAGTTTCGCTATTATATGTCATTGCTCAAAATGTACCATCCATCCAAACCCGAGTAGGGGTGAAAAGACCAACTGTTAAAAATTGTTTAGTCGGGAAAATTCCCCTACGGCCCACATTTTCTGCGTGCACGACGCGCAATCTGTTTTTATGCAGAAATCTGTGCAACCAAGCCCAAATGCTTTCGAATCTGGATAGGTACCTAACCCATGAGCCCTTTCCAACAAAAACGAATGATAAACATATGCATATCATATCCACTGAATGCATATATACTTACAGAAACGCATATACCCATGCATAAACATATTTATATAATTATAGATATACATAATATATATATATATATACACATCCACAAGCATACAAACATATTCTTCTTTATAATCCTATAAACACTGAAATCGGTTTCATTACTTGTAATGTCTAATCATCCATTCAACACCTGTTCAATGCACTGAAAAGCCCCAAAATGTGATTGAACTGTCATCAATTACATCGATAATCTCGAACAACTAAATCCATTATCTTAAAGAGAAGACTGAGGTCCGAGAAAGGTGAAAACAAAATAATTTGTGAAGTTTCCTATTTCTTCAATGTCAGTTTGGAAGACAATCATAGTAGAAATGACCTCTGAAAAGGATTGTTCTTCAAATACTCTCATATTCGAAATATGACGAGAAATAGCTGAAGTGTTTTTACCGAACATTCATGCCATATATGCGTGCACTGCACGAGCTTTCCAGCAAATTTGGGCTAATTTCTTATCTTTTTGATGATCGATCAAAAAAAAAAAAAAAAAAAATCTCAGTCTACCCATTCTTATGTAAACATAATCAACCTTTCCCAAGTGCTTCGAACCTTTTCTATCACAATGTAATCGTCTGACCAGAACTGAACCTCATCGTTAACTATCATGACCATTATCATGCCATATTGCCACTCTCTGAAATTGTATAAGTAAATGGTGGAGAAAATGGGGTGGTGGCGGGTTTTTATTCCGCACTAGTTTTAAATTCCGTCCATCTGTTATAACAGTCACGACTACAATGAAAGCTTCCTTACTTTGCCAGATGATTCCGCGCCTTAACATGCGCGCAGTACCTCTGCGCGTACATCCGCCCTGAGAATGTATTACAATTTGTAAACAACCTTTATCGGCGGGCCATATCAAAGCCCCCTCAAAATAACCCCATTCGACCTACATTTTGTCAGTTGATGAATAAGTCATTTTAAATCGTTGTCTCTTTAAAAAACTATTGTATTCCTCAGATTAAATAAAAATCATAGAATTTCACTTTATTTAATTTTTCACTTACAATTCTATTTCAGTTAAGAGAATGATGTTTTGTAACATTGAGTAGAAAACACTGTATGAAAAAAAAAAACACCCCCAAAACAACAACAAACAAAACCACGACTGATAAAAATATTGCTCTGAATATCAAGAGGAGCGAAATAAATCATGACACTTCAATGTAACACTAACGCACCGTATTAATAAGTTAATTTCACGAACACGTAAAATGTTGAGTTATCTATAATTTGGGGGCAGTGTTAGGAAACTATACCCAGAAAGAGTCGGGAGATATCAACGTCTAAATTTGTCCACAGTATGGCGTAGAAAGAGTGTCTAAAGGTCATGGGTACAGTTAATTTGAACAAATTGTATAATATAATGAATTCCACGTGTATCTTGGAATCATTATATTCGGGACATTATAAAGTTATCATAGTGCAATGGTACATAACAAATATAAGGACTTCGAACCTTCAATAAATACAGTGTACACTCTAAAAACGAATTGGGTAAAATTTTACCCAACATTTTTACAGTGTAGCTGTTCTGGTCCTGTTTATTTTTTATCCTGGAAAGCCGTTTATTCAAATGGGTTGCAAACACCGTGCCGTAGATATGCTTTTTCACAGTCAAGTTCTCACGCATTACCCACATTCGTTTATTATTAAGACTTCACGAAAGGCATTTGCTTTTTAATACACCGCAATGCTTCTCTCCCTGAATCTCTGACACCTTCAGCTTACATTCTGATGATGATGATGATCAACAGCGGGACTGTCGAGTAACCCTTTTTCTTCGGGGCAAGTATTTACTTTTCGCACTCGAAAAATCTGTACCCTAACAGGCAACGCTGTACCATCAGCAATAATATTTTTAGCAGAGATGAAATATAGGTGGGCCATGACTGAACGCTGTCAGATAAATGTTTTATTTAAGTTCAGATAGTTTTCTTTGCACATAACAATTTGTTTTGAATAAATTAAACACCATCCCAAATTGTAAATATTTGTTTTCGTAGGATACAGAACGGATCTCCATTGTGTGAACTGTTCGATCATGAATCTATAATTTAGGAAACACATATTGCTTTGGTATCTGCCAGTGTTATTCTGCCCCTCACAAAATCAGTTTTTAGTTTAGCTGACACAATGAACTAATACCCGCCCACTTGTTATCACCATATGATATCAATCGTATAACTTCACCACCAGTGCTGATAAAAGTCGGGATGTATCATTTTCAAATTGATATTCGTCGAATGATTTCTTTGTAGGCCTAAATATTTCTGTCCAAATTTCTGGGAGGTATGACATAATTTAAAACTTATAGGTTGAAAGCATTAAGGTATAACATCTTGTTTTACTATAGGGGTCTTGTGCCGTACCAAACCGATATCCACGGCGAGTCAAATGAGAGATCCAGAGAAAGAGGAACCCACTATCCAGAAGATGCCTCGAGATTCCTCCCAGTCTTGTCCTATTCAAGCATAGTCATTGACAACAGATACATGTCGACAGCAGAATGTCTGTCAAAATCTCCCACACGCATACACAATACCATTAGTTCAGACATAACTAGACAAGACAATTCTTCCATTTCTATGGTTTCAACTAGTTTTCAGTCTACCGAAAATTCCTCCAATAACATCCCAAGTGTTGTTAATTCTCTTCATCCTGCTTCAAGAGTCGAAGAACCCGACAACACCTTGACCGTTGACTCTACTCTCTCTTCTACATGTACCCTTTCACTAAAACTTGTAAATCTCAGATCAGGGACTACTACACAACCTGTATGTCCTGTGAACTTTCGGCCTCTTCCTTTACGACCAGTCAGCGCGGGTCGTACTTACGCTGAACCTGGGAACCAAAGTGACCGTGCAATTCCTGGTCAATCTACCAACATAGATCACAGACATCAGGATCCTCCATCCATTGAGCCTTCGGATAAAGATGTCTCTGCTGGATTCCCCGGGCAGGATCTGGATGGATCTTCTGACGGTTTCCAACAACGTCCTTATCAGGATCCATTTACCATCCTAGACGTCAATGGTTCATATCCTGCATTTCAGATACTACCCGGGGAAGGTGAATTGTTGAATTCCGTGACCTCAAAGGGAAGCCCAATTTCTGATGGACATGGTTCTAACGTTAACCATGATAGTCATGACTATGAAGATGCAGACATCCCAGGGGATGGATCCACGCCAAAGCCTTTGACACCGAACTCTGCAGATTCAGGTATATCCATCAGCTTTGACACAAGGATGCGTCTCACTCAACGTAGCTCGTCTTGTTCTGAGAAGAAATACTATTCTATTCATGACCCTCAACCTCAAAGCGACAGCGAGAAGGTTCAGACTCATCAGGACCATACCCGAGAGGAAAGACGACATCATCACATGATCCTTTCTATTTCACATTGGAAAGAGAAGATGAAGATACTACAGAAATGATTGACAATCCCTTATATGTATCTACTGAACTTTGTCTTTAGGCAATTCATAATCCGTTTTTCGTTTCCTTTCTTATAATGAGGGAGAATTTTAAGGCAAATTGATTAAAGGGAGAAAAGGAATATACCCTTTTCTCCCTTTCATCAATTTACCTCTCTGAGCTTCATTTTTAGAGGAAAACACAGAGCTCAGTAATCACTACATGTATAAAGCAGTGGAAGGACGTCATTAGAGGACTTCCCACAACAACATGGGTTGGTGTCATTCAGGCTTGGAATAGATACAAGTTTGGCAAAGACCACAAGTCCTCACAAATGTAAAGCGGGACATGGTGTACCCATTATGTTTACTTGGTCAAGGAGAGAAAGAGTGAAAGGGAGAAAGATGAAAATGGAATGAAGGGGGGGGGGGGGTAAACTATTATGTAAACTATGTATGAAACATTAAATGCAAAAACTAATTCACGTGGTATTTGTAGCAAGTCTACGGATAACAATACATGTACTTTGTTGTGAATCAAGCGCTCTAATTTGTAATAATTGAGTTTGATTAATACATGAATGAAATATTTAAAACATCGATACACTATAGGCAAGGAAAATATCATATTTGTTAAGACAGATGAAAATTTCATCTTCATATTACGAATGATGTGGAAAATACAGTGTAAAAAGCACTGATATTTATGACTAAATATTAACAATTCTACACTATAGTGTCGTGACTATGCACAAAACACTGCTTCCGAAATAAATTACTTTTTTTAAAATTAAAGATTAAAACTGAAATTTGCATTTATACTCAGTTCGCATACCAAAATAAAAAGTTGAATTTTATGACAAACCAGTACTAACGTTTCACCTTGATTTTATATAATACCTTAAATAAAGAAATGCACTTTTTGAAATATTTTATGAAAAGGTACATATTCTATGTCATAAATACCTGATTTTTATTTTGTTGTTGCATGTCCTGTTGTGAATAAAAATCGTATGTCATAGATTTCTGGGGTTTGGGTTTTTTGTTCTGGCAATGATGGGTTGCTGTGAGTAAAGGTTAAATTTATGTGTTATTTTTCGGCGGTGGTTTCAATTTTTCGTGTATTACACTGTATATTGTGCAATGCAATTATTCAATCCTTGCTACGAATGAGAGATGCACACCGTTTCCTTTTCTTCTCTTACATGTTTAAGTAGAATGTTAATCTTGGTGTCTTCTGTTCTTTTATACCATAATACATTTTTTGTAAAGGCGTCTCTAGCACAAGCCTCATACTTTTCGTTTCGTATTATACCACGAAAAAGATTTTGCTAGTGCAATACACTTCATAATACATGTATATTTTACAGATGCTTAATTTTCCTCGTTCATTTCCTCTTTTTAAAAAGTTTTTATACGTTTGATTATTTGTTACTTAGGTTAGCGTATTTATTTATGTAATTATATTATGTATGTATATGTAATAGGCCCACAAATGAGGCACCCCTTAAATTTTGTAACACTATAGGGTAAACACCCTTATAGGCTTGTATTGTTTACAGAGCTGCTACCTACCCCTCTTTAGGAGAGCAGAACTTACCCCCACCCTGAATGGAACATGCCTAGGGACAAGAGGGGAAGGTCAGTTACATGCTTAGGTCATCATCACTTTAGTTTTTGATGCCTTTGCTACCAACATCTTAGACTGACCATTCTCCTTTCTTGTCTTTATTTTAGATAAGCCAGTCATTTTCTTTTGATTTCATATTCTATTTATTGAATAGCTATATGTTGCATTATATGTTTAATTTTATATAAATCATCCATACTTTGAAATGATTTATTGACTTATAGAATAATGTTGTTAGATGAGTTGAAAACATAATGATAATGAACATACACGCATAATTTATGTTCAAATGTCAGACTATGCTTCATTTTAGAGACAGTCATTTATAATAATGTTCATAATATGGTTGTAGTGAGAATACATGTACATGTATAATGTCTTTGGAACACTATCATTTTGAACATTTTTGAGAGATTACTTTGTTACTTCATATTATAATGTTTTGTCTTGGAGGAATAATACTATACTTCAAGTAGCACATACATTTATATTTGACCGCAGTATTTACAAATATCATTTGGGTATTTCTTTATATGTACATAGATTTTAACAAATGTTTAAGTTGTAGATGTTTCTAGAATAATCAGGACTAAGATATAAGCATATATTATGCCATGCTGTAGAATAAATCTCAGTGATGGGTTTTACTGTGACCATGGTCAATTAACAAGTCTGGAGGTCTCAACTCCCATAAAGGAGCTAGCCAGAGAGAATGTTGACTCAAGGGATATGGGTACATTGTCTTCTTGACCATGGTCATCTATATAGCCTTTTGTATGTTATAGCTTTGTTACTGGTACTTTGGATTAGTTGCTTTTGTGTTTAAAAGTGGAATGTCTGGTAGAGATTTGTCAGTGGAAACCTGCATAGTAGTGTTTAGACAGAGTGGTGCTTTTAGATATAATATAGGTACAGAACCTGAAATGAGTTCAGACATTGATATTTTAGAAAGAACCAGATTGATATCAACTTTTGATATACATGTGCTGTTATACATGTAAAACATGGGGCTTTAGTCGTAATACTTTAATTGATGAATGTTATGTATTAAGTATAATAGTCTGGATAGTTTGGATGGTTTATAAGCTCTATATATTAATTCCGGTGTTTGAGATTTTGTCAACTGAATGTTTATTAGTCGTACTAGTGGTATGGTAAAGTTAGTTATTTTAGTTGTGTTATTTTGGTTTCGGAAATGATTACGAATCACACATCATTGGATTAAGATATAACTGATGATGCCATACACATAGGTAGATCTAGATCGTACAGAGTAATCATAGGTTTTGTTTCTGTTATCTAGTGTTAGTCTAGTCCTTAAGTATTTTTACATTTCATATATCATATTTGTTTCTGGTTATGATTATATTACAATAGAATCTTTCGCAGTCAGAAGCCAATTAACTTAAATATGATTTATTGGACAGTTGATAAATGGTAGACACTGAACTGTGTGACGTACTGAGGATATAAAGTATTCTGCGTATTCAAATGTGTATTACGGTACATCTGCTGGATGTTGTCATGTCAATTGTCTTAATAAATCATCACTTTAGTTTTTGATGCCTTTGCTACCAACATCTTAGACTGACCATTCTCCTTTCTTGTGTTTATTTTAGATAAAATTACCATTCCCTGCCGGGAGGGTGTAACATATATACAAAATATCAAGTGCTTAGAGATGGCTACATACACATATTCATATGTGCTATATAGGCTGAATACTAATATTATTGTTATTAGTATGTAAATACAGGTGTCTTGTATTATTTTGTGTAGTCATTATTTTAGTATTATTTGTAATAATTTCGCCTTCCACTTTGTTGAATCGTAAACACTAATGTACATTTCATTTTCAATTTCACGATAAGTAAATAGATATTTGTGCAGCTGAAATATTTTGAAATTAAATATGCCATTTGTAGCAAGACTTTTTTATGTAAAACTATATACTTTTTTGTAAATATATATTTAGTATTTTGTAAAACTATAAAAAGTATTTTCTTTCATATTTGAGTAACAGTAGTTACCTTCATATCTTTTTTTTTTTTAATAAAAAAGCGATGCGTTTACATTGCGATGATTCTAAAATTACCAGGAAGTAAACTATGTGGAGCAGAGTCATCTGAACCCATGTTTCAAAGATTCGTCTTAGAAGTTTTTAGAGAAAGAGGGACAGCAAAAATGGGGAGGGAAGAGAGAGGGAGGGGGAGGGGGGGGGGGAGACAAGTGGGAGAGGGAGAATTATTGGAATGAGTATTACAAAAGAGACTGGATTACACAGAAAGTATGGAAGAAATAGCTAGAAGCAGGGGCGGCGCCAGGGTATTTTGATAGGAGGGGCAAGACGACCTAAAGATGACGTCATATTTTTTTCTCCGTTAAATAACAGGGGTAATATAGAGTTATATGTTTAAGACCTCTCTTTTTAAGACTCCTCTTTCTTCTTTCTTCCCTTTTCTTCCCTTTTCTTCCTCCTTTTCTTGTTTTTTCTTTTTTTTTTCTTTTTTCAGTACTTGAAAAAATCATAGGGGGGCGGTCGCCCCCTCTGCCCCCCCTGTAGCGCCGCCCCTGGCTAGAAGTCAATAGAAAAGGGAGATAGAGAGAAAGGAATCGACTAATTGAAAAGAGGGACACACGAAAGGGTGAGTGTGAGACGAATAAGAGATAAATTGTATTAAAGGAAATTGTAGTCTAGACTAGACGCAAAAAACACGTGTAAATAACTGTGATAATATACAATTTATATACGTACCATGGAGGAGAATACCAAGTTATAGTATTTGTATTTTTATTTATTTATTTATTTATTTATTTTTTAGTATTACTGTTTTGTTCTTTGTATTTGTTTTAGGTATTGTATCGTCCTCCATTTGGATTTACAGGTAGAAAAAAAACACACCAACAATCATTTGATATTGCAGTGGCGCCCTCTACTACTTTTATCAAATTCGTGTGTGTGTTCACTTCTCAAGATCATGACGATGCATTACATCTTGTTTTATGAGAAATGTGAATAGAGGGGGGGGGGGGGGTGCTATGAGTCAGCTCCATTATTTCAGTGTTTTCTGTTAGCTTTCCGTCGAAGATTCATTCAAAGTGTCGTTCATGACATAATGTCAACTTATTACCACTTGAAACTTGAAAAACATTTATGACATAAAAATCGTGATCATTTGGTCTTTTGGCAGGCTGCTCGTTTGACAATATGCTATTATTTTTTTTAGTTTTGTGCAAGATATTGAATTTAAACGATAACTCCTTTTTAATCATATAAGCTAGATTGACCTATATCAACTTCACCACCAATAACACGTGTTGCAAATGGAGTAAAGGAGGGGTTTGTTACTTTGTTATAAAGAAAGGTTCTCCTATATCTTTAATTTAGCTTTCAATCGTGGTAAGTGTAGCAAAGAGGATTGGGATAAAAATGACGTTCATTTAAAGACGCAATAATGATTGACACAAGTCAGAACAAGTCATGTCAGCTGTCATCTATTCAACTTTACCTTTCCGAAGATCTGTTCTTCATCATTTTGGATAAAAACCATCGACATTCAAAGATGGATGAGGTTTAATAACACCAAGTAGTAGCGTAGCGTGGGTCCAGCTATTGAGGGAGCATGAGCATGGGAGGGGGGGGGGGGTCTTATTCGGTAAACTAAAAAAAAAAATTAGAATATAAAATTTGCAAACTATACATTGTTATGGTCACCGATTAGGGGTAGGATGCAGGAGTGGGCCCTATCATCTTCTTTTTATCCTCCTTTCCCCCTCTCCTTTCCTTTTCTATCTTTTCCTCTTTTTCAATCTTTTTTTTCGCCAGCCGATTAAGAGGGCACACACCCCCATGCCCCCGTAGCTACGTCACTAAAAGAAGAATCACGATTCTAGGTCATGTGAAAGTCGTATGAAATTATATCGTGCACTTCCAGTTCACATGTACATAGAGCTCTAGACTCAGCTACAGGTTTTTTTGATTAATTCTGAAATTCACGAAGGTACAGTCCATTTGATGCTCCTATACAACCAATAGCGAACCTAGAAAAGTTTTTTTGTTGAAGTGTTTTTGCTGGTTTTTAATCGTAAGTGGTCACTGAACAATGTCAATTTTGTTGCCTAAGGGGCAACCAATTTTCATATCAAAATCCATTGAGTTGGTAATCTTATTCAATGTAACCTGTGATGCAACGAAGGATATTTATACCGGGAAAATTTGTATTGTATCACAGGTTTCATTGCAACAAGATTTAGCGTTGGGTGCAACTCGCACTTAGAGCGAGAGTCGTCTTGGGCTGTATATCATTGCCTATATACATGTGGCCATTTGGATTTATGCAAATCATACAAAATGCTCAAGGTTGTTTTTGGGGCAACAAAGCTGAAATTTTTTCGGAGACAACGTGGGATCACAACCCCCCCCCCCCCCCAAAAAAAAAAAAAAAAACCAAAAAAAAAAAAAACGGAAAGAACTTTTCTAGGTTCATAAAATGTAAAGTCGACTAGTATCAAGAAGTTCAAGAGTAGGCTTGAATCTGAAGTTCATGCTCCTAGCAGCACTGTCATCGTTATTGCATACTATTACAACATTAAAAACTACACATATTATATTCTGTACAGGTTGCATTCAAAGAAAAAATACAACTTTTCATCACCACCATGGTACTCCGGACGTGGTGCTTTGTCATTTTATATAATTTTAAAGTTAATGTAGTGTAATCTAAAATTATCCTGTAACATTTCATACGTGGATTCGGCGAAGGGGGGGGGTGGGGGTATTGAATTTAAACTTATCTATCAATAAAATCCACATTAGCGGACTGCATATCACGTGAGAATATGGTGAAACCTATTTCGGCCTGCCGATAACTGGCTTCGGACTCAACATTTCCATCAAGTTCATTCACCCTTCCCTTCCTGTATTTCTTCTTCTCCTCCTTCTCCTTCTTCTGCTTCCTCTTCTTTTTCCTCCTCCTCCTCCTCCTCTTCTTCTTCTTCTCCTTTTTCTTCTTCTCCTCCTCTTCCTCATTCTCTTTTTCTACTCCTCATTTTTTCTTCTTTCTTTTCTTTTCTTTTTCAGCCTGAGATATTGCAAAATTATTTTCACAATATGTGAGTTTTATCTTAATATTGAATGCCCAGAGTATTTCGTATATTCTAATAGCTAGTTGGGACCTTTTATCTAAATGCATAGATAAATTAAACAGCCCTTTATAATGATTTTTTTTTTTGTTTTGTTTTGTTGATAATATACCTTCACGTAAGGGGCTAAATAAGGTTTTTTCCTCTTTATCAAAACCGTCATCATAAAAAAAATCTGAATTTTCATGTCCAAGAATTCTGTTTTCAAAGGTGCTGTTTGACATTCTACGGATAGAAATTCAATCCAAATCACAATAAACTATAAAAATAAATACCGTATGAAGTGTTAATAGTGATATTTTTGTGCTCGAGAATTCCAAGGAGCTCTATTATATCAATGAAGTGTTTTGTTTTCCTGAATATAAATCGAAAACCGAAATTATGGCATGAATCATATAAGGATAGCGAAATTAAAAGGGAATACAGAAAATACATGTACACTACAGTAAGAAGAGGATAATAATAATCTTAATGGAAGAATAGAAGTGAAACCATGATACTAGGTTACTTTAATGAAAGCAGACAAAATCAGATAATCAGATTGATGAAAGTTTGAATGAAATCGCAAGCTTTGATACTTTGAATTAACTCGTTTCTGCAGAGAACTATAGCTTGATGAGTGACCTTAATGTAGAGGGGCCGGGTAGTAAGGGACAGCAGGAGCAAGAAGTGGGGCACACTCCAGACGCCACAGATACGAATGAAAGCCAGAAGTTGGGTCAATGAACTTTATTCCTCCTTCCATCGCCATCAGGCCGACGCACCGCTATGAACATGAGAAAGCGGGGTGCAAAAACAGTTGTAAATGAAACTTACAGAGAATTAACTTATAATTATACGTTTCACGTGACAAAATTAAATATCAATAACATTTAAATAAATATACTTTACCAAAGTAAACAAGGCATTAATAAATTCAAAGGTTCAATGCGAAATCAACGATAACAATACAAATGGTGTCATTCCCAATAGACCTGCATATACACAAAACCCATGGACCGTGTCCCCATCTACGTGTACCTCTAACGTGGACCCAAAGGCTTTCACACTCCACGTACACATTACACGTATATACGCATACACACGGAATCCGCCCATGTAATGTACATACATCAAGTAACAATCTATTGACATTACATAACCACTTTCCTCCCTAAAATGACACTTTCTTGCAACATATAGTGAATTCTGTTGTCATATCAATATACCCAATCATTGTAACTACTATCTACGAACATGTAACGGACCTTATATATATGTAATTACACTAAATAATGAATTTAAAACAGAGATAAAAGTAAATGCTTCTTACCTATGAACATGAGAAAGCGGGGTGAAGGTCACAGGTTATGAAGCCTGCCACCAACGACCCCAGCGACCGTACGTTAGACCCTTTACATTAAGGTGATAATCATCATGCATCCAGTATACACGCTGTCCTTGCTCTATATTATTTGTTCATCCATTCTTCTTGCGCTTAAATTTGACAGAGTAAATGGTATGTATGAGTACTAATATGTTATAGCGGATGGGGCAATTTTGATTTTCTGTCGATAATTTTTGGTGCTTTTCCACATAACACTAATAGACCAGTTCGTAGTTAGCACATGGCACAAATGACCCCAAATATCCACAGATATTTTAAAAATGGAGATGTCCAACTTTGTGCACTTTAGAATAATCACTCTCAAAGTGATAGATGTGCCTCATGAATAGCTTTTGTTTCGCCTTTTGAAAAGCATACTTCCACCTGGGTATCATGGAATGCACCATTGGTGAATAATTGAATAATGATTACATGACATTCATGAGCACATATCAAGTATTCGTGTCAGTGGGTTTTAGAATTTGGTACAGATGACCTTTATCTGCTCATGCTCAGATTGTATCTACGAACTGGCTTATTTGTAGCACTCTCTAAATTTTCAATTAGTTTTTACCAATACCACTAATTTGAGTGAAAATTTTGTCGGTAAGCTAATGTGTGTAAGGCTACGTTACTTTTCTTAGATTTAAGTTATTATTACTAATAAATGCTATAAAATCTGTATCAAGTTACAAGTGTGTAAATTGTAACATTTGTATAGTCGTAATATATTAAAAGTTTCGTTTTTTATCAATATTTGTTATAAAATAGTTTAGATCAATAAGATGTATTGGCTGATATTATAGTTTACATTACGTCGCCCTTAACGTGTTAATTGATGACCTTTCAATTTACAGGTGATGGAGAGACTACATCGATCAGATTGCAATGTGGTGATACCAAACATGTGACATCTCCACATTATCCTGGAAACTACGAAAACAACAGAAGGATTCTGTGGTACATAGAGGTAGACCCTGGTGAAAGAATCATTGTCACATTCAATGATTTCCATACTGAGATTAGTGATTTTCTCTACATTGGAGAAGAGAACTATCCAACCACTGAAGCAAAGTACAGTGGAAGAAAAGTGATTTCACCATACGTTTCTCTTGAGAACCATCTTGTGATAACCTTCAACTCTGATAGGTCTGAGACAAAAAAGGGATTTCACTTGTCCATCTCTTGCTTTGAAGATATAGGTAAGTATCTTTCCTTCTCAGGTCTAGATGAATGAATGGGACAGTGTCATGAGATTACTTTCCACGTAAATTAGTCCAGTAATTGATATTACATAGAACAATAAAAATATCAATAGTTGCAATATACTTCCTTATCATTCAATTGATAATTCTTAAAGTGCTAGTTCAATGCTATTTCAGTGCTCAAAGTGTTTTTCGTATACTTGTTTTCTTTCTCTTTGCACTAACTTTTCGAATAAGCTGAACGCCGTTTAAAGAAAAAGGATAAGTAGCTTTCGGCTTACATTATCAATGAAACGTAAAACCATGTAAACTATTTTGAACCATTTTTACCATCTAATTATTACCTTGATTTATCCATTAGACAGCACCGGTATCCATGAAGCATTTGAAGGTTTAGAGCATACAAGAGTACTGACGGAACCCATATGTAAAGATGACTGGCAAATGGATGTAGCAGATACAATATGCAGGGAAGCAGGGTTTCCTGGATCTTACGCGACTGACTTTATAAATGGGACTGAGGCTGTTTCTAGATCAGACGGAATAATCTACCAATGCAACAAATGTAAGTATAGAGTCTACAGGGAGGAAGAGTTGAACTGTTAAAATGGATTATAAAACGGGTTCAAGAATGTAGCCATCCTGATTGGTCAAATAACACCACGTGACCGTGCAAAAAAAAGTACTAACGCACGGCGAGGGGACTAACGCACGGCTAATCTGGATCAAATACTTAGATTGTAAGAAAACACTAAAATTGTAGACCCGTTTTATAAAACTATTAATACATGGTTGTGAGTTCGTGCGTTAGTGCGATCCAGCAACACGCAGGTTTTTATCGTGGTGTCTAACACACTCGGCTACGCCTCGTGTGTTAGTACACCACGATCAAAACCTGCGTGTTGCCCGATCGCACTAACGCACTCCCAACCATGTATTAATAGTATACTGATACATGCATTATTCATTTTGCATGTTTCGGAATAAAAACATATGGTATTTATATAGAAAAGGATGAAATTCATATTAAATTTCTTTACATCCAGGGCCAGGGTGGACATAGTAGGGTAGAATTCGCTTAGTTAATAGAGTATGATTGCAGAACAACAATATGTTCACATTTGATTGCACAATGATGAAATTGAATGATCTACATGCATAATTGTAAACAAAATTTTATGCAGCAGAGTTGTGTTTGTGCTAAATCTAATGTACGATTAAGAAAACTGATTGGAAATTTTTGTCAAAACTGGCCAGGAAAACTAGTGTAGGCCTAAATCAGTCGTGTGGTGTTTTGTTAAGAGAAGTTTTTGCAAATAGCCGTTTACGTAGTAAATAAGAATAATTGTGTATCTTGAGTTTTTTGAATTATCAGAATGATGTAGCCTAAGATTTCATTTAAAATTGTGCAGTATACAACATTCTTATTTTTTACTTTCAGTATCTTTTCGCCTTCAAGATTGCAAGAGATCTACATCGGAATGCACTGCTAAAGAATCGTGTATGATAAAGTGTAATGGTAAGTAACACATCCATAGAACATTTTGAAGGGAGTCCGGACCAAAATTTGGCGACAACTTGAACATTAGTTCAAAAGACTGTCGGGGTGGGGGGGGGGCTTTGAGATTTGCATCCCTCGTGTGCTAAAATGCACAAATGTCACTTTTGAGCACTAGCGACCATTGCTCCGGGCTTTATTTCGTCAAAGATAAAGGGTTAAGTTTACATTCGGGTGTTAGTTTAGGGTTATGGTTAGGTATGCCTTGTTCTAAGGTTGAAGTTAAGAATCCGGTTAGTGACCGCGGAGCAAATGTCGTCGGAGAATGTGTCGTACAAATAAAGAAGATTCATACACTGAGGGTGGGTGTGAGGTTCCCAGTTCCATCCTGAGGTATTTTGATATTTGAAAACCCCCAAAGTTTGTCCATAATGCACCAAAAGTCCAACTTTTGAAAGAAAAGTGGAAGAAAATATTGAGATGTGAAATCCCTCAGACGTGTGATGTACTGTTCTGGCTTTTGAGATAAATATGATGGATACATCAGGGGTAGGTGTGGGACGGGGTTCTATTCACACCCTGAGAATTATGTTGTTGCATTTGCAAATGTAAAATGGCGTGTTTTGATTACACTGAAATGTTAAGATTTAAAATTGCCAACGATTGCATCTATTCTATTATTTGGGGCCTAATATGCTTCTAAAAAGGTGCGAGCACCCCTTTTCTTTTTTGTTTATTTTGACCTGAAAGGGTCCATTCCAGAATTGGACAGCTTTGAGGAAAAGGGACTGTGTAGCTAATGATGCTGAGGAGCACTGAAAAATGTTGAACCATTTTTTACGAGTGTTTTGTGTTCATTTTCAGTTTTTGGTGAACTTGGCTGCTTCAACCTTTCAAAATATATCCATCTATTTACAAGAAGTGAGCTGAAACTGAGCCAAGATCAATGTGTTGCCCACTGCAAGACCAACTTTGCCACTCCAAAGTTTGCTGTACATCATAATGGAACCGGTTGCTCATGTATCAATCAGACTGACCTGAACATTACCAAACTTTCTCAGGATCGTGATCGGTGCGGGACAAACGTGAAAAGTCAAACTGGGCACTGGGCTACTCTCTTCAACAGTAATAACATTTTTAGAATTCTAATAGGAATCATATTACTGCTTTGATTAAAGTTTGATTAGTTGTAATGTGTCTTTTTAGCGAAATATTCTGTAAGCCTGTTATTCTTTTGTTCTGATGTTTTATTAGAACGATACATAAGCTTACCCTAGTAACACCTAAAAATCCAACTGAACCGAACACGGCTGAATTACTTATGATTTTGTTGTAAAAGGAGATTCGTGGTAAATGTAGATTAATGTCTTGCCAAAATACCGTGCAGGGGCTGGAACTCACGACCTTCACATCCCCAGACGTGTTCATACCACTCGACCAAGATACCTTTTTATCGGTTTAACACTTAGTAGTGAAGTTGAAGTATTATGTTTGGTTCTCCGAATTCTCGATATCTCTACAGCCTCCTTCGGATTCTGCAAGGAGCCACCCCCGCTGAACAATGGATTTTGGAACACTACATTAAGTGGATACATGTTCGGCACGTCTATCACCGCCCTATGTAACAACAACTACGAGATAGTGGGTGGATATCAGGTGCTGAAGTGTGGCAGGGGAACGAATTCATCGTCACTAGACTTTGAATGGCATGGAACCATTCCATCATGTCGGAAAAGAAATACTGGTAATCAGACTCTGCTTTGGCATCATCATGTCGAGAAAGAATATTCGGTAGGCCTTTAAAGAACCATGATTATAATAAACCATGTGATCAAAACCGGGAGTATTTTTAAGTGGACATAGTATCAGAGATCGCTGACAAGGGGGTTTTGACATCTTTTCTGAAGCTTATTATTTGTAGCAAATTTCTGACAAGCACAAAGAAAAATAGATGCTCATATTTTTCAGATGCGCTTTATGTCTCAAAACTCTGATGGGGTGGGAGCATGTTTGGTAAACCGAAGGGACAGTCGTCCCCCCCCCCCCCCCCCCCAACGCTTCCCTTGATCACAACATAACACAATTCTTCATGATGTGCAATGAATATTCTTTCAATAAAATGTTATAACTTTGTCTGAGGGTATTAAACCAAAGATCTGAATGAAATTTAAATAAAAATAAAAATTGAAATATGATAAATAAGAATCTTATTTCTGACAACGTTAAATCTCCACTTTAGTTTTGTATGTTTAGTTTTTCGTTCAACAGCTTGTTATAGATATCACTCGTTAATTACAGGAGTTACGCAACACAATGAACATTACTCTAGTGTGTTTTTAGCATGTTTAGTTCATGTTGAGAAAAGAAACTCGTCTGTTGCCTTTTTTATAATATGATTGATTAATATAGTGCAGCTACTGTATACTACTGCGCATTGGTGTAAAAATCCCTTAAATGTCCTTGTTTAAAAACGAAATCACTATTTTCTGCTCGATATTGACAGTGATATCGACTTGTCTTCATCTAGATTTTACTTGTTTTAGCGTATTAGTTATGCCAAAATTTCAATTTCTCCCCCTAGGTTCAGCTGAAGATATATCGTTGACTGGATCCGGTGAGATAGTATACAAATATTTCATGTTTAAGACATGGTAAAATTATGTCAAGAGGTGAAAAATGCATTTGTTCTGTTTAAGGATGAGTAGCATAGTTCATGTAGTCGAATGGAACGCGGCATCTTTCACCGAAATAAGTGTTTGCAACTTCATCTCATGATTATATTTCTGTCATTTAAAACTTCAAATCGTCATTTTCAAGGTAATAAAATGACGTTTAAGTGAGTGTATTGGGATTTGATGCCCTGTTCATTAATCCAAAGAGTACTCAGACTTATTGAATGTGTCAGTGTTTTAGATTGTCGTAAAGTGAACATATAGCTCCTATTAAAGAGTTAATTATGTTTAATTTCATTTTTCAAAATTACTTTAAATAAAATAATACACTGATTATTACGAATCAGGATGATAACTTTTATGGTCTTTGTGAGTGTATTCCCTTGCATTCCTATCTTAGGTCAGTGTTTCGTTTTAGGTCTTTTAAACATATTAATTAAAGCATGATAACATGTCAAAGTTTCTTTTTGATTTAAATTTTCTTTTCCATCTAGTGTTCCCATCGACACTCATGTCTTCTGAAATATCGTTAAATAGTAAGCAGCTTTAATCACCATTTTGTTCTCTCCTATCAGCATGTAAGGTCAGCAAGAACACGATTGCTTTTTTTATGACAATATTAAATTGGTACAGATCAAGTTAGGAGACCTTGACATAAGATGATATATAAGACATTTATAAGATTAACAATATGTCGGTACGTGATTATATACAATTATGCTAGAGAAATGTAAGCCCATTCTGTCCAGTACTGTAAAACATTCCCTTTGTGTGTTAATGAAGTTATTGACATGTGCCATTTTTGTTATTTAAAATAAAAATATATAAAGTGTATTATAAACAAATCAAAATTCAAATTCAAGAGTCGTTGAAGTACTAGCTATACTTTATCTTCACTGTACAGATACATGCAATATGGTCGATTATTGTGCCATTCGACTCTCCGTCCTAGTCCCTGTCGTCGTTCTTGTCGTCTTGGCGCTAATTTCTGTATTTGCCCTCATCGTCGTCGAATTAGTTTTGTGCATCAAAAAGCGAGGCACGCCTATTGCCCTGGTAAGTAAATTCACTTCACTGCGCACAGGCCATAGGCAGAAGCACACGCATGCACATTCCCACTCGCCCAAACCAACACACTCCCTCACACACACCCACAACTCCTCCCTCCCCCACACACACAGAGCACACACGCCACGCATGCCTGCTAATACTTATGAAGCAATGGATAAATCAATGGAAACAATAGCGACATATTAATATGCCTTTGTATTAACAAGATACAAGTTTAACCGAACAAGTTTAGCTTACGCGTTCATTTTATACACAAAAATAAATGTTATTAAATATGAGCATACCAAATGTTTAAAAAAAAGCACGTAAAATGATTTTACAGGCAGTGCAAATCGTGGTACAGACTCTTTTTGAAAATAGTTCATGCAATGTTTATGTTATTCACATCACACTTTAATATTGTTTGTGGCCCGTCCATGCTAGAAAGTAAGATGTAAAACAAATGCGTTTTCTATATTTGTAACATATACCTTTTCAGGAAAATGTGCAGGCATTAAAGCATGGCAGCTAATTTCTAATCGCGCACCAACTGTATTCTTTGTACACACAAACAACTTGAAATTTCATATGTCGCATCCTTATATCACTTCTCACATTTTTTATTTTTTTTGGGGGGGGGGGGGGCACAATTTCACATGAGCCATCTTCAGTCTAGATATGGTAATCAACAATAGGATGTTTGAGTATTAAATCCGTTTTCTCTGAGGTTTAGGCCCATTCACATTTTAGAATTTTATATAGAGAAATACTGTCAATTGATTCAAAAGCTCCATCAACAGTAAATTAACGCTATCCTCTATTTTCTTTATTTAGTTTCATTACCATGCAGGAATGATAGACGACATTGCTCATTATTTCTGTTTTACAGCGACTGCAATAACCATGTTAACTTATCATTATTCAAATACGAGCCTTCAGTTTCTTGTATTGATCATATTGTTGGTCTTATGGTATGATATGAATATGGATTAATCGCATGATCCATATTGGATAAATGAATCATCAAGTAAACATCATACAAAACGGAAAACTGCCCAAAGCATATGAATCAAAGAGGTGCGGTATTCATATCTGCCATTGTAATCAGTATACTCTCAAAATCTTATTCAAATTCCACTACGACCTAACGACTTATTGCGATGCCTTGGTCTTTTTCCAACGCAGCACCAAATCTGAAACGGTAAGAAGATGAAATGAAATAGGAACCCGAACCCCACGAGAATCAGCTGACACTTGCTCAACCCCGACGTATTTTCTACAGCTAACGACAGCTAATATTCTAACAAGGGTATAGTAACAATAGCTACGCTCGCACTGGTCGTCGTATATACTATTGAAACTTTTTTCACTTTACTTTTTTTTAAACAACCAGTTACCACACACTAAGAACGACGAGGGTTCACACGGGACCGAAACATCGACTGATCGAAGTTAGGGTATATTTATGTATAAGTGTGTACTAAAACACATTCTCAAACATTTTTATTATCTGTGTGGTTTTAATCTTGAAATTAATAATTTCTTAAGATATTAATACTGATTTAATAAAAACAACAACAACAACAATGCTTTCCAAGCATATATTCATTTAGCTGGCTCCGAACTCTAAAATCATTTGAAGGACTCTGTCCAAATCGTGCATTTCCTCTCTACATTTAGTCTTACCAGCATAAAACAAATGATTGTACAATACACTTAGTAATACAAATTATAGATATTTACCTTCCCCCATTTTTTTTTCACGTTTAGGTACTATGTAAATACTGATGTCTTGTATTTTTACGGTATTTGGTAATGGCATAAGTATTTTTTGGAAAGGCGTCTATAGCACAAGCCACATACTTTCAGGAAATTTCGTCTCTGTTTATACTATGAAAATGTTTTGCTTGTACAGTACACTCGATGAGACTATCACCTTTTCTTTTTCTTAATCTAAATGTCTGAGAAGCATGTAGATGTAGATGTCTTCTATTCTTTTCAATTGTAATGATTTAAGTATTTTTATGTGAAGGCTTCAATAAAAGTCTCATACTGAATGGAATTTCGCCTCCTATCATAATGAATCGTATACAATTATATACATTCCAATTTTACGATAAAAAAATTAAATGTCATTGAATCTGTAATATCTAAAAATACAACAATATTTTACATTTTATATTATTTACACATTTCATATCTAGAAAACATTTTTCAATCTTTATGTAATAAATAAGTATCTTGATAATTATCTTTTGGTGAAAAACTGCAATATTTATTTGCATCAGAATAATTGCAAAACTTATCAAGAAGTAAACTATGTAGAGCAAAGTTATCTTAATCTATGTCATGTATATGTTTGAAATATTTACCTAATTCATTCCAATTTGTGAGTGTATGTGTTTTGTTTTGTTTTGGAGGGGGGTTTTTTTTTTGAGAGGAGGGGGGGGGGCAAAGAAAGAGAAAGTAGAGAAAGACAAATGTCAGAGGGAGAATCACACGAAAGAATGCATTACAAAAGAGGGAGACGGAATTATACAGAGAACTGAAGAAACAGACTAAAAGCAAGAGAAAAGGAGAGAGAGAAATGAAGGGAATAATTAGAAACATGGTCCGAGAATGGGAGAGAGAATGGTGAATATCGGAATGTTGGAATTTAAAAAAAAACTGTAGTCTAGACGTACGAGAAGAGAGAAAAGAAAGAGAATTAAATCTTTAAAATCTTTAAAGTATTATACAATATAGTATATAAATAAATGAATAAATAAATATATATATATATATATCTACACACACACAGACACACACACACACACACACACACACACACATATATATATATATATATATATTTATTTTTTTTTTTTTTATCGTCCTCTTTTTAGATTAACAAGTTGATAGAAAAAGCAGTTCTTAGTTATTGCAGTGGCGCCCTCTACTATACAGTCATGTTTCTTCAGATTTGATGTGTTTACAATTTTCATAATGGAATATGTATATGTAAATGAAAGGAGGAGTGGAAATTATATAAGTTAACTCCAAGGCTCAGATCTCTTGTTTTAGATATCCTGGGAGATTTGTTAAACTTTCGTGACTTATAATTATGATATAGAATCAACTTTTAAGTTACCACTCGAAATTTCAGGGACATTAAAGGGATTCAGTAACTTTGTGGAGGCTTGATTTAATAAATTGTTGAATTTTGATATCTGTCTTGTATAATGATGTTCAGAAGGATAAATAAATAGCCGGGAATAGAAAGGTTTTCAAATATATAATGCTATTATTAAGATATACGTGACTGAATACTACTAAAGCGTATGGCCATACGCTTTAGTCTAAAACTGAGTCTATGGGGGAAAATGAGTCTGGCATTTCCAGTCACTTGCATATGTTTACTTTTGTGAAGCACATGATGATTTTGAAGCAGTGACATACCGTAGGTTCAGCTATCAGGCTATTAAGGGGTTACCCGGGCTGAAATGAAATGCGAAATAATACATTAGCAAGGTCACCGATTTGGGGGAGGGTGCGGAAGAGGGTCCTATCATCTTCTCCATGTTCTAACTTCCTCTTTCCCATCTTCCTTTACCTTTCTCTCATTTTCTTTTCTCTTTTCCCTTTATTTTTTCTATTTACCCTTCCACATGGTTACTTTATTACTTGTAAACACTAATTTTCACAAAAGATCGATACATGCACTATTCCATGACATTGTCATAAAAATATTCAAACAGAATATTATACCAAAATTAACTCCGCCGCATTGCGACACATAATATAAAAGACTCAGCAAAATATAATTTGTATATTTCAAAGCTATTACAAATAAACGAACAAACAAAATGTTTTTAAAAATGCACTCAGAAACCATTTTTTCACAATTTTTTTTAAAATTTAGCTGAAAATATTCTTTTCTTACAATATTTAAAATACAATTAAAAGCGTTGTTTTGACATCCATTAAAGTCGAACAATTTATTCTGGTTTGTGAGTTTGACCTTTATATTGGTCTGGCGGTATAATCATTCCTCAACTTTTTAATCATATCACATTTCAATGTGGACAGCAACAAAAAATATATAATACTTGTCTCTTCACTGCTGTTACAAAATGCACATTGTTTATCAACAACTAACTGGAATTTTAATAATGGATCTTTCATGTAAAGTTTTCTGTTTAAAATCTTAAACTGAAATCACCTCATATTCATATCAATAGTTGATTGAAAGGAAATCAAACAATATAAACACTATGCTTTATCTTCGAGTTCTAAACTCTGTTTCCATTTGGTAGGGCTGTAATACATTCTTTCACATTATGTTTTAAAAACGACTGGTAAATATTAGAACATCTTTTTTTTTTTCATTTTCAATAGAAGAAATAATGCTTCAGGTATAATACATGTAGGTTCCCTCAACTTTGGTATAACACTCTTTTTAAAACCGGACTTAATCGCACTGCATAACCCATAATATTGAAGGAAATTTATTTGTATATTGAATTTATGTCGAAGTTCAAAATACTGTAGAGAAACGTACCGTCTGTTTTCAAAATGTCATTTATAAAGCCTATTCCCTTCATACACCAAGATTTGAAATATATTGAATTATATTATTCACTTTATCCTGGGATTATTCCACAGAGAGTGACATGCCATGACAATTTTTTTCGCCATCCGATAGAGAAGAGGGTGACATTTTCCCTATTTTTACGCCACTGAAGCCAAGTGTGTTGTTCGAAAGGAGAATCACGATTGTAGGTCATGCGAAAATCGAATGAAATCATGTACATTTTAATTCCTATGTAGCTCAAGGCACTTGTATACAGTTTTCTTCATTAGCTCGGAATCGCACGCAGGTATAAACAAAATCCAATCTTGGTCTGTTTGTTTTTGTTCGATTGCTTTTATTTCTGCGTTTTACATAAGTTTTACATATTACATAAGTAGAAAATCATGTACAATAATTTTAAACAATAAACATAATACAAAGCATACAAACAAGAATAAGAAATATATAGACCCATGTAAATATTTTTTTCTCCAATAAACTAGAGAGGTAATTTAGAACGCAGGAGACCGCCGTCGTGCTCCTTGTAGACTCTTCAATTTTCTTGCACTCTATTTATAAAATCAAACTTCACATTTCATATCAGTTACATGTACATAATTATTGAGAATAAGGTGTTTGGAAGAATAACTAAATAAGTTTTTGGTGAAAATTATTGCATTTTATACAGAAAATTTTGAAATTTTATTTCTATACAACTATACTGCTCTCCATGTGGTGCTTGTATCTTTATCGATTTACTTTGTGTTTTTGCACAATTCCATAGTTAATGCTCTTTTATATTTTCCTATTGATTTGGGAAATGAATAATTTTAATAATTGTTATTCTACAAGGCCATACACGATTAAAACTACAATGATATGTAAAATTAAATACAAAAACAGTGACACGTGGTGAGAGAAAAGGATTTGTCATGGTGCTAAATTCTACATGCCACTATTATTTTGTCATCAAAATAAATCAAACACTCCCATCAAACTGCAAAATTCAACCTACTGTTTTTAATAGATCCGTTAGAGATTCTAAACGGTTTTGAACAACATAATTACTTCATTGTCTCAGCTTTCGACGGGATGGTTTGAAGGAACCCCCACGTATTCACTTTATTGACAGTGATAATGCCAATAAAATACATGTCCTTATGTAGGGTATTAAGGGACATATCAAATAAAAAGTTTGATATTTAAGATGACTGATTAATTAATAACGAACCGCTAGCTGAGATATAATTATCTATAAAATATTAAAATCAAAACGGAAAGAAGAAATGATAAAGATGTAAAATATATGCAACCGACCAGTTGAAAGAAAATACTGATTCATTTTACTTGATCGGTCATCCAGTTTAAGTATATAGTGACGGAAGTAAATGAGTCGTCCAAATCTAGATCGAGGGCAGAGACTCGATCATGCGTCTTTGGTGATATCGAAGATGGAAGAAGAATCGAAAGTGCGAGGGCTTAACCCAATGACTCCCACGATTGAATTACTGCTAATGATCGCTCATCATTCAATAACGTCACAATACATGGCAGTAGGAGGTGGTGGAGTAAAATCTCGGAGAACGAGGGCTCTTTCTTCTACCTCACCTCATAAAATGATCTTTAATGTAAAGAAAAGAGTAAACTCGTCATAACATTTGCATGTCTGCACGAGGAACAAATTAATTTATTATACACTAAGTTCCCCCGTCAATGCTTCTCCAGGTTCACATCCCCCTCCCCTGTTTGGAGGATGAAAACCTACTTGGCTATGCCACTGAAAGAACCAGTGTGGGTCGCAGCGTTACTGAAAATTAGTCTCAGAACTTGACGCGAATAGGAGCCTAAGTGGCAAGTGAGTTCTCGCCTTACAGAAGATGGATTCTGCTTACACATAATTGAATCAAATCGAAGCCACCAAACTCCTATTTTGATATGGAGAGTGCCCACCACCGCAGAATAAAATGGGATGAAATTTTGCATCTATTTATTATCGTTCCTGGAGATCGCGCCATTTTTCTGAGGGAGGGCAAATCTGATTTAACCCCTGGAAGGTCGTAGACGGTTTTCTTTTCTTCATGTTCATCTGCAACTTCACGTTTTTTTATTGTGACTTTTGAAATATGATAAAAGCCGCTTCCAATCTTCAGCACATTAGAAATTTTCTCACGATAAGCCAATACAGCATCAAATCAAAGACGAACCTAATAAAGAGAACCTAATAAGCATTTATTGTAACTAGAATAAAGAAAAATATTACTTTGATGACTGACATGACTTATCTTTATGTTAAAAAGGTGTACTATTCTGGTTAGTCTATTTGTACCTCTTTTCTACTTCATTTTTTTTTTTTATCTTGGAAGTCCAAATACACCGGCGTACGTTCACCGACAAATTTTTATATGCATTAAAATCAATGTTTTTTCCTCATCGATATCATAGTCATAAATCGTAGGCATCTAGCTATCACACCAAATTTCCAAAGCTTGAAATAGATATATGCAGTATCATAAAATTATCGTTTCCTAATGTTCATTCAGTTCACCATGATCACTGCCAAAATTTCAGGGGAGGGGGAAGCACACCAGTATACCCCCAACTCCTCTCCCGGACTCTCAAATTCACCCCTGATCCTTTTGGATTAGTATCCATGTGGATATACTTAATGGAATATCATTATTCATAGGCAAGGTGGAAATGTATTTTTGTAGTTGATATTGTTTTTTAAAAGTTCACTCGTCGTGGGTAATTAAAAACAAAAGTGCATATTCGCATCCACCATACGTTGATTCAACAGTACATCCGCACTTTGCATGTTTAGTTGCCATGCATGGTGTCAATATCTCGCGAATCATACCTCTCCTTTTCCCTACAATACACTCTTATAAGCGTAAGTATTATGTGATGCACAAACACATAATTATACTGACGGGGACCGCAGCAGTTATCAAGATGGATTTCCCGCACCAGCCCTGCGTGATTGGTCTTACAGAAGTGACAGATGATTGTGAGTGATGATGTCACCAGACTAGCCTGACTTCACGCATGTTCGCTTCCTACGACAAAATACATCGTAAGGTGCGGTCACGCTGACAAGAAATTCCCCGAAAATTTGTATTCTCGTAGTTTTGCAAGTGCGACTGCAAATTTCCCTATAACAAACTAGCGAACCTTCAACTGAATATTTGCATTGAATTGTGAGAAATTTCATTATTGGAATTGTTATTTCCGCACGTTTTGCAAGCGAAACGCAAATTGTGGAAGTTTGTCACATGACGTACCACTTGATGTTCGCAAAGCTTATCAGTGCACGCAGAATTAGCAGACTTACAAACATTTTAGTATATTAAGAAAGATAAGAAGTAATTCATGACAAAAATACTGAATGGAAAGTGTTCAAAAACACTGGAAAATATGTAAGTTTACAGGACATATACAATTTGTATGACACTGTATATATTTTTGTACCGCCTATGGAAGTTTCTCATAGCTGAAGGCAAGTATCATTTTGAAATTAAGGTGTTTTTTTTTTTTTTTTTTTTTTTTTTTTTGGGGGGGGGGGGTTTAACGTTTGCTCAAGGTGTTTTATAAGCATATCTAACCGGAAAAAGTAAGTAATAATCGTAACACCTTTCAGTTCTTGACCTCGATTGATGCTGGTACATCTAGGAGCTCAATTATAGAACCTCGTAGTTCTTTCACCTTCCCCAGGGTCTTTCTAACTCCCTCTTTCCATAACTCTGTATCAAATACTACTTCGGTGACAAGGTGATTGATGTGATGACCCTGTAGGAATATTGCCTCTTCAAGCCATTCTAAATTTCTTCTTACCGTTTCTATAAAAAGTTCGGAAGAGTAGGTAAGGGAAATACATAACCCAACCGTTGTGAATTTTATTTTCTTGGTTCAGCAAAGGAGATATTAAAATGACATTAAACTGGCAAAACTTGAACAGCGCCACCTTACAGTAACGGCTAAATTGAGATCATAATTTGAAAATTAATTGCATTTTATTTTGAATTTTGACAAACAGATGTTTGGAAAATAGGCACATTTTATATTTCAAACTATTATTTTTGACGTTGCACATGTGGAAAATTGCCCACAGATACATTCTAAGCTTCTACAAACTAGAATGGGGCATGATGGGAAAATTAGAGGCACAGACACTTTTCAAATCCTGTTGAAAGATGGCGCCATTATGAGCTTCAATTTACTGTCACTTTAAGATATTGGTGTATACCCTGTATCTTTGATGTATCTAGACCTTGGTTTCAGGGGGAGGTGCAAAATATCCGAGCTAATGATGATCCAGCAAGAAAAACTCTTTTCTGGATTCTAATATTCGTCGGGGGCGGGGCTCAGGTCGATGGATGTTCTTGAACAGCGCCTACCCTATAGCGACGCCATTTTTCCTTTTAAAAAAATGGACAGGGGATGTTCAACAAAACTGACCAGATCACGATGAGACTATGGACGTGTGCGTTAATAGCGCAGGAAAGGAAACCAATAAGAACACAAAGCGACAGTACGTCAACCAGACACAACTCAAGATGGTAGCCCTTGAGCAATAGCTATCATAGACATGATTAACACACCGAGTAGATCAGACACTAAAAGGGAATCGAGAATCAAAGCCAGACAGAATACCAGACGTGTGAGTCTATTAAACAAGACAAATTTGCAAGTTTGTGCTCCTTTCTTTATGCCATGAATATCAATTCAGAATCAGTGTCAAGTTCATCATCAGTACCGTCTATATCATCTATGAGAATGGTACATTTTAGAAAACTTTTCATGACATAATGGTGCGTTCCTTCTAAAATCCTTTCTATCATTAGAAGAAAATTGTAGTTCAAATCACCTTTCAGTAATCTATGTAAGCAAAATATCTACATTGAAATGGTATTTAAAAAATTGCCTCATCTACTAATAAGCCTTAACATCACGCACTATATATTTCAATTCGCAGAAGACTGATTTCGTGGATTAATAATGAATTAATAAAGACTCTAGATGATAGAGCGCTCTTTTTCTACAAAGAAAATGAATAGGTATTACTCATATTAAAGCAGTCGAAACTGATCACTTACATATCCAAGTATATATTGCTCTATTTTCTTTACACTGAATAAGTTATCGGTCACTTTGAGTCCACTGTTTGGACAGTCAATACATTTTTGCTATCAGTCATTTCATTGCCTGATATCATACAATAGAGGAACTTTATATTTTAAAAAACTTTAACAATTTAAATTCAATTTCATGATAATAATTAATGCATGTCTGTGGGTATGATTGCGAGACTACGAAGCACGCGAGTCGGTCTATTTCAATTGGAGGGGTTTGAAATGATATCGCGTATTTCCTTTAAAATATAATTTTGATATTCGAGTTTTCATGGTTGACGAAGAAGACGGGACACTCGTCTCCAGTGACGCAATACAGATTCACAAACACTTGTTGCCAACCTGTTTACAACCCCAAAGTACACTCTACATCGACATGATTAGCGGACATGGTTACCTCGATCATCATACTCCACGATGGAACTTTTATTTGAGAAAGATGTATCATTCAATGGCACCAGCTCCTTTCTGGTTTTGTTCTATTTTGAGGGTTGGATGGGAAAGAGAGTCCACTTAATTACACCTTCGTCATAGCTTGTCAAACCAGCTATGCTGCTCATTCAGGCGGCAGGGGAGGGGGTGGGGGTGTGTCACCTCCTTTCTGCCGGCAAATATGGACATTTTTAGGGCTTCGTCAACACCTTGAAATATAATTATGTGACGATTTTGCGCTGTTCGGAAACAAATTTGAAACATTGGTCAGCAAATTTGTAAGTCTGATGACCCGTTTTCACGTTCTTTGTCACATTCTTATTAATACCTAACACTGAAGAAGCCTACCAAATTATTCATGACATGTGTTATTCCTGATAACCTCTAATTGAAAGCTCTCTTTAACTTTATATATCATTTTATCCCACAGAGGTACTACAACAGCATAATCAACTCAACCCACTCTAAATCAAAATATTAGAGAAGGTTATTACCAGAATTTGGCACTTCGCATATAAACCTCAGAATTCAATTGTCTGTGAAAGAAAGATCTTGAATTCCCTTCAAGTTTCAGTACTATGCTTAAATATGCATTTAGTTCTATTTTCTGTCACTATTCCATGTCGTCAGAATCCGCTCACGTGGACGTAAAACGTGCTCTCACTTTTTCAAAGATGTGCAATGAAGGATACCATTTTAAAGTACGAACACCCCGCCCAATACTCGTGGAGGAAATCAAAGTAATGAATATCATAATCTCCAATCCACTCAGATAGAAAATCTGACTTTTAGCTCACCCTCGGCGGATGTTTCTTGGACAAGCAAGATGGTAATCATTGCCTTTCACTGAAAATCAAAATATGTTGACACTTTGACAGTAGTAATTCTATCACAACCATAATTCGTCTGTTGATAATTTCTACCTGAAATTCCTTCCGGACTCTCTTTTTGTGATAGAGCTTTTTATCTAGAACATGTTGGTTTAAAGTTTTAATTGTCAATGAATAAAAGGATATATAAAAGAAACAGCAAATGGCTTGAGATGAGAAGAGTAGTGATAATTTGTTACCATCATCTAACAATCAACGAAAAACTAAAACAACCTTATTAATTCAGAGAAGAAAATGAATGGCATATTGCGCCATGTACATACCAACTGTGCTTAACACCAAAATCTTTACTTCCTTATCCAAATTCTAAATATACATCGGCAACGCACTGCATCCGATTTCGAGAGAAAAACCTGAAACAAGCATCCCATCCCGTTTTCCGCCAAAACATAAAGTCGAGTAGAGGATGATACGCTCATTGGTCAAATATACCATTGACGTCATTACCGATGGGCGTGGTTACCTGCTTGATTGGCGGTCAATGAGAATTGATAACTGCGCTTGTGATTTAGCGGGCGAACACACCTCCCCTGGGAAGCGAGTCGTATAAACGTGAACTAACTAAGCGCGCTTTGCTCTTCCTCTTTTTTGTATGCTACAGAGCCGTAGAGTGGTAGAACGGGAAAAAGTGAGGAAATTGGCCTTCTCCAGGCAAAGAAAAAGAAGAAAAAAAGACAGACGGAATAACGGGAAACGGGAAGAAGTAAGCTAACCGGCCTGTCAAAGGCGAAGGGAAAGAAAGGCGGGACTGAAAACAACAAATAAGGGTAAGTAATGGTATACTTTTTTGTACAAATTGTAATCATTATTTACTTTGAAATGATACATAACGAATATACTCTATATAGTTTTTATTCGTAAAAAAAGGATAATTTATTTTGTATTCTTTTATTTTTGCAGAAGAGGTACTACTGGTATTATAGGGTATGGAAGAGAACAGGAAATTTTGTCCTTAATCCCAACTGTGTCATAACTTATCAGCTGATACCATCAAAATTCAGATGAATACGAACATTATAGCAAAATTATGGTCAAATTTCATGATTAAGATTGTATAGGGCGTTTTTTTTTATTGTTATCGAAATGTATATGCCTTCTACGTAAAATGTATATGCTTTCTAGGTAAAATGATTATGTCTGAATTAACCCACTTTTGTGCATTTTCCTATAGAGTTGTGTATTTGTAGTGCAGTTTATTCTCTTTCAGTTCTGTGGTTACTAATAATACACATTATTAAGATTTCTATGCAGAAAATGTTGGGACCCGTTTTCATCATATTTGGTCACTTTCCTTTGGCCTAGATAATATAGTAATTGCCATTACAAAGGGTTTCCATGGATGAAATATTGAATAGAGAATCAATTTGACACGTAGAACACGTAGATTGGGCGGACACGCACCACAATATCTTTCCATCCGTTTCGTTGTCAATTCAATGTTTTTAATTTAGAGTTTATTTGTCATTACAGTAACATTGAAGAATAGCAATTGAATACATAAAATGCATGCATAGTTGGTACTTCATATAGCACTGACTTAATAGTCTGTTTGTTTGTTTGTTTGTTTTTATTTCCATAACAACATTAAAAGTTAAAATTTGATTGCGTTTTTACCTCGGCTAATCAAGAATGTGAAGGCCGTTACATTTTACACAATGTTTGTACTGCTCATTTGCATGCACATTTTCTACCATGTCACTCACATGGTGCGCCAAAGACCGCGAGCCAGTCACTGACGCAGTCTTAAGACAGCACATGACGCCTCATGTTATACGGGAATTACATTAGAGATCTTTTTTAAAATGCCGTTATGGGATTTATATTCGCGTCCATGTGGTGAACCTCTTTTAGTATTCCTCCAAATTCAATTCAAGAGAAAAGAAACTTTCGCCATTCTACCAGGGCCATTATTTCTCATGGGTATATGCAGTGGTGGCAAGAGCTAATCATGAGTTCAGCTTGACAGAAACTGGCTTTAATTGATTCTGAATGGTCCGTCATGCGATAAACGGGTTGTTTGAACCATCACATATAAACAAACAAATGAGAGCATGCATGGTATCACATTAATTGAAAAGCAAAAACCTTCCCTTG